>CM060919.1:494708812-494857251 GCA_030737875.1 Allium sativum
CGTCGATAGAACTGAAGTTATGAAATTTATTTTATAACTGGAGATAGATTTTTGAGACATGTTATTTTGAATAAAAGTTTATTAAAAGGAAATAAATATTTAATATTTATTAATCAAGTTTATAATTGATTATTAAATGATTTTATAAAGTAAATTTCTAATGTTAATAAGATTTATAAGCAAATAAGCAGAAATTAACCAAACGGTTAAGAGTTGGATAATTGTTTGTTTAAAGAAAATTAAATGGAATTAGTTAAATTAATTATATTATTAATTAATTTAAAGTGACAACTAACTGGAATCAGTTAGTGAAATAACTGTGTTTTGAGTTGATCAAGTTAACCATTTTAACTGCGATTAATTATTAGATTATTTTGTTCTGAATTAATCTAATGGAATAGTTTAACGAATATTTATTTTAGTTTTAACAAGATCTTAAAAGGAAGATTATTATTTATTTAGTTATTAAAGAAATTAACTACTTCTATGGTAGTTAGCGATTGTAGTAAATTATTATTTTAATTAATAATAATTTAAGAAATGCTATTTAAATAAAATTCATTTATGAAAGTAAAGCGAGTTGAAATGAAATCTAGTGGAATTGTGAAAGGGGATTATGAACAGGTTTAAAACCTAAGTTTTTATAACGAAGTTATAAAAAGGGATTTTTTTTTTCAAAGCATGTACGATAGCTCAAATGAAATGGTTACTTAATAATTGAGGTTAGAAAAAAGGAATTCAAGTTAAAAGGGGCTTGAGATTAAATCTAAGTTTTGAAAACAAGGACTATTAAAAAGAGACGTGAAATTAATATTATCAAATAACGAAATTGAGAGAAATGAATGAAAGAAATTAGATTTTCAACAAGAAATTATTAAAGCAGATTTTTAAACATAAGGAATGGATTTTAGAATCATGGTTTAAGTAAAATAGTTGAATGAGATTGGGTTTTGATATTAGAATAAATATCAGTTTTTGAATTATAATTCATATCTACCTTAAGATATGAACGTTGTTGATCAAGGTCTGAGAGGTAAATAAGTATCCCAACTTGAACGACTTCAGAATTATCTGAGGATTATATTAGCTTGTAAAGGGAAAGAGATCAAGAATAATTTATTATTTCCATATGAGAAATAATAACATCACGTTAATAAAAAGGATCTGAGAATATATAATGAGATTTCCAAAGTAATTGAATGGAAGATTTGAGGACGCATATTTATAATGGATTTTCCGAAGTAAAAAGGAAATGAAAAGTGAAGTGTTGGAATGATTTTACTCTAAAATGATAAGTGTTAGGTTTTGTTTCGAATAATGATACAAAAGAGATTTAACCAACCATATATATATATATATATATATATATATATATATATATAGTTTAACCACCAATCACATTTTTATACTAAAATCTGTCGTGGGCGAAGCACGTGCCTCAACTTAATTATTAAATGATTTATAAAACAAATTCTTATATTACTAAGATGGATAAGCAAGTGAGCAAGGACTAATGTAACAATTAATAATTAAGATTAATTGTTTTTAAGAAACAATTAAAATGGGATATTATTATTATTTATTTAATAATAATAATAATAATAGAAGTAAATGAGATTATTTATATTATTAATTAATTTAAATAAAGTGACGAGGTAAAGTTAATCAACGAGTTAATATAAACATATAGACAGTGAGTAATGATATAGAAAATGTTTTAATAATGATAATAGAATTGAAAACTGGATATGATTATAGAATATTATTCTAAGTATTAAATTAAAATAGTTTGAAAATAATCTTATGCTAAATAAGAAATGAAAATCTATATTCGTTATATTAAAAGATTTAAGAGTTTTAATTAACATTCGTTAATTGCTTTTATATAAAAAGGCCAAGTAATGTCAAGTACTGAATCAGTGAACTCAAATTCTCATGATTATTATTTGATAGTTAAATAACCGACTATCAAATCTGGCATCATACGTTTATTTTTACGAAAAGACCAGGATCAAATTTATATTTGAAAACCATTCCAAACTAGCAAATACGTGAAGATATTGATTCAAGATGGAGCAAATAAAGACCATGGATCTTCATAAAAGGAAGGGTTACTATCGAATATTCTCTGGCCGTAAAACTAGAGGTATTCTGACGTAATTCAGTCGTGGTTGAGATGTTACAGATTTGCAAGGACTTCTTGCTACTGATCCACAGGGTAATTCAAGGACGTAGTAGGAGGGTGCCTTCGGTTTGTCCAGTCCCAGGACAACTCGTATGGACGAATATCTGACAGAGTATTTCCAAAGGATTAGGTATATCGATTTCTTCAAACATACTTTTGTTCGTGGTGGAAGAATTCGTTCTTTTTGCGTAAACACCCAGAGTATTTTTGTGGACGTCAATTAGTGATTATTTGGCGGATCTGACGATGTGGCATTCAAAGTGAATGGTGGCTAGATGTTCTAAAATAATAATAAAGTTATAGTAATTAATTAATTAATTATGACCTCAAGCCTTTTCAATAGGGAAATGTACAAAATCGGGTAGGTCGCATGGCTATGTGGGTCACACCCATCAAAAGGGTATATCATTATATGATCTGGTGAAACTAAATGCCTTCGATTGTTCCTTTATTTTGTATGCTATCGGTTCGATTGGCTGGCCCCAAACGTGGTAATGATATATTCGGTACTCTCAAGCGAAGTGAGGGGCCGGTCATGTTTAACCGGGGTTGCAAGACGTTCTTGTTGAATCCCCAATGTATTCATCTCCGGAGGTACATTGTCGGAAGATGCTCCCATACCTTTCCATAGTTGGAAATCCATTCTCCAATAAGTGCCCGCAGTTTTGATTGTATAATATATATGTAGAGCGTGAGATGCAAGCGTTCTGGTAGATTGATATTTATTTCTATTTAGACATTATTATAATACCAGAGAAGATATTTATTTCAAAAACATTTTGGGTTATCGTAAGGTAAAAACCGTTTGTATTTATGTGTGGATTTGGTCTTACGATTATCCTTTTCTTTCAAAAGGATTTTGACTTTAAAATCAACTTGTGTGATAATATAACACCTAGTAATTTTGTTAACGTTAAAGAGGATAAATTAAAGAATAATTAATTTAATATTAATAATTAAGGTAAACTGATTACGTCATTACGTCCGTCTCGAAATTCTGGTCAGAATAGACACCTAATTTATGTAAAACGGATAACATATGAAGAAGTTACGGGTGATAAAAAGTTGAAAATCCAAAACCAAGTATAACCGGCACACTTGCCAAGTGCGCTAAGGCAATTTTGCACGGGCGCACCTATAAAGTGCACCCAGAATAGTTTTTGGGTATTCGATCCTTTTCCCAAAGTGGGAGGTGACCAGCGACCTGATTGACCCTAGGGCTTATGTGGTAGTCAGTTCCAGATGGTTCTGCAGCTATAAATACATGGCCATTTCACATATTTTTTCACTAGAAGTCATGGCGGCCAAACTCTGCCGGAGTCTAAACTGAACTAGGATCTCCCATCTTCTTCTATCAACTAAAAAATATCAAATTCTGAGATTCAAGAATGGACTCAGCACCAACCTCTTTTCTATCATCTTAGCAATCCAATCACAGTGAGTTCTAGTGGCTTTTAGGTTTAGATAAATAATAGTGGATCATGAAAGACTGCGACTTGGATACGTTGTAAACCTTTAATCTATGTTATTGTTAGAACTTATGGTATGTTATGATAGATCTATTTCTCTAGATCCAATTCAATTGTGATTGTTCTATTATGGACCTTAGTTTGTAACTATGTTATGCTTAATATAGATCTGTTAATTTGGACAATTATATCATTGGATAGATCTAATCGTTTATGTAAATCATGAACATATGTCACCTTGAATTGGTTAGAATTGGATCTAAACCTTTATGACATGATATGATGTGTATATATGTAGATCTAATTTATGTGGACATTGAAACTGTTAGACATATCTAGATTATCACCTTATGTTGACATGTTAGATCTATTTTATGTGATCTAAATTGACACCTTATGTTATTATGTTAGATCTATTTTATGTGATCTAAATTGTCACCTTATGTTGACATATTAGATCTATTTTATGAGATATAAATTGACACCTTATGTTATCATGTTAGATCTATTTTATGTGATCTAAATTGTCACCTTATGTTATCATGTTAGATCTATTTTATGTGATCTAAATTGTCACCTTATATTATCATGTTAGATCTATTTTATGTGATCTATATTATCACCTTGTTATGATGACAATTTCATGTCCATGCCAGTATATATGTCCACCTTATTATCATACAAGTTTATATTTATGCCAAGATGATCATTTTAGTTATATTCTCATTATTTTCCCTATTATCGTTTATGACTAGGCTATTGTCTAGCCTAGGCATGTTGCTAATTTTTTGAGGGCACTAATTAAGGAACGGGGGAAAAAGGGTTAAAAATGGCATAATTTTAATATGAACATTTATGGACATGTAATTCAAATTACTGGGTAAAATGGGTGTTGACATCTATAAAAGGAAAGGATTAATTAATTTATTAATCAATTAAAAATGGAATGTCTAGTAATTACAATTAGGAATTATAATTGTACTTATGACACGAGGTTAGGTTGCATTAGTGGTGGAAGTCTGCCGGGTCCCGACCGGCATATCCAGCAGCCACTAATGGTGAATCTAATGTGGGAGGTCTAAGTACGTAAATACGAATTGGGCTATAACACGAGGTTAGGCCCAACTGTGGAATAATTCTGCCCGGACCCGACCAGCATACCCAGAATCCACATGTTGTAGGTCTAATGTGGGAAGTCTGGCCCATTATGAAACCATAAATAGACATGGTAAAGAATTGGACTACTTAACCTAAGTTAATCCATATGGATTGTATGAACTTAAATTTAAGTTGGGGGTTCAATAAATATGGTTGAGGGGTGGGTTAAGTAAGTCTGAAGAGGGAGATAGGTAATATTCACATATAGGCCCACAAACTTAACCCGTTAAGGTTATGTAATTAAAGACACCTAGTGGTATACATAACCGGAGGGAATAATAAAGTTATGTAATTAAAGACACCCTTTATTGTAAGCATAACTGGTAGAAATAAATAAGGCTATGTACTTAAAGACACCTAGTGGTATACATAGTCAGTGAAAACCTATTGGGGATACAAGACAAAGGGGAGAGCTTGTGTCATATTGTGTGGGACCCATTTCAGTCAGTAACCCGGAGTAGGTATCAAACAAAGTACTCCGTACTAGGCGGAGAAGGGGCATGCTTACTGACTGAATCCAAACGTAGAGGACAGTGTAGGCGGCGCAAACCGACCGGGCCATATACGTGCATGAGCCGGGCAGAGTGGGATAAGACGACCGTGACACCTGTAGATATGGTTGTGCACATTATTACGACGAGGGGTTGCCAATTTAGGAAGTGATATCTCCTACCGTGGGGCCAGTACAAGGTATCTACGAGGGTTAGGGAGCCGATCGATCAGGTAGTAGTTAGGATACATTTGGACGTATACCTAAATCTACCACCTTATAGTTGAAGGGATCATCTCTTTCTGGATATACTAGTAACAGTGAAGAGTAATCATTAGAAGCATATACACCTTATCCTGTCTACCTCCATTTATGTAGTGATCTTCCTTATCCATTTTATATGCCTATCATGTTACTTTTATTTATTTATTGGCTAAAAGTAACTAGACTCGCCAGACTTTATGTCTGAACCTTTTGTTTCACCTTCTTTCTTCCGTTTCCCTCCAGGTTCTCAGGGAGGAAACACCCAGGCTTAGTCAGGATTCAGATATCACCTTGCTAGGAGCTACTTATGAAGTACGGCTCAAGTTCTTGTCCGTACTACGGCTTAACTCTTTCAATTGGGGAATTATGTTTTTATATTCTTATGTACTCTGATGATGCAAGACAGAAGTTATTTTATTGTAATGGTTTTTGTGACTTATGGTATTGTGGACCACGGTATTTTAATTTATGTTGAAATAAAAATTTAAATTTCCACTGCTATCTTATTTATATCTGTCTTGTAATTATTCTGTGTCTGTTTACCTATAACGCTTCACGGAACTTAATACATTCCCTTAGTGAGTGACATTAACGAACGTGGAGTGTCACACTTGGTATTAGAGTTGTACAAGTTTTTGAAAATTATTTTCAAAAGGGATTTAAATAAAGCATTTTCAAAAGAAAAGTCTGTTTTGAAAAATATTCCCCAAAAAGCCATATGTAGTATTCTTCGGTCCTTTATCTAAATTTCTTCCTTTCTCCTTTTTCAGCATGTATGGGGAACAAAACATCCCTAATATCCCAGAGGGCGTCAATATACCCGGGTGGTTCCGTAGGTATTTGGAGGCCACGACGCCGACTAAAGGTCAAAGAGACGTTCCTCTCCCAGCTGCACCAGTCATTCCTCCTCCCCCTCCAAGGGCAGATAACTTCGCCAAGATCTGTAAAGACTTCCTTGCTATGGGAGGGAAGCCATTCCATGGGAAAGAGACATTCATAGAAGCCCGGAATTGTCTTAAGGAGACTGAGGACTTATTCGTAATCTTTGAAGTGGAGGATCGAAGAAAGATTTAGTTAGTTGCTTGGCAATTGAAGGACGAAGCCTCATTTTGGTGGGAAGTCACCCAAGTTGGACGTTCAGTGGAAACTTTGTAAGATTTTAGACACAGGTTTGAAATGAAATTTCTTTCCCAAGCTGAAAGAAGCATGTAGATGGAGAGATTCTTAGCATTCAAACAAGGAAACTTGACAGTGAAAGAATATATGAACAAATTCAACCAGCTAGTAAAGTTCGGGTTAGAGTTGGTGGATAGTCCGCACAAAAAGGCTTTGCGGTTTGCTAAAAGGCTGAATGAACCCCTTCATAGGTTAGCCATGTCCCATATTCCAATGGGGACCACTTTGAAAAACTTGTGGATATGGCCCTGATGCATGAGGAGGACAAGGGATAGAAGGAGGTAAAGGCTGAGGGGACATTGCAAAATAGGAAGGTGTGGCCCAAGAAGGGGCAGCAGCAACAGCAGCAACATAAGCAACAACAACAACAACAACAACAGAAGAAAGAAGGGAAAAATGATAAAGGCAATGATAAGAGAAAATGTCACCATTGTGAGAAGGAAGGTTATCTGGTTAAAGACTGTAAGCGAAGGAAGAATTCTTGCTACCACTGTGGAGAGGCCGGACACTTTGCTAAAGAGTGCCCGAAGAAACGGGGATCACAGGGACAAGGTCAAAGGGCAGGAAATTCTGGAGGGTAGGTGCATGCTCTCGCGACCAGTGCTCCTGATAGAGGTAGAAATATTTCTGTGGAAGGTTTAATTTCTCTTTCAAACCATCCTATTAGAACACTTTTTGATTCTGGTGCCTCACATTCGTTTATAATAAGTTCTGTAGTTGAATCTCTGCATTTAATTACTAGTATGCTAGTAGATCCCGTAGTTGTTTCAAACCCCACTGGTGGTTCGGCTCATTTATTGATGATTTGTCGGGGTTTGAAAATATCTGTGTTAGGCGACGAGTTTGAATGCGACTCGTATGTGCTCGGGTTTATGGGCTATGGGTTAATTCAAGGAATGGATTGGCTTACCACGTATGGTGCCATTCTGGATTGTGAGAAGAGGGTTGTTAGGATTACGACTTGTCATGGGAGAACCCTCGAGATTTCGTGTGACCAACAAGGGTCGGTTATGCTTAGTTTTCTAGAGTCTCTTGATGCATCTATCGATGATCTGCAATATGTTCCAGTAGTCCGGGGTTTTTTCCGATGTTTTTGATGAGGTTCGGGGGTTACCTCCAAGGCGCGAGATCGACTTTCGCATATATCTGGTGTACAATGCAAAGCCAGTTGCATTACCAGTGCGCCACATGGCTCCAAGGGAAAGGAGGGAGCTGAGTAAGCAAGTAAGGGAGCTACTTGAGAAGGGGTTTATCAAACGAAGCATATCTGAATGGGTGCTCTAGTAGTATTCATAACTATGGAGGATGGTTCACTTCGTTTGTGTGTTGATTATAGGGAGCTGAATAAACTCACTAAGAAGAATAGGCACCCGCTTCCGAGGATTGATGATTTATTTGATTAGCTTGTTGGTGCCTCGGTATTTTCCCAGTTAGACTTGGCCACGGGGCTCCATCGGTTGAGGGTGGCTGAGGACAGCATAGATAAGACTGCCTTTAGGACTCTGAACGGTTTCTTTGAATGGCTAGTTATGCCTTTTGGGCTGACGAATGCACCTGCATATTTTGTCGATCTGATGAGTAAGGTGTTTCAGGAGTTCCTAAATAAATTTTTTGTAGTCTTTGTCGATGATATTTTGATCTTCTCCAAAAGCAAAAAAGAGCATGCCCAACATTTGAGAGAAGTTTTGAAAACTCTCTGTGACCATCAACTTAAAGCAAAATTCTCCAAATGCTATTTTTGGAGAAAAGAGGTGAGATTCTTAGGGCATAGTATCTAAAAGAAGTGATAGTTGTAGATCCCGCGAGGTGGTTGCAGTGCAAGATTGGCAGGTTCCTAAAAAGGCAACCGAGGTGAGAAGCTTTCTTGTGTTAGCAGGTTACTATAGGAAGTTCATTAAGGACTTCGCAAAGATATCAGCCCCATTCACCAGGCTGACGAAGAAGGACTTGGCATTCTCATGGGATATAGATTGTGATGTTGATTTCCAACGACTGAAGAGGGATCTGACAACAGCCCCAGCCTTGACCTTACATGATGGGAATAAAATATTTACCATTTACACTGATGCATGCAGTACAGGGCTTGGTGCAGTTCTAATGCAAGAAGGGAAAGTAGTGTGTTTTGGAGATAGAGAGGTAAGAGTTCATGAAAAGAACTACCTCACCCATGATCTGGAGCTAGCTTCCATAATGTTTGCATTAAAGACATGGTGTCATTATTTACTTGGAGAGAAGTTCGAGTTATACACCGACCATAAATCTCTCAATTATCTGTTCTCGCAGAAGGATCTCAATTTAAGGCAACAATGGTGGATAGAGTTTCTTGCTTCTTATGATTTTGAAATTTCTTATACCACTGGCAAGGGTAATGTGGTGGTAGACGCACTAATTAGGCAGAGGGTAGCCCTGAGTCCTCTGTTTGTGGAAAGAAAGAACTTGGAATTCATATCGGCTTTTGATTTTAGACCCTCCATCGAGATTTTGCCTGATTTGTTTGCATCCTTGGAGATATGACCAACTCTTATGGACCAGATAGGAGCTTTGCAACAAGGTGACCCACAGATTCTAGACATCATGGATAAGCTCAAAAGAGGGAAGACTTCTAGTCACCTCAGCAGGTATGCCATAGATGAAAAGGGGTGGTTGCGATGAGATGGAAGGCTTTGTGTTCCTCAAACTGGAAGCTTGATAAAGGCAGTCCTAGAAGAAGCCCACCATTCTAAGATGACCATTCATCCAGGAGGTGATAAGATGTACAGGGACATGAAGAGGGTTTTCTTTTGGGCCAGGATGAAGAAAAATGTGACCGAATTTGTTTCTTACTGTTTAGTTTGCCAGCAAGTCAAAGCTGAGCAAAAGAGGCCCAGTGGTTTACTTCATCCTTTGGAGGTTACTCAGTGGAAATGGGAGAGCGTTTATATGGATTACATAAATGGTTTGCCTAGATCGAAGAAAGGAAACACCAGTATCTGGGTTGTGGTAGATAGACTCACTAAGAGCGCTCACGTTATTGTAGTTAAGAGTAAGAGGACGGCATCATGGTTAGCGGCAATTTATATCCGAGAGATAGTTCGTCTTCATGGAGTTCCTTCCAGCATCGTGAGCGATCGTGACCCCATCTTTACCAGTGAATTTTGGAGGAGCTTGCAAGAAGCATTAGGTACACAGTTGCGTTTGAGCACCGCTTATCATGCTCAGACCGATGGGCAAACGGAGAGGGTGAATAGAATTCTAGAAGATCTTTTAAGGCTGTGTATCCTAGACTGCGGAGGGACTTGGGAAGAGCATCTTCCTTTAGTAGAGTTTGCCTATAACAACAGCTATCAGCAACATCGACATGCCACCCTTCAAAGCATTGTATGGATGACCCTGTAGATCACCAACTTGTTGGTGGGAATCTGCAGATAGATTACTACTCAGACTAGACATGGTTAGAGAAACATCCGAAAAGATTGACTTTATCCGACGGCGGATGAAGACAGCTCAAGATGGGCAGAAATCCTATGCAGACAAGAGAAGGACTAACCTCGAATTTGAAGTAGGAGACTTAGTTTTTATCAAAGTATCACCTCTGAGGAATGTGGTTCGCTTCGGATCGGCATGGAAGTTGGCACCTAGGTTTATGGGACCATTTTCCATAACCGAGAGGATTAGCCAAATGGCCTATAGAGTAAAGCTTCTTGAAAATCTATCTAGTGTTCATGATGTTTTTCATCTGCGGAAGTACTTGCATGACACTGCGGAAGTTGTTGAGCCGAGTATATTGGAAGAGGTAGAATGTGACGGCCCGCCCCGCACCAGCCTGCATTTCCTCCGAAAGTGCGCTGTACACATGCCCGACTAGCATGGGACGGTTGTCAGAAGAAAGGAAAGAGGGGAATTAACTAAACGAGGAACCTATAGAATGTCTCACAGCGCATGGAGTAAAGTATAATAATAAAATACTTGACATAAAACAGGTGAGACAGTGTATAAGCTGATAACTAAAACCAACATCAACATCAGAGCAGCGGAAATCCAAATACAGCTTATTACAACTTTTCAAATTTACTGTCTCTAAACAAAAGAAAGCTAAAGTAGAAGATGCACCACCAATGCCCAAGCAGTGATCTTCAACAACACAGGGAGAATACTATGTATATATATATTACGTGGAAGCCTCCTGCTCGTCTCCGGATCATCTACCCGTGCATCACCAGCTAACTTGTCTCTAGTCTGCTCGTGTGAGCACCCATAGTAATAAGAGGAGACATAAAACTCTGGGTCAGACATAAAGCCTGGTATGAGCGATAAGCATCTAAACAGAATAATAACAGGTATACTAAACCATACCTGAACCTGGACCTGCAACCAAAGAGTTAGTACCACATACCGTACAGTACTCTAAGGTGCCATAAATAGTGTAAAGAATACGGGGGTGGGGCGTGCATGTCATAATGATAGCAAACAAATCAACCATAGCAACCATCCTCACATCTCTCACTCAGTGCGTAAAGCATACGATGTCCACCACTGTCAATCACTAGACCCATCGAAGTAGTGGCGGAGTTCAACTTGTACAACTAGTGCTACTACCAAGCTTACCACATGGAGTCATGACCAAATCTTTACAAATGACCCCACTTCATTGGTATATAGCCCTTTAGTCGTACCTATGCCATTGCAGCCCTGAATCCGTTCACGTACTTCCCATACATAGTGATCCAAAGTCATAGACATCGACTGCCCCTTGGCACACGTCCCGCAGCAAAGCCCAATCATGAAGTGAACTCATCGGTTCCCAACTGGATCCTGAGCTCTAACTTCCCACATTGGACTACCTTTGCATCTCGGGTTATTGGTCAATACTGGGTCGGGTCGGGTTCTCCTTCGAACCATCGGTTCAGGTCGGGTCCTCTTCTTCGGCTCGGTTCGTAGTCTTCTCCTGTAGCGGTTCGGTTCGGGTCCACAGCGTCGCATCGGTTCGGGTCGGGTGTTCCACTTCGGGTCGGGTGTCCTCCTCCGGTCGGGTCGGGTGTCCTCCTCCCTTCCAGTTCGTGCTTCCGCTCCGATCCGCTCCCTCGTTTCTTCATTTGCTCCGATCTAATTCCTTCGTCTTACTTCAGTCCGAGCCCTTCCTCCTTTAGTCGATCCGAGTCCTTCGTCCTTAAGTCGATCCGATCTCTCCTCCTTTATCCGATCCGATCCCAGTTCAATTAGCGTGGCCTTCCTTTTTGCCAATTGTCTCAAGTGTCCAGTTCCGATCCGATCAGATCCCTTGCCCAGTTCAACTCATCCGATCCGAGCCTCCATATCCGATCCGATCCGAGCCTCCATATCCGATCCGATCCGGTCCAGAACCTGCACTTTTCTGCAACTCTTCCAGCAAGTATTTTACGCCATTCGACGGCGTTTTTGACAAATCTGACACTTCTAATCAATCATAAAACACACCATAGAGTCATAGCAACATGTAATAGCAACCACAAACAGCAAAACAACAATTCAAATGAATCAAAATGGATCAAAAGTGGCTAAAACCTCACATTTTCTCATATTCCCACTTAATCATGTTTAAGCACATACTTAGTAAAACTTAATCAAATCGTCCAAATTTTCTAACAGAGGCATAAAATATTATTTAAGAATTTATAGACATTTTTCCAGATTTTATTTGTGTATAAATTTGCTAATCTTCACTAATTACCCTTAGTTACCGTAATTAGTGCAAAAACTATGCAAATCACTCACCTTAGCCACAAAATAAAACGCCAAATCTGAAATACTCTCTGCTTGGGTCGAATTCCTATGTATAGCAGCAGCTCCAACCTTGCTCTATTGCTATTTGGCCTTGTTTTGATGTAGTTTAGGCTTAATCTTCACTAAAAATGTGTTTTGGAGTGGTTTTAGAGGATGGAAGCCATTACTAAGGTCTCAAGAAGGTTTGTGGCGGCTCAAAACTGAAATGAAAGTGATTTCCTAACCCTAATCAGTCCTCCTATACATCTAAACCCGAAATTCCCCTCTGGGCCTAGCTGCTAATCACCCGGTTAAGCCCAATTAAGCTGTTTTTCACCATCTGAAACTTGTTTCAGCCATATCTCCCAAACGGTGAGTCCGTTTGGCTAATCTGACCACTCTACGGAATTGTAAACCATCATCCGAAGCCAATGGAAGTGGTTCCAGGTCAAAATTCCTTTCCAGTCAAAAGTTATGGCCAAAACAGTGCCAACTAAGGGTAAAATGGTCATTTAAAAATCGGGAAAAATCATGAACATGGGAAATGACCACAATAGTCGTCTCCCAAAGTTACATGACCATACGACTTCGTATGTGAAAGAAATAAATATCCTACGATCCTATGATGCGTAGAATACGGGTCGTTACACTCTCCCCCCCTTAAGAAATTTCGCCCCCGAAATTCCTTAACCCTAAACATACAAAAGATCCTGCATGCCTAACAGCCACATACAACAATCAAACATGCAAAACAAGCAAACAAGCCTACCCTAGCATGCGGAAAACTAAATCGAAGTCAAAATCTTACCAGGCAAAGAGTTCTGGGTATGCCTTCCTAATGTTCTCCTCTGTCTCCCAAGTACAATCATTCTCGTCCTCGCCCCACTGAACCTTGACTAGCTTCACCGCCTTCCTTCAAAGTTGCTTCATGTCGTGCTCGACAATACGGGCCGGCTTGCGGTTCCCAACCGCCTCGGGTTCTACTTCGAAGTCCTCTAACTGATCAGGTGAAATAGTCATATCTGAGTCATGAACGAACTTCCTTAGTTGGGAAACATGAAATACGTCGTGAACTCCCGCCATCTTCTCCGGTAAGTCAATTCTGTATGCCAAATTCCCGACTAGTTCAAGAACAGGGAATGGGCCAACAAATCTTGGTGCCAACTTGCCTCTCCTGCCAAATCGTATTACGCTCTTCAACGGAGAAATCTTGACAAACACCAAGTCACCAACGGAGAATTTTAGGTCTCTTCTCCTCTTATCAGCATAACTCTTCTGCCTATCTTGGGCAGCCTTCATTCGTTGTTGAATGATCTTGATCTTATCTGAAGTTTCCCTCACCACATCTGGTCCAAGCATAAACTTCTCGCCAGTCTCTATCCAACATGATGGTGAGTTGCACGGTCTTCCGTACAAAGCTTCAAACGGAGCCATACCGATACTGGATTGGTAGCTATTATTATATGCAAACTCTACTAGATGCAAATGGTCATCCAATGATCCACCAAAATCCAATATACACGCTCTCAAGAGGTCTTCCAAAATACGATTCACCCTCTCCGTCTGACCATCGGTCTGAGGATGATATGCGGTACTGAGATGTAACTCTGACCCTAGAGCCTCTTGTAAGCTCTTCCTAAACCCACTAGTGAACAACGGGTCCCGGTCACTCACAATGCTTTTAGGTACTCCATGAAATCTCACTACCCACTTCATATACAATTCTGCTAACTTAGCTGCCGTTCTGGTCGATTTGACTGGTATGAATCTTGCACTCTTAGTCAATCGATCCACGATTACCCAAATGCTATCATGTCCCGATCTAGTCCTTGGTAAACCATCGATGAAATCCATCGAGACTTGCTCCCATTTCCATTCGGGAATTTCTAATGGTTGCAATAACCCACTAGGCTTCTTTTGCTCGGCTTTAACTAGCTGGCAATTCATGCACTTGGATATAAACTTCCCAACGTCTCTTTTTATCCCTTCCCAGTAGTAAGTTTGCTTCATATCTCGATACATCTTATTACCACCGAGGTGTATAGTCAGTTTTGAGTGATGACATTCTCTAAGCACTTCATTTCTCAACCCATTGACGTTGGGTACAACAAGCTTTCCATTCTTTCTAAGTCATCCATCTCGATCAAGCCCATACTTGTTCATCTCCTTATCGATATCCATCTCTAACTTGGAGATGATTTCCAATAGGTTAGGATCGTCCCTCTGACTAGAGCCGATCCGCTCAATCAAAGTGGGTCTGATCGTCAAACTTGCTAACATTTCCGGATTCAATTCGCACTTTGGTCTGAAATCAAACCCCGCGATATACTCCAGTTGCTTCCATTCAAGAAACATAGCCCCTAAACTGGCATGTCTTCTACTCAACGCATCGGCTACCGCATTGCCCTTTCCCGGTGTATATGCGATATCAAAATCATAGGAAGCCAAGAATTCTAACCACCTTTGTTGCCGGAGATTTAGATCCTTTTGGGAGAAGAGATACTTCAACGACTTATGATCTGTAAATAGCTCAAATCTTTCTCCCAAGAGATAGTGTCTCCACATCTTTAACGCAAACACGATCGCTGCCAATTCCAAGTCATGGTTAGGGTATCTTTTCTCGTGCGGTTTCAATTGCCGACTTGCATAAGCTACAACCCTACCGCCTTGCATCAATACAGCACCCAGTCCGGTACCACAGGCATCCGTGTATACCGTCATCTCTTCATCCCCTTAGGAGTGACTAACACTGGTGCGCTTGTCAACTTGTCCTTTAGACTCTTGAATGCATTCTCGCACCTTTCATCCTAGACAAAAGCTTGATTCTTCTTGGTCAACTGGGTCAATGGTGCTGCTATCTTGGAGAAACCTTGGATAAACTTACGATAATATCCAGCTAATCCCAAGAAACTTCTTACATCTGTTGCATTCTTGGGCGTAGGCCAATCCTGTACCGTAGCCACCTTCGCCAGGTCCACGGCAATAGCATTCTCTGATACAACATGGCCCAAGAACCTCACTTCCCTCTTCCAGAAGTGACACTTAGAAAACTTTGCTTTCAATTGGTGTTTTCTCAACACCTCCATCACTACTCTTAAATGTTCCTTGTGTTCTTCCTATGTCCTCGAATAGACCAAAATATCATCAACGAACACAAGGACAAACTTATTCAACTGATCTCTGAATACCCTATTCATAAGATCCACAAAATATGCTGGGGCATTGGTCAGCCCGAATGGCATGACCAACCACTCATAAAATCCAGACAGCGTTCGAAATGCCGTTTTAGCTATACTCTCAGCTTCCACTCTAAGCTGATGAAAACCTGTCGTGAGATCCAACTGAGAAAATACTCTCGCGCCACTCAACTGATCGAACAAATCATCTATCCGCGGTAGAGGATACTTGTTCTTCCTCGTCACTTTATTCAACTCGCGGTAGTCTACACACAAACGAAAGGAACCATCCGCCTTGGTAGCAAACACAACTGGTGCTCCCCATTCAGAAACACTCCTTCTGATAAATCCCTTCTTCAAAAGATCGCTGACTTGCACCTCGAGCTCTCGCTGCTCTCTTGGTGCCATATGAGGAAGTGGCATCACTATAGGTCTGGCATCTTGTACCAAATCAATACGGAACTCAATCCCTCGGTGTGGTGGAAGTCCGGTCACTTCTTCGAAAACATCCGGATACTGGCCAACCACAGGCAAACCTAATAACTCACTATGCGGAATGTCGAGGGAGTTTAGAAAACTAGCCAATACCCCCTTACTGGGTAGATCACCAAACACTATCCTCCGCCCATCATCCGCTCTAGCTGTCACTAAAAAGCCCTCACAGTCTACCACCACCCCGTATCTTTGGAGCCAATCTACTCCCAAAATAATGCCAAACCCAGTAAAGCCCAAAACAAAGCAATCACAAACAAACATGCATCTATGACTCGATAGGACCACATTACGACAAATCATGCTAAGGCTAGTCGAACCACCAATCGGGTTCGTCACTACTAAAGGTCTATCGACAATCTCGGGCTCCAATCCCAACCTATCTACCAGGTCACTAGATATGAAAGAACTGGAAGCTCCGGTATCAAATAAAACTCTAACAGGAACATCATAAACAGAAAGCATACCTTGAATGACGACATTCTTTCCCTTCTCCGCCGCTGTTGGGGCATTCGACGAAGAAGGAATAGCATTAAGGGCGTAGGCTTTCACTATTTTCTTTCCTTTAGGGGGTTGCAGACACTTGTCCTTGTGATGTCCCATTTGGCCACAGTTGAAGCACTTCCTATCCGCTGGCTTGGCCCGACAATTACTAGCATAATGGACCTTCTTACCACAGCTGAAGCACTCAACATCTTGCTTATTCCTTTTCTTCTGGCCATCCTTAGTCTGATTTTGCTTTCTCTTATTCTGGGAACCACCCTTGCCCCCACCACTTGCTTGTGGCATTGGCTCATCTGCTGATGCAACCTCAGTCTTCGGCTTAGGGTAGAGACTTTCTGATCTCAATGCTTTCCCAACAATCGATTCAAACGTCTCATTGATGTGGTTAATAAGCCTTTCCCCCAAGTACTGATCCAAACCAGTTATGAATTTCTCATTCTTCTTCTCGGCAGTATCAATAAGAGATAACCCATACTTCGACAAAGTGTCGAATTCAGCAATATACTCCGAGATAGCTCTGCCATTCTGCTTGAGCTCCAAGAATTTCTTAAACAGCACTGACTTCTGAGCAACTGGAATGAACTTCTCGCTAAAGCGAGCCTTAAACTGCTCCCAAGTAATCTGATCTTCGGGAGTAGCTGCCTTTATAGCATTCCACCAATTCATTGCCCGCCCTTGCAGCAGACGGGACGCTAGCTTTCTCTTCATCGCATCCCCGACACCTAAATCCTCGAAGATACGTTCGCAACTGTCTGACCAATCTTGAACATCCGTGGCCGACTCCGTTCCATGGAACGGTTTCCCACCAAGGCTAGTATAATCCTTATTCAGCTTGGCGAAGTCGACTCTCGGCGCCTGCACTAATGGACCACCACCATTTCCACCATTGGGAGCTGCCCTCTGCACATCCCTAAGCATCTCTCTCATGAGGTCAGCAAACATCGCCCTCATGTCAGCAGCATTCCCATTATTGGCCCCTCTACCGGTACCTCTAACATATCGGCTCATCGTCAATTTGAAAAAGGAAACGATTAACGACCCCATAGTGGTGCTAGTGCAGCACGACTTCATTCTTATACTACCAATAGTATATATATAGCTTTTAAAAGCCAAAATAATCACAAATACGTTCTCTCGTATACGTATATTATCTCTCCCTGATAACTTCCCTAGGTTAACTAAGCAACCTAGAGCTCTAATACCAAGTGTGACGGCCCACCCCGCACCAGCCTGCATTTCCTCCATAATTGCGCTGTACACATGCCCGACTAGCACGGGACGGCCGTCAGAAGAAAGGAAAGAAGGGAATTAACTAAACGAGGAACCTATAGAATGTCTCACAACGCATGGAGTAAAGTATAATAATAAAATACTTGACATAAAACAGGTGAGACAGTGTATAAGCTGATAACTAAAATCAACATCAACATCAGAGCAGCGGAAATCCAAATACAGCTTATTACAACTTTTCAAATTTACTGTCTCTAAACAAAAGAAAGCTAAAGTAGAAGATGCACCACCAATGCCCAAGTAGTGATCTTCAACAACACAGGGAGAATACTATGTATATATTACGTGGAAGCCTCCTGCTCGTCTCCGGATCATCTACCCGTGCATCACCAGCTAACCTGTCTCTAGTCTGCTCGTGTGAGCACCCAGAGTAATAAGAGGAGACATAAAATTCTGGGTCAGACATAAAGCCTGGTATGAGCGATAAGCATCTAAATAGAATAATAACAGGTATACTAAAACATACCTGAACCTGGACCTGCAACCAAAGAGTTAGTACCACATACCGTACAATACTCCAAGGTGCCATAATAAATAGTGTAAGAATACGGGGGTGCGGCGTGCATGTCATAATGATAGCAAACAAATCATCCATAGCAACCATCCTCACATCTCTCACTCCGTGCGTAAAGCATACGATGTCCACCACTGTCAATCACTAGACCCATCGAAGTAGTGACGGAGTTCGACTTGTACAACTAGTGCTACTACCAAGCTTACCACATGGAGTCATGACCAAATCTTTACAAATGACCCCACTTCATTGGTCTATAGCCCTTTAGTCGTACCTAGGCCATTGCAGCCCTGAATCCGTTCACGTACTTCCCATACATAGTGATCCAAAGTCATAGACATCGACTGCCCCTTGGCACACGTCCCGCAGCAAAGCCCAATCATGAAGTGAACTCATCGGTTCCCAACTGGATCCTGAGCTCTAACTTCCCACATTGGACTACCTTTGCATCTCGGGTTATTGGTCAATACTGGGTCAGGTCGGGTTCTCCTTCTAGCCATCGGTTCGGGTCGGGTCCTCTTCTTCGGGTCGGTTCGTAGTCTTCTCCTGTAGCGGTTCGGTTCGGGTCCACAACGTCGCATCGGTTCGGGTCGGGTGTTCCACTTCGGGTCGGGTCGGGTGTCCTCCTCCCTTCCAGTTCGTGCTTCCGCTCCGATCCGCTCCCTCGTTTCTTTATTTGCTCCGATCCAATTCCTTCGTCTTACTTCAGTCCGAGCCCTTCCTCCTTCAGTCGATCCGATCCGAGTCCTTCGTCCTTAAGTCGATCCGATCTCTCCTCCTTTATCCGATCCGATCCCAGTTCAATTAGCGTGGCCTTCCTTTTTGCCAATTGTCTCAAGTGTCCAGTTCCGATCTGATCAGATCCCTTTCCCAGTTCAACTCATCCGATCCGAGCCTCCATATCCGATCCGATCCGATCCGGTCCAGAACCTGCACTTTTCTGCAACTCTTCCAGCAAGTATTTTACGCCATTCGACGGCGTTTTTGACAAATCTAATACTTCTAATCAATCATAAAACACACCATAGAGTCATAGCAACATGTAATAGCAACCACAAACAGCAAAACAACAATTCAAATATATCAAAATGGATCAAAAGTGGCTAAAACCTCACATTTTCCCATATTCCCACTTAATCATGTTTAAGCACATACTTAGTGAAACTTAATCAAATCGTCCAAATTTTCTAACAGAGGCATAAAATATTATTTAAGAATTTATAGACATTTTTCCAGATTTTATTTGTGTATAAATTTGCTAATCTTCACTAATTACCCTTAATTACCGTAATTAGTGCAAAAACTATGCAAATCACTCACCTTAGCCACAAAATAAAATGCCAAATCTGAAATACTCTCTGTTTGGGTCGAATTCCTATGTATAGCAGCTGCTCCAACCTTGCTCTGTTGCTATTTGGCCTTGTTTTGATGTAGTTTAGGCTTAATCTTCACTAAAAATGTGTTTTGGAGTGGTTTTAGAGGATGGAAGCCATTACTAAGGTCTCAAGAAGGTTTGTGGCGGCTCAAAACTGAAATGAAAGTGATTTCCTAACCCTAATCAGTCTTCCTATACCTCTAAACCCGAAATTCCCCTCTAGGCCTAGCTGCTAATCACCCGGTTAAGCCCAATTAAGTTGTTTTTCACCATCTGAAACTTGTTTCAGCCATATCTCCCAAACGGTGAGTCCGTTTGGCTAATCTGACCACTCTACGGAATTGTAAACCATCATCCGGAGCCAATGGAAGTGGTTTTAGGTCAAAATTCCTTTCCAGTCAAAAGTTATGGCCAAAACAGTGCCAACTAGGGGTAAAATGGTCGTTTAAAAATCGGGAAAAATCATGAACATGGGAAATGACCACAATAGTCGTCTCCCAAAGTTACATGACCATACAACTTCGTTTGTGAAAGAAATAAATATCCTACAATCCTATGATGCGTAGAATACAGGTCATTACATATAAGTGGAACGGGAGGTGACAGTCAGGCGAGTTCCTTCCTGTATTGTTGGATCAGAAGTTAAGAAGCTGCGCAGTAAAGAGATCAAGTTTTTAAAGGTTCAATGGGGAGATAACCCAGAAGATGCGACTTGGGAGACCGAAAACAAGATTCGTGCTTCGTACCCTTTTCTTTTTGAGGGTATGTTCTTAACTCCTTTTTTTCAAAGCTTTATTAGTACTTGTTTCTATCATTTGAGTATGTCCTATCCATAGTATTTTCGACCTTTAGATAGGAATCCTATGGATGTAAACATGTGTTTGAAGCATGTTATGTTTGATGGATGCAAGTGTTTGCTAGTGGTTTCCTGTGGACGCATATACACACACATTAGGCACTAAGATCGACTCAATCACTCTCATACTGCATATGGATGTGTGTGTATTTTCTTTTCTTTTATGGATGAAAATGGATGAACTAGCATATGGATGTTGCATTTAGATGAATGTGTGCACACATATAGAGATTATATGTTATAATAGGCTTATTTTGCATACATATTGGATTCATGGCACTAACATACATTGCATTAAGGAGGTCAACTGAATCAGTAGACCGCCTGATCTTCTCATTAGTGTTGGGACATATACACACACCTTTGCATATATTCATGAAAGCATTAGAAATCCTTAAGGACAATGGATGCCAGTGATTGAAGGATGAGTAGATGGATGATGGATGGTAGGATATGCATTCTTCTCAACTTGGAGATTTCGGGGACGAAATCCTTTAAGTAGGGGGGATGTAACACCCCGTAATTTTTTTAACATTAAAGAGGATAAATTAAAGAATAATTAATTTAATATTAAGAATTAAGGGAAACCAACTACAACATTACGTCCGTCTCGAAATTCTGGTCAGGATAGACACCTAGTTTCTGTAAAATGGATAACACGTGAAGAAATTACGGACGATAAAAAGTTAAAAATCCAAAATCAGGTATAACTGGCGCACTTGCCAAGTGCGGTAAGGCAATTTTGCACTGGCGCACCTGTAAAGTACGCCCAGAATAGTTTTTGGGTATTCAGGCCTTTTCCCAAAGTGGGAGGCTATCCGCGAGCTGATTGACCCTAGGCTTATGTGGCAGTCGATTCCAGATGGTTCTGCAGCTCTAAATACATGGCCATTTCACATATTTCTTCATTAGAAGTCATGGCAGCCAAACTCTGCCGGAGTCTGAACTGAACTAGGGTCTCTCATCTTCTTCTATCAATTAAAGCATGTCAAATTCTTAGATTCAAGCATAGACTCAGCACTAACCTCCTTTGTATTTTCTTAGAAATCCAATCACAGTGAGTTATAGTTGCTTTTAGGATTAGATAAATAATAGTGAATCATGTGAGACTGTGATTTGGATACAATGTAAACCTTGAATCTATGTTATTGTTAGATCTTATGATATGTTATGATAGATCTATTTCTCTAGATCCAATTCAATTGTGATTGTTTTATTGTGGACCTTGGTTTGTAACTATATTATGGTTAATATAGATCTGTTAATTTGGACAGTAATATCATTGGATAGATCTAATCATTTATGTAAATCATGAACATATGTCACCTTGAATTGGTTAGAATTGGATCTAAACCTTTATGACATGATATGATGTGTATGTATGTAGATCTATTTCTAAATTAGTAGATCTAATTTATGTGGACATTGAAACTGTTAGACAGATCTAGATTATCACCTTATGTTGACATGTTAGATCTATTTTATGTGATCTAAATTGACACCTTATGTTATTATGTTAGATCTATTTTATGTGATCTAAATTGTCACCTTATGTTGACATGTTAGATCTATTTTATGTGATCTAAATTGACACCTTATGTATCATGTTAGATCTATTTTTATGTGATCTAAATTGTCACCTTATGTTATCATGTTAGATCTATTTTATGTGATCTAAGTTGTCACCTTATGTTATCATGTTAGATCTATTTTATGTGATCTAAATTATCACCTTGTTATGATGACAATTTCATGTCCATGCTATTATGTATGTTCACCTTATTATCAAACAAGTTTATGTTTATGCCAAGACGACCATTTTAGTTAAATTCCCATTATTTTCCCTATTATCGTTTATGACTAGGCTATTGTCTAGCCTAGGCATGTTGCCAATTTTGTGAGGGCGCTAGTTAAGGAATGGGGGAAAAAGGGTTAAAAATGGCATAATTTAAATATGGACATGTAATTCAAATTATTGGGTAAAATAGGTAGTGACACCTATAAAAGGAAAGGATTAATTAATTGATTAATTAATTAAAAATGGAATGTCTAGTAATTACAATTAGGAATTGTAATTGTAATTGTACTTATGACACGAGGTTATGTTGCATTAGTGGTGGAAGTCTGCCCGGACCTGACCGGCATATCTAGCAGCCACTAATGGTGAACCTAATGTGGGAGGTCTAAGTACGTAAATACGAATCGGGCTATGACACGAGGTTAGGCTCAACTATGGAATAAGTCTGTCCGGACCCGACCGACATATCCAACATCCACATGTTGTAGGCCTAATGTGGGAGGTCTGGCCGATTATGAAACCATAAATAGACATGGTAAAGAATTGGACTACTTAACCTAAGTTAATCCATAGGGATTGTATGAACTTAAATTTAAGTTAGGGGTCAAGTAAATATGGTTGAGGGCTGGGTTAAGTAAGTCTGAAGAGGTGATGGGTAATATTCACATATAGGCCCACAAACTTAACCCATTAAGGTTAGTAATTAAAGACGCCTAGTGGTATACATAACCGGAGGGAATAATAAAGTTATGTAATTAAAGACACCCTTTAGGGTAAGCATAACTAGTGGAAGTAAATAAGGATATGTAATTAAAGACACCTAGTGGTATACATAGTCAGTGAAAACCTAGTGGGGGATACAAGACAAAGGGGAGAGCTTGTACCATATTGTGTGGGACCCATTTCAGTCAGTAACCCAGTGTAGGTATCAAACAAAGTACTCCGTACTAGGTGGAGAAGGAGCACGCTTACTGACTGATTGTAAGAGTTCCAAACATGTGCGTGCATGAGCCGGGCAAAGGGGGATACAATGACTGTGACACCTGTAGATATGGTTGTGCACATTATTACGATGAGGGGTTGCTACTTTAGGAAGTGATACCTCCTACTATGGGGCCAGCATAAGGTATCTACGAGGGTTAGATAGCCGATCGATCAGGGTAGTAGTTAGGATACATTTGGACATATACCTAAGTCTACCAGCTTATAGTTGAAGGGATCATCTCTTTCTGGATATACTAGTAACAATGCAGAGTAATCATTAGAAGCTTATACCCTTATCCTGTCTACCTTGTTACACCTGCCATTTATGTAGTGATATCCCTTATCCATTTTATATGCCTATCGTGTTACTTTTATTTATTTACTGGATAAAAATAACCAGACTCGTCAGACTTTATGTCTGACCCTTTTGTTTCTCCTTCTTTCTTCCGCTTCTCCCCAGGTTCTAAGGGAGGAAACACCCAGGCTTAGTCGAGATTCAGATATCACCTTGCTAGGAGCTACTTCTAAAGTATGGCTCAAGTTCTTGCCTCTAATATGGCTTAACTCTTTCAATTGGGGAATTATGTTATTCTTATGTACTCTGAGGATGCAAGACATAAATTATTTTATTGTAATGGTTTTTGTGACTTATGGTATTGTGGACCACGGTATTTTAATTTATGTTGAAATAAAAATTTAAATTTCCGCTGCTATCTTATTTATATTTATCTTGTAATTATTTTGTGTCTTTTACCTATAACGCTTCACGGAACTTAATGCATTCCCTTAGTGAGTGACATTAACGGATGTGGAGTATCACAAATACCTATAAACTTAGTGTGTTTTTCTCACTCTGGTTCACCAGACTGACCCGTCGTTTGTAATGCTCGGTTTGACCAGGTCGTACAGGTTTAGATTATCGGATGCTGTGAAGAGACAAGTTGGATATGTTCAGACGTATGATATTTAGTTTTTATTCCGCTATGTGTTGTATATGAGGACAAGGTATTATAACTGTCCAGCTACGTGATGTACTCTGATGATGTAAGTATTTTTAAAGCTCTCAACAAAGATTTATTTCTATATTATATTTTGTTCCGCTGCGATGTGAGACTTTGTGTTGTGTGTTCCTTCTTCTTCTTCTTCTTCTGTTCTAATAATTCTTACTTTCTTATCTCACCCTCTAATCTCTTTCTATTAATGTTTCAGCGTTTTCGATGCTTGAATAGTCAACATGGTTTTTGGTGTTGATTTTTGGGATCAAAATTCTGTCGGACTGTTACAATTTATCAAAGATAGGTTAAACGAATCAAGGGGGTTTAGGATGTAAAAGCGACATTTTTAAATTTCCTAAGACAGGACAATCAAGATCGATACTCGGATTTGAGAATGCCTAACCTAAGAGGGTTCTATCTAAAGGAATGAATAAGGAAATATTTTAAAACAAGATTAAAATTTCAAATTATATGCATATATAGAAAAATCCTTTTAAAAAACCACTTAAAATCATTTAAAATATTTTTATTTCAAAATACACACTCTCGGGTATGATTCTAAGATAATTTCACTCATTCTAGAGTATTTCTACTCCATCTCTAATGAGTGTTTCAACCTCATAAGCTAAGCTTTGTATAACCAAGGCTCTCATACCACACCGTAACGACCTGACTTTTTAACCGCCTCAAGTCGGTAATTAAACCAACTCAAACCGTTTAAAATGATAGATTGTCATTTCTTATGAAGTTGAAATACAAATCATCACAGAATCAAAGACACAGAACACATAATATCTCACAGCGGAAGTAAAATTTATACAATATTACAAAACCTTTAAACTAAATGATATCGGAGTACAAAAATAAATATATATATACAATGGAAGGATGAATATCAAATCATACTAATATTCGGTAATAACCAGAGATGGGCACAACTGCATATGACATAGTAGACAGATGGCTGGATCTCCAACGAATCTCAGGCTCTAATAGATATATCTCCGAGCTGAAATACTTGGTCTGACCTGAGCATTTTGCAAGGAATAAAACAAACAAAATACCCGAGTCAGGACTAACATTCTCATATAAGTGAATTAACTTAAGTGATATGTTTAAATGGAATGCAACGATAACTTAAAGGATGGTCGGGATTCCACCTCTTAAGGATCCGTGAAACTAATACAAATAGTATAATACGCTATTACCATAGTGCCTATCCAGTAAAGTAAATATATCAAAATAGTGTAAGCGGGATTACCATATCACCTTTGCACCATTTATAAGTCTTGAATTCTATATAGTACCGTAAATTCACCGTACTGGTGCTATGAGGGGGAACTCCATAGAAAACAACGCCAAATCAAAATTGTAGGGGCTCGATTAGAATAAATATGACAAGGCACTCGAGGCAATACCCAGGGTAGGATTCTACCAGTTGCACTCCACGACCGATGGTAACGCATAGTGGTAACTACTGCCCACCTCGGAACACACTCCCATAATTAAAGGGGTGCACCCAAATCAATCACAATAGTAGTAGAGATGGTATTGAAGAAGCGCATCCTATCAAAGGGGCGACCTCAATTAGTCACGATATAGCTCCTATTCTAGTCATTTTGATTATGACCCGAAGGTCAAGGATAATCCATCGGCGTTCTCTTTCTTCAAACCCAGCAATCGCCTTCATACCACCCTACTTCATTCTCGAATCTCCACCACGTACACAGTTTTTAAAGTGGTGTCAGCATTGGCAGAGAGTATGACATCTACTGACTCCAGTCTCTTTAACAACCCAACGCTTACATTTTTCACACCATGGTCATTAGATTTGAAATTATATTACGAGTATCGCAAATCGATTTATTCCAAGTATTGCCTTAAAATTTATTGCTCAAATAAAATTTCAATCATTCATAATATTCTTCGTCAGTCCATATAAGTTTAGATTTTCAAATACGATTTTTTCCACAGTACTCCTTTGTCAAACAATTCGAGTTAGATTTAAAATCCATCAAAATATTATTATTATTATCCGAAACCTTCATTTTTGATTCATCTTGGATTCATCGGCTCAGATTGGACATTGCTTTATTTGACTCATAAAATACTTATAATTGTAACTTGAAAATATTGTAATATTAATTCGAAAACAGTATGTATGTATATATGGTACTAACACACAAATGCAGTGTGAAGACCTCACAACCACAAATCTTTGATTACAGATTGTAGATAAAGCAGTAAAAACAAGGTACACATGATATTTTTATAGTGGTTCGGCTCAAATCAAGCCTACGTCCACTTTATACCTTCTTAAATCCTAAGAAGTTACAAGTACAATGCCGTCTCACAATCCGTGAGATCCAATTACATACAACACCCTTGTATTACAATAATAAATGAGAAGAGACTAATACACGAAATCTTCGTGTTAGATTGATTTATGGAGGGCACAATGTCCTTGTGTCATTTGTAATAGCCGCTGAGAAGTGTTAATGCCAAAAAGCCAAAGAGATCCTCTGAAAATGGCTTCCAGTGGTGTATTTATATCCATTTACAACAGAAGGTTTGTGGGCCACGTGGCATGCATCCCAAAAATCTCTAAATGTGGTGGAAAACATGGAGAAATCCTCTCTAAGACGTGTTATGCAATGCTTAATGAGATCCGGGTTCCTAGGAGTGAGATTAACCATGAGAATAGGTCAAAATCTACATGTGCATTAGTAGGTCCATGGGTCGGGTCGCGCCAAGCCTCCACGAGCTAAGCCTCTATGATCCGAGCCTCCATGAGCCAAGCCTCCACGAGTCGAGCTGCAGGACCACTCCAAGCCGCTTGAGTCGCGGTCTTCACGAGTGGGTGCCCACGAGCCGAGGTGCTCTAGTGTTAGCGAGCCGTGCTTGGCGATCCGAGGGTCCGAGGGGAGGAGAGCCGATGCCAATTCCATGTTCCAAGTTTTTCCATGTTTCGTCACTTCATCCAAGTGACTGCCGATCAATACCAGTTTATACTCATGTCCTGAGTTGCTCTTCTACGCGCGTTTATGGAAACGGGCATAACTTCCAATCTGTTAGTCCGATTGAGCCAAATGGAAGCTCTACCTGAAGCTAATTCAGAGAGCTATAAGAGTTTTTGTGCGAGGCATCGTAATTGACATTTTTAGGCCTAAAAGACGTCGTCTGGTAGGAGTTTCGGGCCTGTTTATGTATGTGTTGCGATTTCGACCAAATCACTTTTTGTCTTATGATGATGTACTCAATGCTTGAGCATGTTGCTAACCAGAAATTTCATGTGTGACTGCTTTGACTAAAAAGCATGTCAACATTTTGCCTCCCAGAACATATCTTGCTGGTTGAAGGAAGATGTGTTCTGGATAATTCAAGGGATCCATAATCTGTACCTACAAAAAGGTGTAGCAAGCAATGCAAGAATAACTTCTAGGTAGCCTTACTGGAGTAAGACGATCAGGGAAATGCCAACAGAGTTCCATGACGGCCTTACCAGAGTAAGACGACTACAGAAATGCTAAGAGAGTTTGTTTATACTGGATGGATCCAGTTCGGAGCCGGAGCTCAATGTTCATACTGGACGGATCCAGTTAGGAGTTGGTGCTCATCAACTACGAGTATAATCCATACTCGAGTTTCCATTCTGAGAACAATCCATACTCATATCCAGAGAGAGCTATACTTGCCACAGCCTGACAAGATAGTCCAACCTTAAGTGAAATCCACACCTAGTGTTCCAAAATAAGTATAATCCATACTTTAACAGAGATTGAGGATCTTGCCACTTCTTTACAAGATACTTATATTCACCAAAAATAATCCATGCTTGGAAAGTCCTTCCTTATTCAATTCAAAATGCAAAACCAAAGAAAATCCTGATTGGTTTGACATCGAGTACAAAGCATGCTTTGGGGCTACATCCTAACCGCATACTTGTGTACTTTGACTTAGCCAATCGGAAAACCTAATGAAAGAAAAAACAAATCTTAAAGCCTAAGAAACACAAAAAATGAAAGCTGATTCATCTAAACAGTTGATGATGATCCCGCGAGAGCTCGACCCAGGACCATTCCCACCCATTGGAGCAGGAGGTGGCAGCGCATGCACTGCAAGTTGTTTCACATACTCGGGTAGGTCTCCATATCTAACCCGTACCTCAATCAGATCTCGTAAATGCCTACAATAATTTATGTCATAACCGTCAATTTCATGAAAGATGCAATGTTTTCCGGAATTCGGTTCCTTCTATGATGGCTCCCTTCTGGGAGGCTTTGGGCAGGAGATGGCTCCCCTTGTATCCATGTAAATGTCACTCATGGACGAATTGAGTTCAATATATGTTTGATATCGAGGCCCTCTCCAGAGCTGAGAATTTTTTCTATCGTTAGTAGCGGCTTTTCCTTTGCCCTTGTCATTGCCTTTTCTAGAATCAGACGGTGCTCCTTCTTTAAGCATGTTGACATTGAGATAGCCTTCTCAATGTTCATTCATCAAAAGGTAAGCGCAGGTTGATAGATTAAATCTATAATAAACAATGGATCGAGCACCACAAGGGCTCGAGCATCATAAAGGCTCAAGCATATCCCTGGGCCGCACACTAGAAACTCGTTCGTTATAAAGCCACTCGAGCGCAAGGGGTCGGTCGTGCAACTTCCATCTAGATCTCACATCGTTAGGTCGGTCGCGCATTACATGGTGGTCAAGTGTGTAGGGTTAGTCACACGTCCCAGTGTCGATCGTACAATGTCCATCTAGCTCATGCATCATTGGGTCGGTCGCACATCACATGGTGGCCAAGAGTACAGGGTCGGTCGAGCCTAATGGCTCGCACATCTCCAGGGTCGGTCGAGCGCTGAATTGGTCGAGACAGCTGGTGACAGACTGGCTATAGCTGGTGACAACTGGCTACAACTAGCAGTGGCATTTCCGTAGTTACCAGCACGAGCGACCCATAACCTGCAAATACAAATCTCAGCTCACCACTTCATTCCAACTTCTCCTATAAATAGGGGTTGAGCTCCACTTTAATGGGGATCAATTTCTAAGACCCTCGAAGAGCTGCCAAATTGCTTCCTCTACTATTTCAAGCGATTCTAGCATCATCAAGCATCTCCAAGCAAAGATCTATAGCTTAATCCGCCATGCAATCTGTCAAAATCGCTCGAGTGTCTTAGAGTTTGAAGATCTTCCTCCATATTCTTTGCATTTAGAGAGACCCAACCTTTTCTCTACTGATTTGCAAATATCAAAGTGAACTCTTGTGTAAAAGGAAAAATGAATGTACTTAGATAAGATTCTAACCTTGCAACTCTTGAATTGCAAATGAAAATCCTTACCAAAGTGGACGTAGATCTATTTTAGTTCGAACCGCTATAAAATCCTTGCGTTTTTACTTATTTTGTTGCGATTGTGGTCTCATTCTCATATCCTAACCATTTGGTGAAGTATTTTTTAGTACCTTTGGTGTTAGGTCAATTTTTGACTTAAACATTTGGCGCCTATCATGGGGCCCATTCGCACTTCCTTTCTCTAAGTCATTTGTGGATACGAAGTTTGTAGCTCGTTCCTCCTATAGATTTTCAAAATCTAAAGTTCGAGCTAATTAACAAACTCACTTCAAAGATTAAAGCTTGGTTTGCAATCATGGATAGACCGAAGAAAGTAACTAGTAAGACCGTCGAAGAGACCAATAATCTCGACAATGATGCTACACCACCCTCTAACCACTTTGAAGTTGGTGAAACTTCTAGAGCTGGAGTGGCTATAACAAGGAAAGAATTGGATGAGGTTGTGGTGGGACTAACAAGTCAGATGGATATCTCGACCAATGCTATGATGAAGAAGCTTGAAGCCATGTTTGCAATTTAGGCCGCCACAGCGAAAGTTTCTGTTAATGCCACTCGTCCTCAACTTGCTCAAACTGCTCATACAGAGAATGCAGGTTCTTCTTCTTCAAGCCCGAGCCGCGACAAATCCATGGAAGAGGTTGCAAATCCTAAGAATCCTCATCATGAAGAGGCAAAACCTTCTACATGCAACCACTCTGAGAAAGCAACCTCTCGACAAGTGCATGGTTCCACCAAAGGGGAACCTCTCCAAGAGGGAGGCATAGGGCCTCGGAATCCAAACCGTGACCATTTTCTTAGGCAAACATCTTGTAAAGAGGATGGCGTCCGCCCCGTAGACCGGTAAAACATAGAGGAATGCATATTAGAAATGGTTCACAGGATCATGGAGAAAAAAGCTTGAAAAAAGAAGATGATGAGAAAGAGTGGGGGTTCGCTCCTATCAAGACCCCACTCACTGAGAGGATCAAAATGGCCCCATATCCAAAGAAGTTCAAACCTCTTATGGTACATGCTTACAATGGAACCGGCGACCCTATTATGTTCCTGTTCAAAAACAACCAACATATGGATAGGGTACGCGCCACAGACGAGCTGAAATGTTTTTACTTCCCGACCTATATGGAAGGGGTGGCTTCCCTATGGTTCACGAAGTTACCATCAAAATCTGTGGATGATTTCGCTACTTTAGAAAAGCTATTAAGAGAACATTTCAGGCTCCAAGCGACTAAGGCACGGGAGGTCATGGAGTTAAATAAACTAGAGAAAAGGCCAGGAGAATCAATGAAGGACTTTCTCACTCGATTTAATGTCGCTGCAACAGAGGTCGTAAATCATGAGCCTCGCTTGGTGTTAATGGCTTTAAAAGGGGCCATATGAAAAAGACGAAATTTGGGCGATGGATCAACAAGAAGAAGCCGAACACGCTCGAGCAGCTATTCGATAATGCTGAGGAATACATGAGTGTCGATGAAGATCCAGCCTATGCCCTAGATGCTCCTAAAAGTAATGCACAGCCTAAAAATAAAGATAACAATGTGCAGAATGGCCAAAAGAATCCTAGTGGTCAAAAGAAGGGCAATAATGGAAAGGATAATCGGGCTAACAAGAAATTCCACTTCTTTAAGAATTTGGAGTTGACTCCTCTGTGACACCGTATATAACATCTTCATGGAGACTAATGATACCAAGGTATATCCAATGCCAAAGCAAATAAAGGTCAATGATGCTACAATAAAATCAGGTAGGTTATGTCGGTTCCATAGCCAACCGGGACATAATACAAATGAGTGCAGACATCTGAAGATCTAATTGAGGAGTTAATAAGGAAGAATAGACTCCAACAATATACAAAGAACCCGTCGAACACTCAAGCCGCCCAAGGGCAAGGGACATCTTCGGGATTGCCCGGTCTGGGAGACAATACTCCAATTGCTGTTATTCTAAGACCAATTATCAACACAATTTCAGGTGGATCCTACCCAGCCGGAAAAAGTTAGGGGACATTATAACATCCCAGATAGTTGTCAGTTTATTTTAAATATTTAAATGTTTAATTGGAATTATAAATGAATATTTATATTAAATAATTCATATACGATTTAATTTCGAATATATCGAATTATCGTAATTTGGAAACAATAAGTAATTAAATTCAAAACTGAATCGAAATGATTTAAATAGTCAATATAAATTCTGTATTAAATTAGAACAATAATGATAATTTATTTTCGATAAATTTAATTGTTTGAAATCAATTTATATTTTTAATTTAATTTAATTTAAATCATCAATTTAAATAGTGTTATTCCATATTCACAACTAAAATAAATTCTGAAATCAGTTCCATGGGTCTAGAATATTGTTATAATCTAGTAATGGCAATCGTTGCGTTAAAATAACGGTTCAAGGACCGCGAGATATTTTAATTATTTAAATAAAACAAAATCAAATCAAAATTTTACATCAGCCTCCCTACTTATGAAGCTGATTTTCTCCCTGTGCAGACCTCTTATTTTTTATGGAGCACAAAATTTTGTCCGTCGTCTTCAATACAAAGCAAAACCAAGTATTAATGGTGTATGGTACGAGTGTCCCTTGTTCTTCATTTATAAATAGGCGGAACTACTCCCATTCTACATTCATTCCATTCCTCAGAAGAAAATATCCGAACTCCTCCAAATCAAAAACCACTTCCTTCCTTTTCAAATCGATTCACTGCAAAATAAAAAAAATAAAAGAGAAATCATAATACAAATCGCAAGTGGAAACGCGATTCGAAAACTGCGAGCAATTGAAGCTCGAGCAAGTCTGAAGCAATCGCGTTGCAAGGAAGGGCACGCGATGAACCCGTTGATGATTTTCGAAGCTGCGATGGATGTTCGGATCTCGAGTAATGAAGGGGGAATCACGATTCAAGGATTTCGAAGCAACTAGGGTATGAAATTTCGAAGTAGGTTTGGGATCGATTTCTGTAGTGGAGGAAAAAGGGTTGCGCGGTTATTAGAAGGCCACTGGTGGCCATGCTTTTGTTGCAACTAGGTAAAGTTTGATGCTTTGAGGTGTTTGGGGAAGTTCAATTAGAGGATGAACGGGTGGCAACTTGAGGAGCCGAATGCATTGTTGGTAAACTGGGGTGCGATTTTTATTGATGGTTAGATGAGGAAGTTGGTCCATTGATTGAGAGGGTGGGTCTGTGAACTTTGGAGATAGGGGTGTGCAGGCCTTGCCTGTCGGTGAAAGACTTTGAAGACTGAGGGGTTTTGAGGAAATGTAGTGATGAGCAGTAAGTGCTTGATGGAATGGCAAGTTGGATGACTGGTGTTGTCCTGGAAGAATGCAGTGAAATGGATCAGCGATTTTTCGCCTTGTAATTTATCGAAGACAACAAGCTATACTTTTTAGTTTAAATTAAAATTACATTGATTAACTTATTAATTGTTTAGTTAAATTTAAATTAGTAATCGTTAAATTCAATTGAATAATTATAGATTCAAGATAGCTGATTTAAATGGATTCGAAGCCGAGACGATATGAAACTTAACTGGATGTTCCACGACAAAGAAAAGAACAAGTGAGTAAATCTCACTTAAAGTTTTATTTAAAAATAAAATGTTGATTGCTTGGATGCATGAATGGATTTTTGAATTATTGTGATTATATATATTAGTTATATTTAGGCTTTGTTGTTGAATATATATATAGTATTGGTGATTGGATATTTCCTGCAGTATCATTAGCGGATGCCCGCAGTACCATTAGCGGATGATTTCCCTATGCGCCCCCACAATATATATAATGGATGACCTTCATACTGCGATAACCTGCCTTGAAGCAAGATTGGTATTATTTTACGTTGACTAACATTCGTGGATGCAGGAAAATAGGTTGGAGGAATCCAACTGGATTCCTCGAATTTATGTACTGTTGTTTACATATTTATATATGTGTGATGTGTGAATTGAATGAATGATTTGTGTGTTTGGATATTAGAATATCACTAGCCTTAGATATTAATATTTAAAAATATCAAAAAAAGATTTTTGGAATTAAAAGGGAAATTTACTTTTCGAAATGGTAATGGAATTTCGAATGGATTGAGAAATATTTACTTGTTTTTAATAATGGAAACAAGTAGCTGAATTATAAACAATGTTCTAAATGGAAAGAAAAAATATTGTTTAATAATATTAGATTTTAAATTTAGCATTGAATTTAAAAAGGAAAATTTTATTTTTCAGAATGGGGATTTAATTTCAAATAAGATTTAAAATAGGAACTTGTTTTAAATATTTAAAACAAAAAGTAGAATTTATAAACGGTGTTTATAAATAAAGGAGGAAAATATTCATTGAATAATTTATAAATACAAATACAAGTATGAATTTAAAATGAGATTTGTAATTTGGAATCATTTCAAAAAGAAATGGCGAAATTTATTCCGGTGTTCAAATGTAAACTGAATTCAAATAAATCCATAAGGATTTATGATTTCGAATTCGACTTTGACAAATAAAAGTAAATAAATAAAATAAACTATTTCAGAAGGAATATTGAAATTGTATTAATTAGAAGCTAAAATCTAAATTAAAAATGGAACAAGTTCTATACATATATAAGTTATAATAATAAAATATCTTCGAAGGTAAAATGAAAAAGGAAATTTACTTTCCGCAAAATAGAATTTGGATTTCAAATGAATTTTAAAGGGAAACCTTGTTTAAACAAGGAAGTTAATGTACAATAGATATTTATTATCATTGGATAATTTTAAAGTTGGTTTCAAATGAAGTTTCAAATGAAGTTTCAAATGAAGTTTAAATATGGAAGTTTGTTTAATAAAATAAGGAAGTGATTTATAAATTATGTTCATAAATAAAATGAAGAAATTCCCATTGGATAAGTTGGAAGCAGATTTTTCCAAATATAAGAATTGACATTTAAAAATCACATTTTTAAATGAGATAGATGAGGGGAATTTATTATAAGTAATGGCGGTTTTGTATTTTAAACTTTTATCCGTCTCAAGATAAGAACGTTGTTGGTCAAGGTATAAGAGGTAAATAAAAATACCCCAAATTGAACGACTTCACTATTATCAAGAGCAGATATTAGTTTGTAATGGTAAGGGAAGTTGAATTAATTATTTGTCTAAAGGAAAATTTATAATTGAAATTCGATGGTATAGGTATTTCATAATTCCATGTGAATTGGAATATAGAAATTTTAGTTTCGAATAAATTCATAACTGGGTTATCAATGCGAAATGAAATAATCGACAAATTTGAATAATCTGAATTGTTAAGTTAGATTTGGATAACGAGTTGTATTATTTTTTTAAAATATCAGAAATGGAGTTGAAATTTATTAATGAACAAAGTTGAAACGTTTATATTAGATTTAATTAAAACGAACTCGCCGCAGAGTGGTAGTTCGTAATTTAGTGCTTCGAACTTCAGTTGAGTATACAGAACTCAATACAAGTCGGAATTCGATGAAATCAGAACCGTTTGGACCTATTAAATAATAATTTTATTATGGAAGAGAAAAATCTATATTTCATCTTATAGATTTTGAATTACGTCAAAATTAAAATTTTCAAAAAAACAGCGCCATAATCGTTTTAAAACCGTAATGGTTTATTTAATTAAACAAAAGGATTTTTAGTAAATAAAAAAAATCTGAATTCCCATTAGAAAAATCTGGATCTGAGTTATAAAATAAATATGAACTTGAGTCGAGTAAATGGGTTGATTTTTGGATCAAAAAAATTGGATTTTTATTTATCGAATGACGTTAACTAATTTCAAAGGGAATTAGTAAATAGAATTTTTGGATCAAATTTAGCCTTTGATAAGTTGATGAAACTTGTGAATTAAATTCAAAAATCGAATACAAAACTCGAATGAATATTTGGATTTGGCCTGTTTATAAGAAAGTGAGACATGGGTTAAGATGATGGATTCAAAATGAAGTGAATTAAAAAATGAACTAATTAGGAAACAAATTAGCAAAATGTAATGTGAATAATTAAAAAAGTTTGAATTGACTAGACTGCATTGGGAATGATTGAATATAAGTTAACAAGTGTGAAAGGAAAGGAATGAAGATTATAATTTAAGTGCTCGACAAAAAGGTACATGTTTCAATTTCCATATGAGGTTTTATGCACCACGCCATAGATTGCATACGGCAACCCTAAGAAGTGATGCAGGAAGTGCAAAATATTGTTGCTATAGGCCAAAAATTATCCTTGGCAACACTTTTTTGGGGTTGCCTTTTGCCTTAGAGTCAAAGACAATGTATTTGCTATCCTAAGGTAACATCGCTACAGGTGTTGCTACAGGTACTAAATTTACATAAAATGTAAGGCCCACTAAATTCTGAATCCTGGGATCACGAAATCCTGTTATGCCCCTAAATTCTGTAGCCGGGTTCACGAAATCCTGTTGTAGGGCCCACATGCATTAATTTATGGCGACACTATATCATAGCTACGACAACATTTAACATTACATACTACAACATTATATTATAGCTATTGCACCATTATATAACATACTGCAACATAACCTCAATTAACATTACACACTGAAATTAATAAACAGCTTTTCATTTCAAATTAATAACCAGTAACACAAATACTATTTAGTCAACTACAGAATAACAAAAAATAGCCAATAAATTCAGTTTTACAGAGTACTTACAAACACAGCCAGTACTAAATTCATGTTTACATCAAACTAAAACAGTTTCAAATTAATAAAGCGCGAGCCTCCAACGCACTCAGTACCTCTACTGCCTCCTTCACCTGCAAGATAAAGCAGTTTCAAAAGTCATGCATTTCAGCAAAAGCCTTTAGTACAACCAATTCATTTCAGCACACCTAAAGTCAGGCATGCCTCGGCTACAAACTGATGCAATGCCTCGTTTACACTGCAAAACAAAATGGAAGACATTCATGCCTCAGTTGCATTTCAGCACAAACCATGGCCATAGTATAACTGACTTGCACTTCAGCACAAAGACATTTCAACACAAACTATGGCCAGAGTTGCTTTTCAGCATAGAGTTGCATTTTCACAATCTATGGCTGAGTTGCAAATTGATGCAATGACTCAGCTTGTTCAAAGCATGAACGATATCAAGGAATGCAATTGTATGCCTGAGGCACTAAAAATTTAGACGTGCCGCGACTCGTTCAAGTACAAACTCAACCATTGCATCAATTACAAACTGACACGATTATTACTGATTGAAGAGAAAATAAAATTCTTAAAATTCTATAGTTCATTACTGAAGCATCAGTCTTGTACATGATCAGTTACATACCAGCATTGAACTACAGAATTGTAAGAATTAGACTGATGCTTCAGCAAGCGGAAATTGTAAGAATTCTGAAGCATACCACCTGCCAATCATAAAAATAAGCAAAAATACATACCAGTAGTGTGTGTCTGTATACAGTCTCCAATTTGCACAATTTGTAAGGGCCTTAGACTACAAAAACATGAAATTAAGAAGCCATGTTTTTCACTTTGCTAGGTGGAAGGCGGATTCGTCTTATTGGGACATCATCTCTACACCAACGAACATCAAAATCTTGATTTCTTATTCCATAAGCAAGCTATATATCATTCAAATCTTCATTTTCATATTCTCTTTAACGTTTACACCAGTCTTCCGGAAATTTCTTGATAATATTGTGGCACATCTGATCAATTGGATCTTCTATATAAAACACCTGTTTTACTTGTGAAGCCATAACATAAGGATCAGATTTCTGGCACAATCGATTAAAATTGACACGAGTCAGCCCAAATGTTTCTCTTCTTGGTACCAACAACACTTAAATAAAACCACACTAAATTCTCCCCAATAATCTAGTTCTAATATTTCTTCAATTGATCCATAGTAATTAACTTCACCAACCAATGGATTTTGATCTTTCGAACTCTCAAAGCTAGTAGTCAAGGCTGTCAAAAATACACCACTGTTTTGTCTTGTACATTTGGCATCTCTGAATCTTGTATAAAATCTGTATCCATTGATAACATATCCAATAAACTGCTTAGCTATTGGAAGAGGCCCCATTGCAAGCAATTGTACTTCTTTTGAAATGTCCTCCTTTTCCCAACCTCTTCCTTTAACCACTTCGAAAATTCTTCGCTGTGTTCTCTCTCTCTCTCTCTTTTATTATTTTTTGATGATGCATAACCATCAATTAAAGCTCGATGTTCCGTAGAATAAAGACCAGGTTAATAAAAGATAGAAACAAATTTGGCTGGATCTATTACTAAAGCTGAAACTGACCATACCAAAAATAATTCTGTAAGAATGAGAACATAGCTTAAGTAAAAATCATGCCTGAAATCCCTGAAAGTGCTGAAACTTGGAATTTACAACTAACACTACATGAGGCTAGAATCAATAACATGTTTATAGATTATTTAACCATTGTAAATTGTAATTGCATAAAATTCCATCTGCCAGGTTCAAAAGGAAAACATTATTTATTATGAAAAAAGGAACAAAATAACTAATAAAGGATTCATAAAGATAGGAATAATACTTCAACACTTACTGAAATAAAAATACTTACCCAAGTAAACTCTCTATTTCCTTGTTACCACAATTGAATAGAACGTAACGGTGATATTCCTTCCATTGAGAATTTTTAAGATGAATTGTTTTTCCATCTTTGTATCTTCTTGTGCTAATACGATATTCCAGATTTTGTGGACATGTTTCAAATTGCATTTTTCCTGCTCCATCGCCACCTAAGAACCTTGAACAGAATATCAAACATTCCTCTACAAGATAACCTCCAGCAATGGATGCCTCGGGTTTACTTTTGTTGCGAACATATGATTTCAGTTTACAAAAGATAACGCTCAATAGGAAACATACAACGAACATGTGCAGATCCACCATATTCAAGTTCCTTGCATAAATGAACTAGCAAGTGCACCATTGTATCGAAGAAAGCATTTGGGAATATCATCTCAAATTTACAAAGAATTTCTACAATTTCCTTTTGTAGCCTCTTGAGATCAGCCAAATCGATACTTTTATTCCAAACATTTCTTAGAAATACACCTAATTTTATCATAGGTATTGCAACTTCAGGTTTTACTGATTTCTTCATGGAAAACTGCAGTAAGTAGTGGAGAAGAAAATGAGCATCATGGCTCTTATACCCTGCAATTTTCCTCTCTTTCTTGTTTACATACCTGCTGATATTAGCTGCACAACCGTAAGGCAGTTTAACATTCCCCAACACCAAGCAAAATAGTTCTTTCCCCTTGTTCGTGATTTCAAATATAGCTGCCCTCATCTCAAGGTAATTCCCATCAGTTGATAGAACCGGATAAAGGACCTCCCTGATGCCTATCTCTTGTAAACCATACCGAGCATTTAAATGGTCTTTCGACTTCCCATCAATATTTAGTAAAGTACCAAGTATGTTATCACAAATGTTTTTCTCTATGTGCATGACATTAAGGTTATGTCGACATGCATTTTGACTCCATTATGGTAAATTAAAAAATATGACTTTTTTTAAAGGAGGTTCATTTTTATGCTTCTTGACCTCTTTCTTCCCAAAAATATTTTCATAACCAGCCAACAATTCTTCAATGTCAGTCCCGAATAAAATACCAGGAGGTGTTCCCATTTCAATTTCACCATTGAACCTTTTCTTATCAAACCTCCACTTGTGTCCCGGGTCTAAAAATTTCCTATGATTCATGTAGCAAATTTTTCTACTATGTTTCAAGTAAGTTGAAGAAGTCTCGAAATGGCATACGGGACAAGCTAAATAACCCTTCGTGCTCCAGCCGGACAACATTGCATAGCCCGGAAAGTCGTTGATCGTCCATGACACGCTTGCACGTAATGTGAAATCATCACCAGTGAAGGCATCATAAGTTTGTATGCCAAGATCCCATAATTCTTTCAATTCTGTGATAAGAGGCTGCATGTAGACATCAATGTAATTGTTAGGAGACTCTGGACCAGGGATAAGGTTTGAAAGTATCAAATTTTCTGTCTTCATGCATAACCAAGGTAGAAGGTTATAAATTACCAATACGATCGGCCATGTGCTGTGTTGTGTAGTCATTGTACAAAAAGGACTGAATCCATCGAATGCTACTCCTAACCTGATATTTCTGTTTTCTGTGGGAAAATGAGGATAATTGGCATCCTCTCCATTAGCTGGATGTCGAAGTCTGCCATCATTTTGTTGTCCCACTGCATGTTATAACATAAGTTCTGCGTACTCCTTCGACATGAACAACCTTTGCAACCTTGGTTTTTATGGAAAATAATGCATCACTTTTGCTGGTACTTTGTGAATCCGCTTCTCTGAATCTTTGTCAATAGCCACTTTCTCTTCCGGTATAACCCACCTTGAAAAACCACAAATTTTGCAGTTATTTTCCTTTTCATTTTCTACCCAATATAGCATGCAGTCATTTGGACATGCATGTATTCTTTGGTAATCGAGGCCTAAATCTTTAATGATATTTTTGGTTGCATTGAAAAATAAAGGGATGTGGGCTTCTGGAAAAGCTTCTTTCATCAACTCTAATAAATCGCTGAATGCAGACTCAGTGATTCTATGTAGGCATTTTAAAGAATAAAGCCTGAAAATGAAACTTAATCGCGAAAATTTATTACACTCGGGATATAATGGTTGTTTTCCCTCTTCAACACATTGATGAAATTTTCTAGCATCGACATCTATTCCATTTGACCCATCAGAAGATCCTCTTCATTGTTCTGCATATTTCCACAAGTACATTGCAACATCTCATCGAGATTATCTTCAAAATTTATTCCTGCTTCACAATCCATATTGTTATCGCTCCTTTCAGGATCTAAACAGGAAACTTCACAAATCCATTTCATAATTCAGATGGACCATTCCAAATCAGATGGTCGTATACTACTTCTTGACAATGCCACTTGCGATTATGACACTTTTTGCAAGGGCATGTAATTTCATCGTCTACCGCAAATCTAGAAAAAGTATTTCGAATAAAAAGTTTCACTCCACTGATGTACCCTTCACTAAACTTAGGAAGTTATACCCATAGTTTTTCCTCGTCGTTCATTGAGTGATACCTTAAAGTAGTAAATTAGGCACAAGTAAAGCAGTACATTACGCAACACAACAATCAAATCAAAAAAAATTGAAATATACACTGAGTGATACCTGAAGCAGCAGATTAAATTGAAGCCCTAACTGAAATATGAAACCCAAACGAACCCCAATTGAAGACCTAATTGAAACACCGAAGCCCTAATTGAACTTGAACTCGAACCTGCCCTACTCGAACCCTAATTAAGCATGTAAACTTGAACTTTTATCCCTAACTGAACTTGAGAGTGAGTGTGTATGAGGTTGAGCAGCGGAATACTTTGTTAAATTTCGATCGGAACTTTCAATATTTTTTTAGTTTTCCCCCCTTTGTTTTTGCTTTCCGCCGTAAACATTATTTCACGCGTGGATTGCTAATCTAGGCTAAACATTTTTTTCACGTGGATCGCTAACTTGGACCGTTGGATCATGTTGATGCGGATTGATAATTTTATTCACGAGGCTACTGCAACACATGTTGATATATATGCTAACACATTTAAGCGTGCGTTGCAATAGACCAAAAAAAGCATAGCAATGGTAACATTGTAGCTAGCAAAACCACTCTGTATAAGCATAGGCATTACGAATTATTTTATACTGAAGATAATCGAAGATGGAGTACAAATGCAAGGGTTGTTCTGCTTGTCCAAACCCAGGACAACTTGTATGGATGAATCATGAATGTCTGAAAGAGTATTCCTAACAGATCACATAAGATGATCTTTTCAGGGTATTACATTTGGTGGCAGAGGAATTCGTTTCTTTAGCTTTTATGCCCATAATATGTTGGGAAGATCTACTAGTGATTTGACAGGTTTGACGATGTGACATTCAAAGGGAATGGTGGCCAGATGTTCTAAGAAGTAAACGTAGCCTCAAGCCTCACAAACGGAATATGACAAAAATTGGGCAGGTAACATGGCTAGGTGGGTCATTCCCGAGTAGGGTATATTTGTCACTGATCTAGAGAAAATTCATTATTTATTCTTCTTTCGATTCTGTATCTTACGGATTACGGTTGGATGGCCGACAACCATGGGTGACAATATATTCGCTACACTCAAGCTATATGAGTGGGCGGTCATGTGTGGGTCGGGTTGCAAGATATTCTTGTTGAACCCCAATGTATCCCCTCTAGAGTACACTGATCGGGAGGTGGTCCCATACCTTATCATAGTTGGAATCCAATCTCCAATAAGCTCCCTACGGTTTTTGATTTTATACTATATGTATGTAGAGTGTGAGATGCAAGCGTTCTGCTATTTGGTTACTTATTTGATTAGACATTATTATAATATCATTGGATTTTGATGTTAAAAATGTTTTGGTTATAGTAAGGTAAAAACCGTCCATGTTTATGTGTGGACTGGTCTTACTATTACCTTTTTTTTCAAAGGATTTTTCAAAGTTAAACAATATGGTTGGAGTTTACTCACACCAGTCCCATGACTGACGTAGAATTTATTTTGTTTGTTGTTTTCCTAAACTCTTGTGTGCCCAAATTTGTATGGTAAGTCAAGTTTTCAGGATTTTACAGATACACTTGGAGGAGCTTGAAGCAGGAGGCTTCACCGTTAGTTATTTTAGAGTTATTTCCACTGTGTTAAATATTGTATTGTGCTCTGATGATGGTATGTATATACAAAACAGATTTTTATTTCAAAGTTATGTTATCTAATATATTTTATTCGTTCCGCTGTAAGATTCTGTTTTGTTATTTCTGTTCTTCTTCTGCCTATTTCTATTTCTTTAACCCTAGTGACTCATATTTCTGTATTATTTGAGTTAGACGTGTGTTGTATTAGTCAGCTCAGATAGTATGGATTCGCTGGCCATCACAAACATCGTGAAGTATACTAATGAGATGAAGAAACTTCCGAGAGAAGAAGAACTCATGGTCATGAACAATACTTTCCCACAAAAATACCGAAGACTTCATGGATGAAGTCATGCTCAAAGACAGAGATTCAAACGGATAGTTAACACCAACAGTTGATCCAATAGTAGTTACCATAGGTTTGGGTCCAGCTATAGTCAGGAAAGTTTTGGTAGATAGCGGGGCATCTGTCATTGTTCTTTTCATTAACGCGTTCAACAAAATGAATCTCTCTATGGATGATGCGAAATCTTTCCAGAACAAGATCCATGGGTTAACGGGGCAACCCATCGGCCAACTGGCATCATCGATCTGCTTGTAGAGCTTGGAGAAGGAGAACAGAAGTTTCCATGAAGCAAACCTTTGTTATATTCGATGAGCTTTTGGTTTATATGCCTTCCTCAAGAGACCAGCCCTTGCCGCATTTAGGATAGAAATGGCTCCATGGTGCTTGACCATGAAATTCCCCACAGAGAATGGAGTTGGTGTGATTAAAGGCGACCAGAAGACGGCAAGGTAGTGCTACATGGCAGAGCTAGTTGAAGCTAAGAAAAAGGAGACAAAGAAGAATATGGAGGCTCCGCTCCGCATTCATGGCTTCCCTTATAACAACTAGGGCGGGGCCCTTACAACAGTGAGCATAGCGGAGCTCAAAAGGAAATGGACCCAAGAAAAGCCAGTGTAGGGGAGAATAGAGCGGCACCAGCTGAAGCCACAATCCTAATTCTAGTACATGACAAAGATCTTGAAAAAGTATTGAAAATAGGTTCTCGGCTGGGCCTGAATTTACAAATAGAATCAACTATGTTTTTAAAAGCCAATTTGGATGTTTTTGCTTGGACGCATTCTGATATGTGTGGAATTTCATCTAATGTAAGTGTGCACAAATTGAATATTAATCCAAGTATGACTCCAATTAAACAAAAAAGACGAACTCAAATCCCCGAAAGGTCTATGGCATTAAAAGAAGAGGTGGATAGGTTGCTTGAGAATGACTTTATAAGAACATCTACATATCCTGATTGGGTCTCCAATCTGGTCCTTGTAAAAAAGTCCAATGACAAATGGAGGGTATGCATTGATTATTCAGACTTCAATAAAGCTTGCCCTAAGGATAACTTTCCTCTGCCCAGAATTGATCAGCTTGTTGATGCAACAACATGGCATGAACTCTTATCCTTCATGGATGCTTACTTCCGATATAATCAGATAATGATGTATAAGCCAAATGAAGGAAACAGGAGTTTCATAACAGATAGGGGCTTATATTGCTACAAAGTCATGCCATTAGGACTAAAACTGCCGGAACAACATTCCAGCGCCTTGTAAATTCCATGTTCGAATAACAGATTATGGAAGTCTATGTAGACGATATGCTGGTATAATCAAAGAAAGCTGATGATCATCTAGAGAACTTGGCAGAAATGTTCCATATCTTCAGGAAGTATGGGATGAAGCTAAATCCGCTTAAATGCTTGTTCGGAGTCGCATCAGGAAAATTTCTCGGATTCATAGTCAATGCCAGTGGCATTGAAGAAAATCCTTCTCAAGTCATAGCCTTGCGAAAAATGCATGCTCCTAGAATGAAGAAAGAGATTCAGAGTCTAAATGGGAAAGCAGCTGCGCTTAACTGATTTATCTCTAAGGCAACGGATTAGTGCATTCCACTCTTTGATTCTTTGAAGAAAAGAAAGATTTCCAGTGGACTCCTGAATGCCAAGCAGCCTTCGAAGAGTTAATCAAGCACATGGAATCACCACCGATGCTATCAAAGCCTAAAGATGGACAAGAATTATTCCTGTACCTGGCAATCTAGTCTCATGCCTTAAGCGCTGCACTAGTTTGAGAAGAAGCAAAGGTTCAATGGCTAGTATACTACATCAGTAAAAGGCTTGCTGGGGAAAAACTGAACTATCCTAAGTTATAAAAGCCTGCGTATTGTCTGCGTATTTCCTCAAAAAAGCTAAGGCCATATTTCCAAGCCTATCCTGTAACAACCCGAATTTTTATAACATGTTAATACAAGAATCAAGGCAAAATTAAATTTTAAATTAAGAATCAAGGGAAACGGGTTGCGCCATTGTGTTCGTCTCAAAATTCTGCTTGAAAACGAGTCCGAGTTTGCGAGAAACGGAGTCTGTATGAGAGAGATATGACCCTCCGAAGTTTCAGGAATTTTCAGAGTTCAAAACAGCTCGAATTCGAATTCAAATTTCGAATTAAAAACCCAGAACAGACTGGGCGGGAAATTTCCCGCCCACACCCAGGTTGACTGGGGAGTCGACTGGGTAGTCTACCCCCCAGTACGCAGATCGACTGGGGAGTCGACTGGGCAGTCGACCCCCAGACCAGGTCGACTGGGCAGTCGACCTGGGTGTCGACCTGGTCCCCGAGCCCACTTTTGGGCCTGGGTGCATTCTGATGTTTCTAGTCTCGTTTTCTGTCCAGATTCGTCTACCTAATCCTATATAAAGCCCATGATGCCTAAACCCTAATTCACTACAACACGTCTAGCCACCATTATGCTACTGAAATCCCTCTTGGTCATGGCCGCCGTCTCTAATATTCTTAAGCTCTCATACGCAATCCAATGCAAAGATGAAGACTTCTACAACGATTCAAGGAGATGAATCAACAACGCTACTACATCGATTTCAGTTCTTAAATTCGCTAGCCATGCTATGTAAGTTCTTGTGACGGCCCGCCCCGCACCAACCGACATTTCCTCCAAAAGTGCGCTGTACACATGTCCAGTTAGCACGGGACGGTCGTCAGAAGAAAAAGGGAAGAAGGAAATGAACTAACAAGGAACCTGTAGAATGTCTCACAGCGCATGGAATAAAATATAATAATAACATAATCTTGACATGAAACAGGAGAGACAGTGCATAAGCTGAAAACCAAAACTAAGCATCATAGCAGCGGAAATCCAAAATACAGCTTATTACAACTTTTCAAACTGTCTCAAAGCAAAAGTAAGATATAGGAGGTACACTACTAATGCCCAAGTAGCGACCACCAGCGACACAGGGAGAATATCTATATATCATACGTGGAAGCCTCCTGCTCGTCTCCAGATCAGCTACTCGCGCACCACCAGCTAACCTGTCTCTAGTCTGCTCGTGTGAGCACCCAGAGTAATAAGAGGAGACATAAAACTCTGGATCAGACATAAAGCCTGGTATGAGCGATAAGCATCTAAATAGAATAATAACAGTAACAGGTATAATCCAATCATACCTGAACCTGGACCTGCAACCAAAGAGTTAGCACTACATACTGTACAACACTCTAAGGTGCCCTTTCAAATGGTGTAAAGATAACGGGGGTGGGGGCGTGCATGTCACAGTGATGTCAAACAATCAAGCATAGAAATCATTCTTACATCCCTCACTCAGTGCGTAAAGCATACGATATCCACTACTTTGGTCACCTAATACTTTGGGCCATGACGGAATCCAATCCCGTACAACTATCACTACAAGCCCCTAATATGTCTCTCAACAGTGAACCAAAGTTATGAATACCGACAACCCCTTTGCACACGTCCCGCAGCAAAGCCCAGTCATGAAGTGAACTCATTGGTTCCTATATGGATCCTGAGCTCTAACTTCCATTTGGACTACCTTTGCATCTCGGGTTTTAGTCATCATCTTCATCCGGGTCGGTCTTCACTTCACCTTGCTTCGGATCGTGGTCATCACCCTCGCTCGGGTCGGATCGTGGTCTTCACTTCAAATCCAAGCATCTCGGATCGGGTCAGTCGTGCTCCCTCCATCGGATCGAGTCGCGCCATACGGATCGGGTCGAGTTCCTCAAGTCCCTCCATGATGCACCGGATCGGGTCGGGTCGAGGCACTCCCACTGGTTCGGGTCGTGCTCCATAGCTCGTGGCGCTTCCCTTCGGTCGTGATGCTCCTTGCCCTTCAGATCGTGGATGCACACAGGTTCGGATCGTGAGCTTCTGAAGTGGATCGGGTCGGATCGAAGATGGCATGCGATCGGGTACTCTAGCGCGTGACACGGTTCGAGTTCGAGCTCCTCCCACCATCGGATCGTGGTCTCCGGTCCGGGTCGTGGCACATAGGGGCGATCCGCGATCCGGTCCCTGCACAGCTTCCCTGCGACTTGTTTCACGCCATTCGACGGCATTTTCGACCAATCTAACACTTATAAACAATCACAAAGCATACCATACAGTCATAGCAACATGTAGTATCGACCCCAAACACCAAAACATAAATCATAGCATGTAAAATGGATCAAACATACCCAAAACCCCTTAATTTCCCTTAAGCATGTTTAGGTAAAACTCACCATAGGATTAACAAAACTTAACCAAATTAACCCAAATTCATATCAGAGGTCTAAAACAATATTTCAGAATTTATGAATATTTTTCCAGATTTTTAACATGCACAAATTCACTAATTATCACTAATTACCCCTTAATCCCCCAAATTCCGGGATTTGCAAAATTAGTCGAAATTAACCCAAATTCATATCAGAGACATAAAATGATGTTTTAGAATTTTAGGAATTTTTCTAGATTTTTCTGAGCCATAATTTCGCTAATCTTCGCTAATTACCATAATTAGCCGTAATTAGTGAAAAACAATGCAAATCACTCACCTTAGCCACAAACAAACTTTAGATCTGAAATAATCTCTTATTTGGATCCAATCCCTATGTGTTCCAGCAGCTCTCTCTCTCTGATTTGGTGCTACCCTCCCTTGATTTGATGTAGTTTTGCTTAATCTTCGATTAGAGAGTGATTAGAGACGATTTGGGATGAAATTAGAAGGTGGAGGCCATTGCTAGAGCTTGAAGGAGGTAAGTGGCGGCTGGAAAAATGAGTCTAAAACCGAAATCCTAACCCTAGCAGCCCTTAAATACCCCAAATCCCGAAATCCCCCATTGGGCCTAGTTGCTAATCACCCGGTTTAGCCCAATTAAGCTGTTTTTCACCTTCTAAACCTTGTTTTAGCCATATCTCCCAAACGGTAAGTCCGTTTGGCTAATGTAACCACTCTACGGAAAGAGAAACCATCATTTGAATCCAATGGAAGTGGTTTCAGGTCAAAAATCCTTTTCAATCAAAAGTTATGGCCGAAACAGTACCAACTAGGGGTAAAACGGTCATTTAAAAATCGACAAAAATCATGATCATGGGAAATGACTCTAATGGTTGTTTCCCAAAGTTACATGACCATACGACTTCATATGAGAAAGAAATAAATATTCTACGATCCTTCGATGCGTAGAATGCGGGTTGTTACATTCTTCCCCCCTTAAGAAATTTCGCCCCCGAAATTCCCTAACCAAAACACAAAAAGGGTTCCGCATGCCTATCAACCATAAAACAACAATCAACATGCAAAACAGGTCTATCCTAGCATGCAGTTTACTAACAAGGGAAGAAACTATCACTACCAAAACCCTACTAGGCAAAGAGTTCTGGATACTTCTTCCTTATCTTCTACTCTGTTTCCCAAGTACAGTCTTTTTCATTCTCACCCCACTGGACTTTGACTAGTTTCACCGCCTTCCTTCGAAGCTGCTTCGTATCGTTCCCAACAATACACATAGACTTGCGGTTCCCAACCGCCTCGGGTTCAACTTCAATATCATCCAACTGATCAGGTGAAATAGTCACATTAGGGTCTTGCACAAACTTCCTTAACTGGGAAACATGAAATACGTTGTGAACTCCCGCCATCTTGTCAGGTAGCTCTACTTCATACGCCAAATTCCCAACTTGCTCGAGGACTGGGAATGGGCCAACAAATCTTGGTGCTAACTTATCTTTCCAACCAATCCGAATCACATTCTCAATGGAGAGATCTTGACAAACACCAAGTTGTTAACGAAGAATTCCAAATCTCTTCATCTCTTATCGAGATAAGCCTTCTGCCTATCTTTATCCCTTCCCAGTAGTAGATCTGCTCTATGTCTCAATACATCTCGTTACCACTGGGATATATAGTCAATTTCGAGTGATGATATGCTCTAAGCACTTCACCTCTTAGTCCATCTACGTTGGGTACAACTAGTCCCTTATTCTTTCGAAGCCACCCTTCTCGATCAAATCCTTATTTGATCATTCTCTTTCCATCGATACCCATCTCTACCCTAGAGATGGTTTCCAATAGATTAGGATTGTCCTTCTAACTGGAACCAATCCACTCAATCAAAATCGATCTAATCGTCAAGCTTACTAGTGTTTCTGAATCCAATTCACTCTTGGGCCTGAAATCATATCCTGTGACATACTCTAGTTGCTTCCATCCTAGAAACAAAACCCTTAAACTGGCATGTCTCCTACTCAATGCAACTAGTACTGCACCCAAATCCTTTACTATGATCACTCTGCCCCATGGAGTCATGGCGACTCCACTACACTGATCCATAGCCACTAGTCCTTTGCTATGTCCACTCTGCCCCATGAAGTCATAACAACTCCACTGCACTGGCTCATAGCCTTACTAATCATTTACTATGTCCACTTTGCCCCTCGAGTCATGACGACTCTACTGCACTGGCTCATAGTCCTACTACAATCACTTTGTTCCCCATCGCTGGAACCCTACAGGTGATAGTCTACTCAAGAGAAGAAAGATAGGAACAAACATAGCAACCATAACATCCATCAAACAAGTTCTACCTATCACCTGCTAAATTCATAAACACATCGACACCTACATGATTGGTCTAACCAATCCAAATATGTCGATTCTAGTATGTCTGGTTTAACCAACATCAATAACTAATGGAAGCCCAGCCTCCATACATACATCGATGCCTACTTGACTGGTCCAACCAATCCCAGGCCAATGGAAGCCCCGGCTCCCTACAAACTACCGTACGTCCAACGTACGTTTATCCTCCAAGGATAATTAAACTAATGGAAGCCCAGCCTCCAATCGGACTACCGTACGTCCAACGTACGTTTATCCTCCAAGGATAACTAGATCACGTCCAACGGATCCAAGGTAACGGCGTCCCCAGATACCCCTGCTTTTAGTCCTCCTAAAATACTTGAGTCCAACCTAAGTCTATCCATTATCTTGCTGCCCTCTCGAGTCCAATTCGAGCTGAATCCAATTCTTTGCAGCCTTCTCGAGTCCAACTCGAGTCACTCTATAACTCAGACCCAGTCTTGAGTACCGACAAACTCTAGTCCAACGTGAGTTGTCTCCCTATTCGTTGCATCTCCAAGATCAACGAACACCCATTTTCTTTTACGAGTTCAAGTCCAACTTGAATCGCCCTAATCTTCGTTGTATCTTCCATGATCAACGAACACATCCTATTCCTTCAAAGTTCTACTATCCAATAGAGAACATCAACATAGGGTCCTAAATAATCCATTACTTTGCATCTTTCCCGAGTCCCACTCGAGCAATCTCATAACCTTGTCGAGTCTAACTCTGGGCAGTCTATACCATTGAACAGTCTTATCATGTTCCGTCTGCCCATCACTCCTCGAGTAAACCAAGATATCATCCAATGAAAAATCACAACAACTATTTACCCCTCACGCAAACCATCCTAGTCGAAATCGACATTCCCCAAGCACAAGCCCCAAAGGCCTAAACCAATATCAGACAAGCGCCCAAGGAACATCTCCTCCGAATTCGGACAATCCACATGAGGTGATACTAGCAAAAAAATCTAGCACTGGAGTACTCATTTGCCTCCCAGAGACAACTAGAACTTATTACAACGATAACCTCTTAGCTTCCTTAACTCCAGTTACTATCGCCATCACTAGGTAGGTACCTAATACCACCCTATTCTTTTAGAGTAAATCGACTCCCCAAAATAATGCTAAACCCAGTAAAGCCCAAAACAAAGTAATCACAAGGAAACATACATCCATGACTCGATAAGACCAACCACAACAAATCATACTAAGATCAGTCGAACCACCTATCGGGTTCGTCACAATTAGAGGTCTATTGACTAACTCAGGTTTGTCAAACAAAACCCGATCAAAACATCTTAAATAGAAAGCATACCTCGAATAACGACACCTTTTTCCTTCTGCGCCGCAGTTGGGGCATTTGACGAAGAAGGAACAGCGTTGATAACATATGCTTTCACAATCTGCTTCTCCCTAGGAGGTTGTGGGCAATCATCCTTGTGATGTCCCGCCTGGCCGCAGTTAAAGCACTTCCTTTCCCTAGGCTTTTCTCGACAATCTCTGGCGTAATGGCCCTTCTTGCCACAACTAAAGCATTCGCCATCTTTCTTATTTTTCTTATTCTGACCATCCTTGGTCGGGTTCTGCTTCCTCTTGCTCTGAGAATTCTTCTTGCCTTCACCGCCTGCTTGCGACTTTGGCTCCTCTGCAGATGCCGTAGCAACCTCAGTCTTCGACTTAGGGAAAAGGCTCTCTGACCTTAATGCCTTTCCTACAATAGACTCTAACTTCTCATCGATATGGTTTATAAGTCTTTCCCCTAAGTACCCATCCAAGCCAGTTATGAACTTCTCGTTCTTCTTTTCGACTGTATCGATAAGGGACCATCCATATTTCAATAATGTGTCGAATTCAGCGATATACTCCGAGACTGCTCTACCATTCTGCTTAAGCTCCAAGAACTTCTTGAACAGTTCTGATTTATGAGCAGCTGGAATAAACTTATCACAAAAGCGAGTCTTAAACTGATTCCAAGTAACTTGATCTTCTGGAGTAGCTGTTCTAATGGCATTCCACCAATTCATCGCTCGCCCTTGCAGCTGACGAGACGCTAGCCTTCTCTTCATCGCATCCTCAAGACCCAAGTCGTTGAAGATACGATCACAGCTATCCAACCAGTCCTGAACATCTGTGGCCGACTCCGTTCCGTGGAACGGCTTACCACCAAGGTTAGTGTAATCCTTGCACAACTTTGCGGAATCGGCCCTAGGCGCCTGCACTACTGGACCAACACCAACTCCGGGATTGAGAACTGCCCCTTGCACTTCTCTAAGCATGTCTCTCATGAGGTCAGTAAACATCGCCCTCATGTCAGCGGCATTCCCATTATTGGCTCCTCTACCAGCACCTCTAGCATATCGGCTCATCGTCAATCTGTAAAAGGGAAACGATTAACGACCCCATAGTGGTGCTAGTGCAGTACGACTTCATTCTTATACTACCAATAGTATATATATATAGCTTTTGAAAACCAAAGTAATCACAAATACGCGCTCTCATATACGTACTATCTCTCTCTAGTGTCTTTCCCTAGGTTAACTACGCAACCTAGAGCTCTGATACCAAGTGTGACGGTCCGCCCCGCACCAACCGACATTTCCTCCAAAAATGCGCTGTACACATGTCCAGTTAGCACGGGACGGTCGTCAGAAGAAAAAGGGAAGAAGGAAATGAACTAACAAGGAACCTGTAGAATGTCTCACAACGCATGGAATAAAATATAATAATAACATAATCTTGACATAAAACAGGAGAGACAGTGCATAAGCTGAAAACCAAAACTAAGCATCATAGCAGCGGAAATCCAAAATACAGCTTATTACAACTTTTCAAACTGTCTCAAAGAAAAAGTAAGATAAAGGAGGTACACTACTAATGCCCAAGTAGCGACCACCAGCAACACAGGGAGAATATCTATATATCATACGCAGAAGCCTCCTGCTCGTCTCCAGATCAGCTACTCGCGCACCACCAGCTAACCTGTCTCTAGTCTGCTCGTGTGAGCACCCAGAGTAATAAGAGGAGACATAAAACTCTGGGTCAGACATAAAGCCTGGTATGAGCGATAAGCATCTAAACAGAATAATAACAGTAACGGGTATAATCCAATCATACCTGAACCTGGACCTGCAACCAAAGAGTTAGCACTACATAATGTACAACACTCTAAGGTGCCCTTTCAAATGGTGTAAAGATAACGGGGGTGGGGGCGTGCATGTCATAGTGATGTCAAACAATCAAGCATAGCAATCATTCTTACATCCCTCACTCAGTGCGTAAAGCATATAATATCCACTACTTTGGTCACATAATACTTTGGGCCATGACGGAATCCAATCCCGTACAACTATCAATACAAGCCCCTAATCTGTCTCTCAACAGTGAACCAAAGTTATGAATACCGACAACCCCTTTGCACACGTCCCACAGCAAAGCCCAGTCATGAAGTGAACTCATTGGTTCCCATCTGGATCCTGAGCTCTAACTTCCATTTGGACTACATTTGCATCTCAGGTTTTAGTCATCGTCTTCATCCGGGTCGGTCTTCACTTCACCTTGCTTCGGATCGTGGTCATCACCCTCGCTCGGGTCGGATCGTGGTCTTCACTTCAAATCCAAGCATCTCGGATCGAGTCGGTCGTGCTACCTCCATCGGATCGAGTCGCTGCATACGGATCGGGTCGAGTTCCTCAAGTCCCTCCATGATGCACCGGATCGGGTCGGGTCGAGGCACTCCCACTAGTTCGGGTCGTGCTCCATAGCTCATGGCGCTTCCCTTCGGTCGTGATGCGCCTCGCCCTTCAAATCGTGGATGCACACAGGTTCGGATCGCGAGCTTCTGAAGTGGATCGGGTCGGATCGAAGATGGCATGCGATCGGGTGCTCTAGCGCGTGACGCGGTTCGAGTTCGAGCTCCTCCCACCATCGGATCGTGGTCTCCGGTCTGGATCGTGGCACATAGGGGCGATCCGCGATCCGGTCCCTGCACAGCTTCCCTGCGACTTGTTTCACGCCATTCGACGGCGTTTTCGACCAATCTAACACTTCTAAACAATCACAAAGCATACCATACAGTCATAGCAACATGTAGTATCGACCCCAAACACCAAAACATAAATCATAGCATGTAAAATGGATCAAACATACCCAAAACCCCTTAATTTCCCTTAAGCATGTTTAGGTAAAACTCACCATAAGATTAACAAAACTTAACCAAATTAACCCAAATTCATATCAGAGGTCTAAAACAATATTTCAGAATTTATGAATATTTTTCTAGATTTTTAACATGCACAAATTCGCTAATTATCACTAATTACCCCTTAATCCCCCAAATTTCGGGATTTGCAAAATTAGTCTAAATTAACCCAAATTCATATCAGAGACATAAAATGATGTTTTAGAATTTTAGGAATTTTTCTAGATTTTTCTGAGCCATAATTTCGCTAATCTTCGTTAATTACCATAATTAGCCGTAATTAGTGAAAAACAATGCAAATCACTCACCTTAGCCACAAACAAACTTTAGATCTGAAATAATCTCTGATTTGGATCCAATCCCTATGTGTTCCAGCAGCTCTCTCTCTGATTTGGTGCTACCCTCCCTTGATTTGATGTAGTTTTGCTTAATCTTCGATTAGAGAGTGATTAGAGACGATTTGGGATGAAATTAGAAGGTGGAGGCCATTGCTAGAGCTTGAAGGAGGTAAGTGACGGCTGGAAAAATGAGTCTAAAACCGAAATCCTAACCCTAGCAGCCCTTAAATACCCCAAATCCCGAAATCCCCCATTGAGCCTAGTTGCAAATCACCCGGTTTAGCCCAATTAAGCTGTTTTTCACCTTCTAAACCTTGTTTCAGCCATATCTCCCAAACGGTAAGTCCGTTTGGCTAATGTAACCACTCTACGGAAAGAGAAACCATCATTCAAATCCAATGGAAGTGGTTTCAGGTCAAAACTCCTTTCCAATCAAAAGTTATGGCCGAAACAGTACCAACTGGGGGTAAAACGGTCATTTAAAAATCGACAAAAATCATGATCATGGGAAATGACTCTATTGGTTGTTTCCCAAAGTTACATGACCATACGACTTCATATGAGAAAGAAATAAATATTCTACGATCATTCGATGCGTAGAATGCGGGTTGTTACAGTTCTAGTTAATTTTTAAATTAAAATACTTAATTTTAACATGGCTATGGAATAAAGTGTAATTGGATATAAGCATGTTTATCAATTCAGATCTATTCCTGTTTACCTTTGAACCTTGAGTTTTGAGACTTGTTCATCTCCATTCTTATGTCTGGTTCATGCTCTATTCAGTCATTGTAAATCAGTTTCTTGGATTCATGTTGATATTATTATCAAGATCTAATCTTTATGCCTATCATGACGATCTATGCTGTTTTCTCCCTGATCTTGTTTCATTGCAACTTCTACCTCCCCCTATTTATTTTCCTTTGATGAACCTTGGTCAATTTCGGAATTAGGCCTAAACTGCGATTTATATGCGATTGGATACGGGGGAAATACCGAGATATTGCCTAGTTAGATATATGTGTGTTTGGTAGAATCGAAGGCATAATATAGAATTGGATAATTGGGTATTGCCATTAAAATGGTAATTGTAAGAATTGGGATTGGCATATGTAATTTTTGGCTAGAACTTGATATGTGTAAATTGGCATAAAAATTGGGATACGTATAAAACGGCATGAACTGAACATATGTAGATTTGGTATGAATTGGGCATATGTAAAACTGATATGTAATCTAGAGCTTGGGCATATGTTAATTATGTGAGATTTGTAGTTGAAACACATATGATAATTTATGTCTTGAAAAGGGACTAATATGAACACGCCTAAGAGGGTTTTGGGTAGTTGGAATGTAATAGCCTTAAAGGAGGGATAAATATAAATTGAGATAAGTTGCCTTTAATGGCATAAGATAAATTGTGGTAAAATTGGTATGATTTTGCATATCATTAATTGATGAACATAATTGAGTCAATTATGGACATCGTTAAATTGGTAATTAATTAATAATTTGTATAAGGAAATTATTAAGACTGGGGTAAAAGATTATAAGCGATAATCAATGCTTAGGACACGAGGTTGGACTCATTTGTGACGTAAAACTGCCCGGACCCGCCCGGCGAATCCAGTAGTCACAAATGGTAGCCCAATGTGAGAGTTCCTAGGCCCAAATTAAAAGCGTAACAGTTGTAAAGACACGAGGTTAGACTCTTTTATGGTGTAAGACTGCCCGGACCCGCCCGGCAAATCCAGCTACCATAAATGTCAGTCTAATGTGAGAGGTCTTTATAAGGTTACGGCCTTAATGAATTAAGAAATACTTAACCAGATAAACATGTGGTGGGACATGGGGGTTAAGTGGGTGACATGTGGAAATACGAATAGTAATACTTAACCAACATAACATGGTAATTAGACCAGTGGGTAGGGTTAAGTAAACTAAGAACACTTAACCAATATGGTATGAATGGGTGGGTTAAGTAATATGATTAGGCTAATGACACTTAATAAATATGGTATGAGTGGGTGGGTTAAGTAATATGATTAGGCTAATGACACTTAACCAATATGGTATGAATGGGTGGGTTAAGTAATATGACCAGGCTAATGACACTTAACTGTTATGACATGAATGGTTGAGTTAAGTAAATCTTAGTTAATGCCTAAGTGGGAATGATAACTTATGGAATAAATTAAGTTAGGTGGAACAATAGATAAGATGAGATAACTTATGTAATAAGGAAAGATGTGCTTCATTGTAGATTAAGCAATATGTAAAGACAAGAATGAATTTACAATTGAAGGCGACATAAGTTATATTATAAAAAGGAACAAAACATTGGTTAGGTTGGATAATCCTCTGAGTATCAATCTGATGTTGATTCCGGTCTTCGGGGTTGGTATTTAGGGAATTATTCTCTCTCTCTAGTGTGTTTGTAAGTTAAGTGGTACTTGGTTGTAAAGATTGAATAAGATCATGTTATTGTACCATAACAGGGGTTAATGTATGAATTATAGGAAAAACATGTTGCGGGCTTATTAACGGACTTAGTATAGTTCAAGTTAAGAATTGAATTAATAAGCAAGTTGAAGGTTGGTATAAATGGAAATAACCAAGTTAAATGATAAGACCGATGAGGTAGCACAAGCGCATAGTTAATGGATAGACATAGGGTCTAATGGCAGATAAAGCCAAGGCGCTTGGTTAAACCCAGACGTTGGGGGTAATATGAATGACATGTAAAATATAACCTATAAGCACTTAACCAAGATAAAGCATGTATTAAGACATGAGGATGATGTAGGGGTTAAGTGGAGGACATGGGTAACATGTAAGACATAACTGGTGTATACTTAACCAAAATTTAAGCATGTAAGTGGACATGAATAAGAAGGGGTTAAGTAAGAATTACTAGAGGGGACCAGGCATAGGAGGGAAGCTTGTGTCGAGGAAAGGGGACTCTTTTCAGACCAGTAGCCCATTACATATCTTTGTGAGCTCGACCCATGTCGAGGACGGGACACGCATACTGGGTTTGATTGTAAGAGGTCAAAACGGGTTAGCGGCGGCAACACAAGTCCAATGGGTTTCATATGCGTGTGTGGACCCGGGCTGGTAGGTAAGACGTTGCATCGTGTAGGTATAAGCCGTGCATCCTCAAGTTGTATCGGGTTGCCACTTTAGGGGAGTGATACGCCCCACTATGGGGCCAGCACGAGTATCTACGAGTTAGGGAGCCGATCGCATGCGGGTTGGTGGGTACACCTAGTGGAGATATGGGCAGGCGGCACCTATGTAGTCAGCTAGGGGTACATAAGACTAGTATTATGATTTCTAAGTAGTGGGTGGGATCACCTTATTATATAACACGGGCTACTAGTTGGGACACTAGTAGGGGGTAAGGATCCTTGTTACATAGGACACTAGTTGAAGTACTAGTAGGAGTACGAAACATTCCATGTAAGACACTTGTAAAGATGCTAGTTAGGTGGTGCAGAGCAAATAGATCTCATAGAAATATTTTAATGGCGAAGCAGAGGAATCTTGTTATGCTTGATAGGAATCCTACGAAATTATACTTAGTTTATCTTGAATGTGAACCTTGCGATGTTACTTGACAAAAATCACATCATGTTAACCTTAGTTATCTCGCCTGTTGCTTATCTTGTCATCATGCTTATGTTTACTTTCAGTTTACTCATGCCATATTATCCTTAACTATTTTTATGCTGAAAGTCACTAGGACTTACTCAGTCTTTATGACTGACCCGTTTTGTTTTGCCTCTTTTTCTTCCGTTCCCCCCCCCCCCCCAGGTTCGCATGGTGGGAATACAGTTTAGTTCGGATCTTACCAAGCTCCAAGGCTCTTTCATGTATGGCTTGGATTTCTCTTGGCTATGGCTTGCTTTGCTTTATTGGGGAATACTACAGTTTGTTTTTATGCTTCTTTATTTTTGAGCAAGACAGATATTTTAACTATGTAATTGGGTATTAGAAGTTGATGGGCTTTTATTGTAAACAATTATATTTAATAAATGATTTTAAGTACTTCCACTTTACTTTCCGCTGTTTTATATATGTCTGTCTTGTAATATTTCTGTTCCAGTACCCATAATGCTCCATTGAAGTTAAGGCATTCCCTTTGTGAGTGACCTTAATGGATGTGGGGTGTTACATTTGGTATCAGAGCAGAAGGTTACTAGACTGGGCAAAAGTTTTCAAAAACCTTTTGAACTAGTTTTCAAAACATTTACAAAGAAGCAAATTTTCAAGAAAATTTTGTTTTGATTAAAAGGCATATTCCCCAAATCCATATGCACTATCTTTTGATTCCCTCTTGAAATCTCTCCTCTCTCTCTTTTCACCATAGTTTCGTAGGCATCCGACATATGTCGGAGGGCAAAGAAGTGCCCAACCTCCATCTGTAGCCGCAGTAGTTCCATCTGCGTCTAATCTTATTTCAAGTTGTGTAGAGTTGCCGTGCTTTGGAGGTAGCTTCGAAGGACTTGTCAACAAACTATACAAGGACAGTAAGAACAAGAGACTAGTTGTTATGGCTTAATCCACGAAGGAGGAAAAAGGTGAAAGGAAAGAGGCCAAAGTGAAAGAATAGTAGAACCCATGACAAGAAAGAGTATCTTTAGTATGGTAAAAAGGGACATGTAGTTAAGTATAGGACAAGGACAAGGGCAAAGGACAGGATCGTCGAGAGGGCAATTGTATGCTCTCACTACTAGCGTGCCTAAGGGAGGTGGTAACGTTACCGATAAAGGTTTATCTTTTCTATCATCCCGCTAGAACTTTGTTTTGTACATCGTATCCTTTTAATTTTGCTTCGGTAGTTGAGTCTCTGCACCTTAGTACTAGCGTAGTAGAGGATCCCATTTTTTTCTCAAATCCTGTTGGGGAATCGGCTCATTTATTCATGACTTGTTAGGATTTGAGAATGTCTATGCTAAGTGTTGAGTTTAGAAGGAATGCTCATGTTTTTGTGAGCTATGGGTTGATTCTAGGGATGAAGTGGTTATCCAATAAGGGTACCATTCTCGGTTTCGAAAGGAGGGTAGTTAGACTTTTGACTTGCCTCGGTAATACCCTCGAAGTCGCGTGTAACCTTTAGGGTTCTATTAGGATTAGTTACCTAGAATCTCTTGATACATTAGTTGATCCGCTCGAGTAGTGTTCGCCACTAAGGCGGATGGGTCATTCCGCTTATGCATGAGTTGTAGAGAGTCACCTAAGTAAGTACATTGGGCAACATGGTTGACATTTGTTTATTTTCAAGAGATAATTCATCTATGTGGAATACTTTCTAGTAAGTGAACGAGATCCAAGATTTACTAGTGAATTTTGGAGAGCTTGTGTGAAACCATGAGTACGCTGTTATGTGTAAGCCGAGTATACTAAAAGGATAATAAGTGAAAGTGGAACGAGAGGCAATAGTGAAATGAGTTCCAACTCATATGTTGGAAACAAGAATTAAGAAGCTATGAAATTGTGGAGTTAAAGACGGTCAAAGCACAATGGAGTTAAGCTCAAGGAAATGCGACTTAGAAAATTAAAGACTAGATTCGCGCATCACATCTCTTTTAAAGAGTATATTCTTGATTCCTTTTTCCTGTAGAGCTTACTTGCATGCTATCTTTTGTGTATATCCTCTCGGTCCTATTCTCAATCCAATTTCTGTTGCAAACCCCATAGGGAGTATGACTCATCTGTTAGTTTTACATGTTGGGGCTTGAGGGTGTCCGTTGGGTTGATTAAACCTTTTGGGTTTTATAGGATATGGGTTGGTTTTAGGAAGGGATTTCTTGTGACCTAAAAGGAGTCCATCATGCTTAGTTTCCTAGAATCACATATATATTAGTTGGGTTGAGAATTTCTTTGGGTGTCAGTCTGATGTTGATTTCGGTCTTCGGGGCTGGTGCTTAGGGAATTCTTCTCCTAATCAGTATATATGTGACGTAGATTTCTAGCATTGAGGGGCGCAGAGTTTTTACTTGCTTCTATCATTCGACTATATCTTTAGGTAGGAACAATTGGGTGTAAACATGTGTTTGAGACATGTTATGATTGATGGTTGCAAGTGGTTGCTAGTGGTTGCTCGTGGATGCATATACACGCACATTAGGCACTAGATCGGCTCAGTCACCTTTCATATTGCATATGCATGAGTGTTTACACTTGTTTGTGGATGAAATTGAATGTGTTATCATACGGATGTTGCATATGGATGGATGTTTATGCACACATATAGTGTTTATGTGACTAGGACTATTTGCATACATGTTGGACTCATGACACTAAAAATACTTTTGCATTAAGAAGATCAGTCAGGCCTGATCATTTACATTAGATAAGGAACATACACACACACACACACTTCTCGCATATGTTCATACAGCATTAAAAATCTTTTAAGTGCAATGATTGCTAGTGGGTGATGTTTTGAGTAGATGGATGATGAATGGTAGGACACATTCTTCTTAACTTGAAGATTTCGGGGACGAAATCCTTTAAGAAGGGGAGAATGTAACAACCCGAATTTTTATAACATGTTAATACAAGAATCAAGGCAGAATTAAATTTTAAAATAAGAACCAAGGGAAATGGGTTGCGCCATTGCGTTCGTCTCGAAATTCTGCTTGAAAACGAGTCCGAGTTTGCGAGAATCGGTGTCCGTATGAGAGAGATATGACCCTCCGAAGTTTCAGGAATTTTCAGAGTTCAAAACAGCTCGAATTCAAATTCAAATTTCGAATTAAAAACCCAGAACAGACTGGGCGGGAAATTTCCCGCCCACACCTAGGTCGACTGGGGAGTCGACTGGGTAGTCGACCCTCTAGTACCCAGGTCGACTGGGGAGTCGACTAGTAGTCGACCCCCTAGTACCCAGGTCGACTGGGGAGTTGACTGGGCAGTCGACCCCCAGACCAGGTCGACTGGGCAGTCGACCTGGGTGTCAACCTGGTCCCCGAGCCCACTTTTGGGCCTGGGTGCATTCTGATGTTTCTAGTCTCGTTTTCTATCCAGATTCATCTACCTAATCCTATATAAACCCCCTGATGCCTAAACCCTAATTCACTACAACACGTCTAGCCACCATTATGCTACTGAAATCCCTCTTGGTCATGGCCGCCGTCTCTAGTCTTCTTAAGCTCTCATACACAATCCAATGCAAAGATGAAGACTTCTACAACGATTCAAGGAGATGAATCAACAACGCTACAACATCGATTTCAGTTCTTAAATTCGCTAGCCATGCTATGTAAGTTCTAGTTACTTTTTAGATTAAAATACTTAATTTTAATATGGCTATGGAATAAAGTGTAATTGGATATAAGCATGTTTATCAATTCAGATCTATTCCTATTTACCTTTGAACCTTGAGTTTTGAGACTTGTTCATCTCCATTCTTATTTCTAGTTCATTCTCTATTCAGTCATTGTAAATCAGTTTCTTGGATTCATGTTGATATTATTATCAAGATCTAATCTTTATGCCTATCATGACGATCTATGCTGTTTTCTCCCTGATCTTGTTTCATTGCAACTTCTACCTCCCCCTATTTATTTTCCTTTGATGAACCTTGGTCAATTTCGGACCTAGGCCTAAACTGCGATTTATGTGCGATTGGATACGGGGGAAATACCGAGATATTGCCTAGTTAGATATATGTGTGTTTGGTAGAATCGAAGGCATAATATAGAATTGGATAATTGGGTATTGCCATTAAAATGGTAATTGTAAGAATTGGGATTGGCATATGTAATTTTTGGCTAGAACTTGATATGTGTAAATTGACATAAAAATTGGCATATGTATAAAACGGCATGAACTGAACATATGTAGATTTGGTATGAATTGGGCATATGTAAAACTGATATGTAATCTAGAACTTGGGCATATGTTAATTATGTGAGATTTGTAGTTGAAACACATATGATAATTTATGTCTTGAAAAGGGGCTAATATGAACACGCCTAAGAGAGTTTTGGGTAGTTGGAATGTAATAGCCTTAAAGGAGGGATAAATATAAATTGAGATAAGTTGCCCTTAATGGCATAAGATAAATTGTGGTAAAATTGGTATGATTTTGCATACCATTAATTGATGAACATAATTGAGTCAATTATGGACATCGTTAAATTAGGAATTAATTAATAATTTGAATAAGGAAATTATTAAGAATGAGGTAAAAGATTATAAGCGATAATCAATGCTTAGGACACGAGGTTGGACTCATTTGTGATGTAAAACTGCCTGGACCCGCCCGACGAATCCAGTAGTCACAAATGGTAGCCCAATGTGAGAGGTCCTAGGCCCAAATTAAAAGCGTAATAGTTGTAAAGACACGAGGTTAGACTCTTTTATGGTGTAAGTCTGCCCGGACCCGCCCGGCAAATCCAGCTGCCATAAATGTCATTCTAATGTGAGAGGTCTTTATAGGGTTACGGGCTTAATGAATTAAGAAATACTTAACCAGATAAACATGTGGTGGGACATGGGGGTTAAGTGGGTGACATGTGGGTGACATGTGGAAATACGAATAGTAATACTTAACCAACATAACATGGTAATAAGACCAGTGGGTAGGGTTAAGTAAACTAAGAACACTTAACCACTATGGTATGAATGGGTGGGTTAAGTAATATGATTAGGCTAATGACACTTAACCAATATGGTATGAGTGGGTGGGTTAAGTAATATGATAAGGCTAATGACACTTAACCAATATGGTATGAATGGGTGGGTTAAGTAATATGACCAGGCTAATGACACTTAACTATTATGACATGAATGGTTGAGTTAAGTAAATCTTAATTAATGCCTAAGTGGGAATGATAACTTATGGAATAAAGTAAGTTAAGCGGAACAATAGATAAGATGAGATAACTTATGTAATAAGGAAAGATGTGCTTCATTGTAGATTAAGCAATATGTAAAGACAAGAATGAATTTACAATTGAAGGCGACATAAGTTATATTATAAAAAGGAACAAAACATTGGTTAGGTTGGATAATCCTCTGAGTATCAATCTGATGTTGATTCCGGTCTTCGGGGTTGGTATTTAGGGAATTATTCTCTCTCTCTCCAGTGTGTTTGTAAGTTAAGGGATACTTGGTTGTAAAGATTGAATAAGTACATGTTATTGTACCATAATAGGGGTTAATGTATGAATCATAGGAATAACATGTTGCAGGCTTATTAATGGGCTTAGTATAGTTCAAGCTAAGAATTGAATTAATAAGCAAGTTGAAGGTTGGTATAAATGGAAATAACCAAGTTAAATGATAAGACTGATGAGGTAGCACAAGCGCATAGTTAATGGATAGACATAGGGTCTAATGGCAGATAAAGCCAAGGCGCTTGGTTAAACCCAGACGTTGGGGGTAATATTAATGACATGTAAAATATAACCTATAAGCACTTAACCAAGATAAAGCATGTATTAAGACATGAGGATGATATAGGGGTTAAGTGGAGGACATGGGTAACATGTAAGACATAACTGGTGTATACTTAACCAAAATTTAAGCATGTAAGTGGACATGAATAAGAAGGGGTTAAGTAAGAATTACTAGAGGGGACCAAGCATAAGAGGGAAGCTTGTGTCGAGGAAAGGGGACCCTTTTCAGACCAGTAGCCCATTACGTATCTTTGTGAGCTCGACCCATGTCGAGGACGGGACACGCATACTGGGTTTGATTGTAAGAGGTCAAAACGGGTTAGCGGTGGCAACGCAAGTCCAACGGGTTTCATATGCGTGTGTGGACCTGGGCTGGTAGGTAAGACGTTGCATCGTATAGGTATAAGCCGTGCATCCTCAAGTTGTATCGGGTTGCCACTTTAGGGGAGTGATACACCCCACTGTGGGGCCAGCACGGGTATCTACGAGTTAGGGAGCCGATCGCATGGGGGTTGGTGGGTACACCTAGTGGAGATAGGGGCAGGCGGCACCTATGTAGTCAGCTAGGGGTACATAAGACTAGTATTATGATTTCTAAGTAGTGGGTGGGATCACCTTATTATATAACACGGGCTACTAGTTGGGACACTAGTAGGGGGTAAGGATCCTTGTTACATAGGACACTAGTTGAAGTACTAGTAGGAGTACGAAACATTCCATGTAAGACACTTGTAAAGATGCAAGTTAGGTGGTGCAGAGCAAATAGATCTCATAGAAATATTTTAATGGCGAAGCAGAGGAATCTTGTTATGCTTGAGAGGAATCCTACGAAATTATACTTAGTTTATCTTGAATGGGAACCTTGCGATGTTACTTGACAAAAATCACATCATGTTAACCTTAGTTATCTCGCCTGTTGCTTATCTTGTCATCATGCTTATGTTTACTTTCAGTTTACTCATGCCATATTATCCTTAACTATTTTTATGCTGAAAGTCACTAGGACTTACTCAGTCTTTATGACTGACCCGTTTTGTTTCGTCTCTTTTCTTCCGTCCCCCCCCCCCCCAGGTTCGCAGGGTGGGAATACAGTTTAGTTCGGATCTTACCAAGCTCCAAGGCTCTTTCATGTATGGCTTGGATTTCTCTTGGCTATGGCTTGCTTTGCTCTATTGGGGAATACTACAGTTTGTTTTTATGCTTCTTTGCTTTTGAGCAAGACAGATATTTTAACTATGTAATTGGGTATTGGAATTTGATGGGCTTTTATTGTAAACATTTATATTTAATAAATGATTTTAAGTACTTCCACTTTACTTTCCGCTGTTTTATATATGTCTGTCTTGTAATATTTCTGTTCCAGTACCCATAATGCTCCATTGAAGTTAAGGCATTCCCTTTGTGAGTGACCTTAATTGTAAAGACCCGCAACTTCCCCGTAAAGGAAAGCGTCGGATAGTTCGAGAACAAGCCACAACAGGATGCATACAGAAGAACATTTCATTGTATATTACAACAATGCATCAGATTACAAGAATATACAGAGTATGAATAAATATTACACAGAAATATCAGAGATTTAAATTACATTTAAATACATCGCAGCGGAAAATAATACAATACACAACTAGAAGGAGATATACGGATACAAAGCTTTCCGGATATCGTTCCAGCTGTAAACCAGGATCCTGTGAATATAAATCTGCAAAACCAAAACTACTAGCTGCCCGTGTCAAAATAAGGGCACCCAGAGTTTAGGTTAAAACAATAAACTCCAGGTCAGTCATGTGACTGGTGTGAGAACTAAAACAGTTATTAATCTTTATTTTTAAATCATTAGGTAAATCAAGGGACCACGCCGTATAACACGGAACGGGTTTCCTCCCAAGAATACCAGTGCATAAAACAACAGAGCAATGCTAAATAAAGAAAAATGAAGCTGTTATAAGACCCAGGTCCTATCACACAATGCAACGCAAGCCGGGGGATAGGGTTTTTCCCTTATAACAGCCAAAGAATGCTTGATACGTTTAAAAGAAATCATTTGATACTATTTTAAGTGTATAGTGTATAAAACAACTTCAAATCATAAGTATCAATCATAGGCGGCATGAATGCCCCATACCACTATGTCGCCATATATAGGTTATACAATCAAAATCGCAAAGTCACGTATTTGGAAATTGGATTTCCATCTATGAACCGAGGCAAAAGATAGTCCTCAACCGATTCGAGACGCTCTAGCCCGCCCCTCAGGACCCAGACTCAGGTGGGCCCTTGGATCCTCAGGGCCAGTCCACCGATGTGGATTAAACTTAAACCCTGAACATGCATTTCCCCGCCCTATGGGGCGTAAACGAGCCAACTAAATGACTCCATCGGTTCGAGAACGACCGATCAATCCGAGGCGCCTCGCAACAGCAACAACCACATAAGTCAAACTCGTCAGGGCGTGTAAAACCACTGACGCCACTTCTAGCTAGAAAGAAACGCATGCCCTCCCTGACGTCCTCCCCCGTTTTTGGTTCATACCGGGTGTGAAACACGCGAAGGAAACGTTACACAAAGCTACGCCACAAAGGCCTTGCTCTGATCATCACCACAAGACTTTGCTTTTCAACAGAAGTCTCGATCAATTGCCACTTAGGCATGCCACACAGGCAATTCACTCCATGCATTTGATATCCATCAATATATAACCCCTGAGCTCGTACGTCTCAGAGAAGGGCGTTAAGCAAGAGAATAAATTCTCCGCCGCCAAACAGATATATTTTTAATAGAGATCAATCACACGGACTAAAATCCAATGTCAGACACACAGTCCATTTACAAGTCCGTTCTGGGTCTGAACGAAACCGGAGGCACCTAGTACCCCGCATATCCATCGATCTCCAAGTACGTCTGGACGATCACCAACTGTTTCCATCTTCTTGGGTGTACAGCCCAATCAAGATCATCAGTAATTATCCAAACGACGTGAAGACCTCCGGTCTTCGACCATCGTCTTCATCTTCGACTTATCGTCGTATCAGTTATTCAGAATGGGATAAACCCGGTCTTTCCGAATAACTCGCGTATATTTATAAAAGTGTTACACAAACACAACATACGCCTCATTCCAATCCATCAGTCACTAACCGTAAATTAATCAAGAGAATAATTCCCCAAATATTAACCCCGAAGGCCGAAACCAACATCAGATCAATATCCAGAAAACCATTCTACTTAGCTAACCGACAGTTAGTTTCTAATTTCACATTCATAGGGAAAGGTTCCCATTAATTTTATCAAAGATAAATTCTTGAATTTATTCTTTAATCAACTTTTGAATATCAATTCAAACTAGTCGGGATTAGCGAACCTTACCGAAGTAATCATTTGTTTTAATTTCCCAATCCCAACCTATTCACCCCATGAAGTAAAACTGGTAGTACTTCATATCTAACACCACGGTGTTATCGGTAAATTCAATTACCATTTCACGTTCAAATCTAATTAAAGATTTAACTATCGCCTGGAGCAAAACTGGTGATACTCCACTTTGATTATTTCAATCTAATTAAAGATTCATTAAAACTCCACTTAGTTTTAATCTGTGACTGGGTTAAAGAATCCGTGTCATTTAAAACACGGTTCACGGTAAACCCAAAATCACATCACATTTCAATCAGTCCCTAATTGTAAATTAGCAAGTGAGCAATTCCCTAAGTATTAATCCCGAAGGCCGAAACCAGCATCAGATCAATACCTCGGAAACTATTCAACTTAACTAATCTCCAGTTAGTTTCTGATTTTCTTAACTCCTTTAGGTCTAAGAACTGTATTATTGAAGATACCGTTCACGACAACCCAAAATCACATTTCATTAATGATCGGGTTAAAGAACGAGTGTTATTTAAAACACTGTTCACGATAAACCCAAAAATCAATATCAATTCAATTCCAATTAAATATCATTTAATTGGTACACTTCATTAAATCTAAATAAAAAGATTTAATCATTTCTCAACTGGGTTCAAGAACAGTGTTAGTGAAGACACCATTCACGACAAACCCAAATCACATTCGATATTCAATACAAGGCTCTGAATAGAAAATATATCGGCTTATATTCAATATCGAATTCTACGACTAACAAATGTCGTATTGGAAATAACGATATAAATATATATCTTTCAAATTTCCATAACAACACCTGTATAATCACGAATTCCAACATCGAAATATTCCGAAGACAATTTCGATTCAAATCCACTCCAATGCAATCATTGGATATTCTGGTTATTTTCAAAACCCTTTTTAAATTCAATTTATTTACTTAAAAATAAATAGAATTAAAATTCTAGTTCAAAACCAGTTCATTTCGATAAAAATCTATTTTTATCTTTTCAAATAGGGAGTTTTTCATCCCAATTTTTCCCAAATCATTTCTTATGATTTTACACAAATTATTATTATTTTTAATAATTTTATCAAGGCCCGTACAGTCGATTTCCATCAATGGCCATCGAACTGCACTTACAGCGACCTTTTTCAAATTTGATTTGGACGTATCTCCAAATCCAACCGTTAGATTTCAAATTTCTAATATTCATTAGAAAGCTCTTTTCGATACGAACCCAACGGTTCCGGTTTTAGGAGAATCCGACGGTCGGATCTCCCGTAATGTCCGTTTGAAATAAATGGTCGAAATTCACGAACTGCCGCGACGCGGCGCGTTCTATTCAGGCCATTATATTATATATATAATATATATAATATATATTTCGTCGATTTCTATTTAAAACGAATTATATGAATAGTTTTAAATTCGTTTCAAAAGCAATTTCAACTTCCATTTCAATTCAAATCAAAATTGAATTCATCTTTATAAATTCGTTTCAAAATTCATTTCTATTCAATTCAAATTTCAATTCAATTTGAATTCATTTCAATTCGTTTTCAATTCAATTCATTTCAAAATCGTTTTCAATTCAATTCATTTCGAAATCGTTTTCAATTCAATTCATTTCGAAATCGTTTTCAATTCAATTCATTTCGAAATCGTTTTCAATTCAATTCATTTCGAAATCGTTTTCAATTCAATTCATTTCGAAATCGTTTTCAATTCAATTCATTTCGAAATCGTTTTCAATTCAATTCATTTCGAAATCGTTTTCAATTCAATTCATTTCGAAATCGTTTTCAATTCAATTCATTTCGAAATCGTTTTCAATTCAATTCAATTCGAAATCGTTTTCAATTCAATTCAAAATATTCGATTTCGAAATCACTTTTCAATATTCATTTTTAAGATGAATAAAATCGATATAAATATCGTTCACGTCAAAATGGCGTCAATCTAATCAACACGGCTTCATAAATTTCTATTTTCAAATATTCTATTTCAAATATTTCTTTTTCAAAATAGTTGTTATTATCAAAATATTTCGTTCAACACATGACCAATCTCAATGAATGAGTACTGTCAACACATGAACTTTTATTTTATAATATTCTTTATTTTTCAAATTGGAATGAGGCCCAATCAATCACCATATAAAGTTAATTATATGGATTTTCATACAACACATGTATATAATAACATTGAAAATAATCAACCATCAACCAAAGTGCACTACACTGTAAAAGCATCAAATATAGATATTCAATGCTTATAACAGCCTGTCAATCAATCGATCGACATATTTAATCAATCAGGATGAGTGAACTGCAAATTTCATCCCAACACCCGTGTGGGGTTTCAAACAATCAAACAAATATTTTATTCGTGCAGTTGGGCGATGTGTAAAATTTATCGTCCCAATCAATGTCATTCAAATAGGTGTACATAAACAAACCGTCTGGTTTGTAAATGAATATTCTATTTTATTCACTTCACGTTAAAAATTATATTTTTAACGATAAAACATTTTATTCCAACATATGAATTTCTATTCAGTTCATTCTTTAAATAAAATGATATTTTTTATTTTTCTAACACATTTTAGAAAATTTCGGCGGCATAACGGCACGATACTAGAAACGGGACAAGGCCTAGCCTTATCCCCGGTCTAGTGAAGGCCCACGCCATTCACACATCAATCAATCAATTTATTATGCAAACCACAAAATTTGGAGTAAGAGTCTAACCTAGCCTTACTCCTTCGCCTTATAACGGCGCACGTCTAATCCTAACCAATTTATCGATTCGATTTTTTTCACACCACAAACCACATTCAAACCAATATCACAATCAATAACCAAACAGCCAAACAAACAAGTCCATGGTCTGTGGACGATTGTGTCGGGTGCTACTAAACACCGTCTGCATCCTAGTATATATATATAACTAGAAAAAGAATTTTGAGTGAGAAGTTCTCACATATAGCTATCCTAGCTCCACGGCACTTCCAATGCAGGAAATCTTCACCGCTATCCCATCTTCGTCATCTTCGTTGCCCGTAGCCACTACATACATAAAAATCGAATTTTTACTTCGCTATTCAATATTTAAAAATCAAATTTTTAGTTCAAAGTTCAATATATAAAAATCGAATTTTTAGTTCAAAGTTCAATATATAAAAATCGAATTTTTAGTTCAAAGTTCAATATATAAAAATCGAATTTTTAGTTCAAAGTTCAATATATAAAAATCGAATTTTTAGTTCAAAGTTCAATATATAAAAATCGAATTTTTAGTTCAAAGTTCAGTATATAAAAATCGAATTTTTAGTTCAAAGTTCAATATATAAAAATCGAATTTTTAGTTCAAAGTTCAATATATAAAAATCGAATTTTTAGTTCAAAGTTCAATATATAAAAATCGAATTTTTAGTTCAAAGTTCAATATATAAAAATCGAATTTTTATTTATATAGATTCCGCCTTTTCCATTTCAAAGATCTAATCTTTTCTTTTACTTTTCAAAGTTTAAATCTTTTACGTTTTAAAAATTCAAATCTTTTAAAACCTTTTTTAAAATAAAGAATCAGTTTTAAACATTTAGAAAAAAAAACTGTTTTAACCTTTTAATTAAAATCAGTTCAGTTTTCTTTTCTTTTCAAAATCCTGTTTTTAAAATTCTTTTAAAAATTTCTGTTTTACTTTCTTTTATAAAATTTCTGTTTTAAAAATTCTGTTTTACTACTTTAAAAATTCTGTTTTACTACTTCTTTAAAAATTCTGTTTTACTACTTTAAAAATTCTGTTTTACTACTTTAAAAATTCTGTTTTACTACTTCTTTAAAAATTCTGTTTTACTACTTTAAAAATTCTGTTTTACTACTTTTATAAAATTCCAGTTTTTACTTTTTAAAAATTTCAGTTTTAAACTTTTTTATAAAATTCAGTTTTTTTTACTTTTAACAAAATCAGTAAAGATAAAATAACAAAACACTTACAGAGGGTTTTCGCAGATCGACGGAGCTGGAGGTGGGGCGGCCTCTAGTTCGTCGGCGGTGGAGGCTCTTGCGCGTTCGAATGGGGGAGGGGCGGTGGTGCTAGGGTTTCGAACGGCTCGAGAACTGGGGGTCGCGATGCTCCTGGAGGCTTGGGTCTTCGATCTAGGGAGGGGGGGAAAACAGGCGGAGGCGGGCAGAGCTAGGCGGAGGCGACGAACTGCTCTCCCTCCGTTCTTCTTCTTTATATTTTTTTTTTCGTTTACTGCAGAATGAAATCGGGGGGGGGGGGGCTGGAGTATAAAGGGGAGAAGATATTTTTTTTTATTATTATTATTTAATTATTAAAAAGTTGACTTTTACATACGACCTCGAAACGAGGCCTACCGCCTATCGTCCATAGCGTTTTACCCCCATTCCGAACACAATGGGATATGTATCGCTAGCTGCTTTGATCGTTTCGATCAGTTTCCTTTAAATCTACATTTAAATTGCTATATTGAATTTTAAACGCACATTTCAAATTACCGGGGCCTCATACGAATTCTAAAAATGGCAGAAAAATATTTTCTAGCTTCGTATTGACGATACGGTCCTAACGAAACTAGTTTCGTTTAATTCTGAGACCGTTGGAAAAATGGCCAATTTCCAGTCGATTAAAATCAACTGAAACTGGTCAAACGCGTTTTCCTTTGCCACGCTCACATATTGATTCGAAAAATTATGAAATTTGAAACCTAGCAATAACTTGACACTGCGGATCCAACAAAACTGGTTTCATCGAAATCCGAGGTCGTTCGCAAAATGTCCATTTTTAAGGGCCTGAATTCCATAGCGACTATTCAGAATTTTCAACTGGACATATCTTTTGATCCCCGCTATGAAATTTTGATTTGTCGGATTCATTGGAAAGGTATTATCAATTAGATCCCATTATTTTTGGTTTCACTAAAATCCGGATTGTTTTGCACCCGGTACATTCAATTGAAGTTTGAAATCGAATTATCGAACTACCGCGCCATTTTCAATTCTATTTATAATTATATATAAATTTTTATATTCTAACGACGACGCGTATAATATATACGTTCGAATTATATTCAAAATAAATTTCTCGTCGATATTATTTAAAATAATTCATTTTAAATATCCAAATTCAGCTAGAATTGCCAAAATAAAAATTTTAAACTGGCCCAGATTTTACGGGTTGTTACATTAATGGATGTGGGGTGTTACATATCCTATAAAGGTTCTCACTGACCAACCCCTAAGGCAAATTCTTTTCCGCCCAGAGACTTCGGAAAGATTGTTAAAGTGGAATATAGAGCTCAGTCAATATAACATCACTTATCATCATTGAAGAGCGATTAATGGGCACGATTTAGCAAATTTTATTGCTGAATTCATGGATAGGTGGAAGAAACAGAGGAGCCAGCAGAGGCAGCGGGTAGATGAAAGTTATTCATTGATGGATCTAGGAATGATTACTGCTCGGGGGCCGGAATAGTCCTAGAAACTCCTGATGGCCACTCCTTATGCTACGCCCTAAGGTTGGAATTCCCATCAACCAATAATGAGGCTAAGTATGAAGCATTGATAACATAACTGAAATTAGCAAAAGAGTTGAATCTGAAAACCTTGCCAATTCTCAATGACCCACAACTGGTAGTATGTCAGGTCCGTAAAGAATTCCAGACTAAAGTTGGAAACCTTCCTGCTTATCTTTCTAAAGCTTTGGAACTTCTCAATGATCTCGACTATAACACAATAATCATATCCCTAGAGAAGAGAATATAAAGGAAAATTATCTTGCAAAATTTTCCAGTTCTGTAGATGCGTAGTTACTAGGTTTGATAACTGTTGAAGTCCTTTCAACTCATATGATTGAAGAAGCGAATGTTGATTGGATTATGGAGACTGTTGAAGAACCTGTATCCTAGATGACCCCAATCAAGGAATATACCCTTAACGGAACTCTTCCAGAAGAACCAAGAAAGTGGAGGAAAATACTACGCAAAGCTCCATTGTACCTTATCCAAGATGGAAGGTTATATATGTAACAACCCGAAAAATCAGAACCAATTTAAATTTTTTATTTTGGCTATTTTATCGAACATTGAATAGTTAAAATAATTTATTTTAAATAATAACAATTAAAAATTTATTTAAATCAAAGTTAGAACAAGTATATTTATTTTAATTTTAAAAGGAATTAGAAATAGCGTGGCAGTTTGAAAATTTGAATTCCAACTTTGACTGAATGTACAAGATGCAAAATAAATCAGATTTTAGTGAAACCAAAAATATTTAAATCTGTTTAAAAATATCTTTCAAATAAATCTGAAAAATTGAAATTACATAGCGGGAATAAAAAGTTATGGTCAGTTGAATACTCAGAATAATCGCTATGGAATTCAATATAATATATAGCAAGCATAAATAGCCATTTTGCAAATGACCTCCATTTTTGGTGAAATCACCGTGGTTGGATCCGGAATGTCAAATTATTGTAAGATTCCAATTTTCATAATTTTTGGAATTAATATGTGAGCGTGGCAAAAGAAAACGTGTTTTGTTAATTTCAGTCAATTTCGATCGATCAGAAAATGGCCATTTTTCAAATGGTCCCCAAATTCACCAAAATTAATTTTGTTAGGACCGTATCGTTAAAACATAGCTAGATTTATTTTTCGGGAATTTTTGGAGTCAGTCTGTAGCCCCGGTAAATTAAAATGTACTATCAAATTAAATAATAAAATGTTTTATTATTTAATTTAAAGAAAAGTGGACTGGAACAGTCGAATGGGCTAATGAGACCTAGCCCATTGTGTCCGAAATAGGGGTAATTAGCTAAGAGCGATAGTTGTTGGGCCTCATTTGGACTCTGGACCGATAAACAAATGACTTGTAAATTTTAAATTATAATTAAATAATACATATATTAAAATACTCATCAAAACCCTAATTTCTAATATGAGCCGCCGCCTCTAATCTTTTAATGGCCAGAACCATTCCTTTTTAATCCATTAATCTCTCTCAAATCTTCTTGAATTAACTTGTGATTTCAATACAAAAACTGATGAGATTCTGGAGCTCTTTAATTCTATACGAGAATGATCTAAAATCGTAGAATAATTTGTTCAAAACTGTCTCTCAAAGAGCTACTGTTATCATCCGATTTCAAACCACCTAGGGGACTCAAGTTCGCCCATAGTGGCGGCATTGGGTGGCAAGGCCACGCGGATTCAGGCGGTGGAGTTTGATCGTCGGCAGGAGGTGCGGTTTGGCGTGCGATAGGGGGAGGTTTGGATTGAGATTGGGTTCAGTCTTCGTGAGCATACGAAGAAGAAGACACATCCAATTTTTTTTCAAAAGGGGGAAATGAAAAATTAATATTTATTTAATTATAATAAGAATTTAAATTAAATTATTAATCTTTAAAAGGTCCTAACTTGTTCAAACAACAACCAAATTGGACGAATTCAGAAGCATTGGAATCGTGGTGGAAAACAATACCTCGTAGAAGAGATCGATGAATTTTCGGAGCCTTCTACAATTTTAGAAGAAATAAAAAGCAAAGTGAGATTTCTGAATCCGAATTAAATAAATAAAATTATATTAGGTTGCAGATGGAGTTTAGAAACTCCCGACACCGTCGTCCAATGTGGACGACTTGATTGTATTGTGGTGTGGAATAGGTTGATTTTTGGTGATTGATTGTAGTTGAAACGAAATTGGTTGATGTTGTGAAAATAGATTGTATAGAAAAAAATGTATTAGGAAATGAAACCCTTGTATTGCCACGAGGCCTAATTAGCACGAGGAGCCGTACTAGGGACGATGCCGGTTTTAATTACCCTACCATTATGCTGCCGATTTTTTTGAAATATTCTTGTGTTATAAAATATTCAGGTCAATATATAAAATTGTTTAAAAAATATGAAAATTAAATTATATTATATATATATATATATGAAAATGAAAATGATCATTATATGTCAACATAAAATTCATATTTTTTGTTGTAAGCAAAAAAAATAAACATTGTTAAATAAAAATGTATTTACATTGGATTTTACATTTTTAATGTATATGAAACATTAAAAATAAATATTGTTAAATAAAAATGTATTTACATTGGATTTTACATTTTTAATGTACATGACACATTAAAAATAAAATTGTTAAATAAAATTGTATTTACATTGAATTTTACATTTTCAATGTGTATGAAACACTTAAAATAAACATTGTTAATAAAAATGTATTCACATTCTATTTTACATTTTTAATGTATATGAAACATTAAAAAATAAACCTTGTTATATAAAAATGTGTTGCTTTAGGATTTACATTTTTTTATGCAAATGATTCTTTTAAAAATAAACATTGTTATAATAAAAATGTTTTACATTGAAATTTACATTTTTATGTAAACAAACCTTTTAAAAGTAGCCATTGCAATAATAAAAATGTTTACATTGAAAATATAATTTTTAATGTAAATGAAACATTAAAAACAAGCATTGATAAATAAAAATGTGTTTACTTTGAAACTTACATTTTTATTATAAATGAAACACTAAAAAATACATTTCTTTATGAAAGAATAAAATATTACATTTTTATGAAAGGATAAAAGGTTACATTTTTATGTAATGTAGGAAGAATAAAAGAAATGTGTTAACATAAAAAAAATTATATTTTTTGTAAAAGTGAATCATTAAAAGTATTCAATTGATTAAAATGTGTTAACATAAAATTACATTTCTTATGGAAAAGTTAAACAATAAAAATTAACATTTTTATTGCAAGTTAAAAATATAGAAAATGATCATTCTTTGGGATAAAAAAATTGTTTAGCAATAAAAGTTCAATTTTATTTTATATATATACAAAATGGTCATTATAGGTTAACATAAAAAAATTTACATTTCCATTGTAGGTTAAAATGATCATTACTTGAAATGAATTATGTTGTTACATTGAAATTTACATTTTTAATATAAATGAATTATTAGAAAAAGATTACATTTTCAATGTAATAAAGGAATGAACAAAAAGATTACATTTTCAGTGTAATTGAGACGACCCCAAACCCCCGTACGACTGTGGCAAGGGTAATCTTTGGAATATAACACATAAACAGATAACAGCAGAACATAAATAAATAAATACACCAGATAGTGTACAATAGAATACACTGGATACATATAAACATCAGAGTTACACAGTATACAGGATCATACGTAGTACAAATACAGTTCAGCTTTACACGAAATGTCTATAGCGGAAAACAAAACATAGTATGTACAATAGGAGCTGAACAGCATAAAAAGAGATAAATGATAGAGTCCATCTTCAGCTCCATAGCTATCCAGAAAGAGCCTGCTAGAACCTAAATACAAGGCTACCCGTGTAGAAAAAAGGGCACCCGAGTTTGCAAGTGAAACAAACTACGAGTCAGTCATAGGACTGGTATGAGAAATCTACTTAACTTACTTTATAATATGGCCAATCACAGGACCACGCCACTTTTGCGGAACGGGTTTGCTCCATTGGATTGCCAGTGCTTTACAATAAGTAAATCTTTTAAACATCGCCATGCTTTTCATTAAAATGAAGCCATTATAAGACTCAGTTCCCATCACACAATGCAATGCAAACCAGAGGATATAGTTTTACCTTATAATGGCCAAAATATGCTTGATACGACCAAAACAAATCATTTGATAATATTACTATTGTTTATATGTTTCGAAAACAATTTCAAATTATAAGTATCAATCATAGACGGCATTAATGCCCCATACCACTATGTCGCCATATATAGGTACACAATCAAAACCACACAATGTCGTATTTGAAAATTGGATTTTCGTCATGAACCAAGGCAAAAGATAGTCCTTACCGAATTCGAGACAATCTAGCCCATGTCTCAGGCAAGCGCGCAGGCAAGCCTTGGATCATCAGGATCGGTCCACTCGATGTGGATTATTATGCCTGAACACTACGTTTCCCCGCACTTTGGGGCGTAAATGAGCCAAATGACTCCATCGACTCCACATAGTCACCGATATATCCGAGGCGCCTCACAACAGCAACAACCACACAGGTGAAAATAATATAAATGTCAGGGCTGGTAGGTCACTGACACCACCCTAGCTAGAAGGAAACACATGCCCTCCCTGATGTCCTCTCCCGTTTCTGGTTCATACCGGGGTATGAGGCTCGCGAATCAACGTTATACACAAAGCTATGCCACATAGGCTGTGCTTTGATCATCAACCACAAGACTTTGCTTTTCAACAGAAGCCTTGATCATCTGCCAATTAGGCATGCAACACAGGTAATTCAATCCATGCGACTGATTTCTATCGATATATAACCTCTGAGCTCGTATGTTTCAGAGAAGGGCGTTAAGCAAGAGAATAAATTCTCCACCGCAAAACGGATATATATTTAATAGAGATCAATCAGCACAGAATAAAATCCAATGTCAGACACACAGTCCATTTACAGTTCGTTCTGGGTCTGAACGAAACCGGAGGCACCTTATACCTCGCATATCCATCGATCTCCAAGCACGTCTGGACAATCACCACTTATTATCTATATTTTGGGATGCCTCCCAATCAAGACATCAGTTATCATCCAACCGAGGTGAAGATCTTCGGTCTTCAACCCCCGTCTTCATCCTCGACTTCTTATCGCCGATCAATTATTTGAAATGAGATTTAACTCGGGCTTTTCAAACAATCCACGTATATTTAGAATTTAAATCAATTCATTTCAATGGTTAAATTATACGACATCAATAATTCTGTTCTTAAATGCAATTTTCACGCCAAACACATTTAACCATCAAATATCCAATAAACAGGGAAAATTCGGTTTATTTCCATTCCATATCGTTTATAATATTTTATAACGATTTATCGCTATTTTTATTCATTTAAAAATAGCCAATTCATTCGAACGACGCTTCAGGCCATAACGTGGTCGTGGCGCTGTTTTTCTTCAGATTTGATTTACACATATCTGAAAATATAGCCGTTGGATCTTCACAAATTTTATATCATCAGAAAGATCTTTTCAAAATGAATCCAACGATTTAAGTTTGGAAAAAATTCGATGGACGGATCTCCCGGTACAATCATTTGAAGTTACGATTTCAAAATACGAACTACAGCGTCGTTATTCGATTTAATTTAATTATATTTATATATATAAATACAATCGATTTTGGCGCTGTTTTTCTTCAGATTCGAATTAAACATTCCAGACAATCCAACCGTTGGATCTTTACAAAGTTGGTGTCGTCGGAAAGATATTTCCAAAGCGAACCCAACGGTTTCGGTTTCAGGAAAATCCGATGGTCGGATCTCCCGCACTAATCGTTTGAAATCACGGTTTCAAAATACGAACTGCAGCTTCGTTATTCGATTTATTTTAATTATATATATGTATATATATATATATATAATTCATTCTTCGATTTTAAAACCATATTCATTTCACATATTTGATAAAAACGATAACTTTATCCAACAGCTATTTATTTCAACACATCACTTATTTTTAACAGTTCATATATATCATAAAAATGTGATTTTTATTGTAAAACAATTTATTTCAAAACACAATTATTTTATATGGTTCATCTATATCATAAAAATGTGATTTTTATTGTAAAACAATTTATTTCAAAACACGATTATTTTATATAGTTCATATATATCATAAAAATGTGATTTTTATTGTAAAACAATTTATTTCAAAACACGATTATTTTATATAGTTTATACATAAGGTAAAAAATTTATTTTTGGTGTTAAAACAATTTATTTAAAACACTAATATTTTATATAGTCTATATAGATATGATAAAAATGTTATTTTTATCTTTCAAAGAAAATATTCAATACATGAACTTCATTCAACACATGAATTTAATTTCAACACATGAATTTCTATTCAACACATGAATTTTATTTCAGCACATGAATTTTATTCAACGCATGAATTTTATTCAACGCATGAATTTTATTCAACACATGAATTTTATTCAACACAGGAATATTTCAGAAAATTTCGGCAGCATAATGGCAGGGTAGTTAAAACTGGCACCGTTCCTAGTACGGCTCCTTGCTCTACATTAAAGCCTCACAGCTTTTGACAATGGGGATTTTCAATATCTAGTTCGTACGCAGGCGAATTTTCCCATATACTAATCCTATTGGGATTTCAACCACAATCAATCATTCATGATATTCACCAAATTTTCACATCAACCAATAATCCAAACAATATCACAACCAATATATATCGTCCATTGTCTGTGGATGAGGGGAGTGTGTGTGTATATATATACGTATATAACTATATTTCGATTTCATTTTGATATCATTTCAATTTATTTCATCGCATATATCATTTTTACAACGCATATATAACTTATACATCGAACATACAACTTATACAACGCTTATACATAAGGTTACAATGCTTATATAACTCATACATCGACTATATAATTTATACATCATTGTTTCCATATCGTTTATAATTCAGAAATCTCACATTGGGTTCCACTCCTCCAAAAATTGTAGAAGGATCAGAAAAATATCCGGTCTCTTCTAGAATGTAGAAGACGTCCGCACGAGTCCACTGTCTCTTGTTTCACTACATTTTGACCACACAGCAAAAAGATACGATTTTTAGAAGTTTACAACGCTTTTAAACTGTTAAAATCAGTTCAAAATAAACAAGTCGATACCATTCAGTTTTATTCAAAACTAGGTTTGGATTTATCGGCCAATCCATTGCGCTTGAAGACGATCGGGTTTCTCTACGTTGACCGGCTAGGGGAGGCGCATGTGCGCCAGGAAGAGGGCCCACTTCAGTGGTCGGAGCTGCTCATGGTGGCGGTGGGAAGTCGGCTACTCCCCGGAGGTGATTCAGCCTCCACACTCCACGAAAAAATCTCCAATGGGTATGGATTTGAAGAGCTTAGAGAGTACTAAAAAATCCTCAACAGGGTGGATGGGTTTTTTCGCATGCAGAGGGAGAGATCGAGGAGAGAAGGTTCGTAGCTCTTTCCGCCGTCACGATTAAAGGGATCGGTGAGAGAGAATGGCTCGAGAAATGTGTCTGGCTTCTTATATATATATATATATATATATATAAAATTTTCAAAAATACCCCTCTTCACATATTAACTCCAATCCAAACCCAAAGACTGTCGTCCCTAGCTAAATACCCCCATTCTGAACATAATGGGATATGTTTCATAGGCCCATTCGATTGTTACAGTCAGTTTTCCTTCAAATTAAAATATAAAACATTCAATATTCGATTTGAACGTACATTTCAATTTGCCGGGGCCATACTGATTCTAAAAATTCCCAAAAAATTAATCTAGCTATGTTTTGATGATACGGTCCCAACAAAACTAGTTTCGTCGAATTCTGAGACCGTTAGAAAAAGGGCCATTTTCTGGTCGATCCAATTTAACTAAAATCAACCAAACACATTTTCCTTTGCCACACTCATATATTAACTTCAAAAATTAAGGAATTTGGAACCTAGCAATAATTTTACATCCCGGATCCAACAAAAGTGGTTTCGTCGAATTCTGAGGTCATTTGCAAAATGTCTATTTTCAAGGGCTATATATATTCTATAGCGACCTTTCTGAAAATTCATTTCGCCATAACTTTTGATTCCCGCTACGAAACTTCGATTTTTCAGATTCGCCAGAAAGATATACATAAACAGATTTAGATATTTTTGGTTTTGCTAAAATCCGTTTTATTTTGCACCCGGTACAGTCAGTCAAAGCTCGAATTCAAATTTTGAAATTGTCGCGCCACTTCAGGCCTTGTTTATAATTAAAAATAATTATATTTATTTTCAAACGTCGATTCAAACATACTTTACGCCGTTATTATTTAAAATAATTTATTTTAAATATTTAAAATCCACTAAAATAGCCAAATTAAAACTTTTAAATTGGTTCAGATTTTTTAGGTTGTTACAATCTCCCCCACTTAAAATCTTTTCGTCCTCGAAAAGGAACGAAGTCGAAAGTTGTTTAATTAACCAACTTAACTTTCATTCTGGCTTCCATTCTTCAACTTTTTGGTTTCTAAGAATTTTCAAATTTTTCAAAATTTTGGCTAACACCCTAAATTTTTGAATTTTTTTCCATAACCTCCTTTTTACGGGGAGGGGTTTGGAAATTCATTGGGTCGTATTAGGTACCCAATAAATCCTAATGAGCATGCATATATTTATAGTGATATATTCCGGTGTCCACAGGGGAGTGTGTAAAGATCATAACTCCAGAGAATAAAGTCACCCTATAAATGGTTTTTGTGCTTTAATGACCAGAGAGACGTGTTTATTGTAATGTCCCGTATTTTGGTAGCCAAATATTTTATTTAATTTACTATTTTAAATATTGTATTTGGAATATTAATGGGTTTAATATTTAATTCGTTATTTAAAACGAAGTTTGAACGTTATATATTTATATAATTATAAAACGAGCTCGAAATAGGCGCTGCAGTTCGAAATTTTCGATTTGAACTTTAGTTGGATATACAGGATTCGATATAAGTCGGATTTTTGTGAAACGAGAAACGTTGGAACCGTGTTGATGATAATTTTCATATGAAAGAGAAAAATCCAGATTTCGTATTTTAGATTGTTAGTTATGGTCAAATCAAATTTTGAAATAGTCGCCATGGAAATCGTTATTTAAATGATAGGCCTTTAAAATAGCTGTTTTGCAAACGGACTCTGTTTTCGACGAAACCAGTTTCATTGGGATTGTAACGTTAAATTATTGTATGGTGTTGGATTGCGTGGCAAACCGATGTCGTATGTGACCACGGTAGCCGTAAACGCCCACTCATTTTCTATAGCGCGTAGTTAATTTAATAAAGAGGGTTTTGAGTGTAACTTGAGCAGACGGTCGAATTAGGCCATGAAACCAGTTCCGTTGAGTTCGTATCATCGATTAGAGTCAGAATAGATATATAGTTTGTTATTTTTGGAGATCGTGAAATTGGGTGTCCGAAATGGCATCGCGGTGCGCGTAAAAATAGCCTACCGGAGAAACAGTCTCAGAATGCGACGAAACTAGTGCCGTTGGGTTCGTGTCAACAAATTATTTTAGGATTTCGATGTTTCAAATTGATTTGATTTATCTAGTGATCGTGAAAATTTTAACCGCGTGTTGATTTCCGGTTTTATAAAGGAATTTTTTTTTCAAACGATGTCGGATTTCAATGAAACTTGTCTCATTGGATCCGGAATATCATTTTACACCAAGAATAGCATTTTTATCAGTAAACAGAAATTTTATATGGTGGTTTTTAATCCGATTTCTCACAACAAAGTTTGGTTGTATTATAATATTATTAAAACCATCCCACTTTTCTTTTTTGCTTTCCCTTTTCCTTACGTTCCTTTTAGTTTCTTGCATCCATACCTTTCTTGCATCCATACCTACACTACCTACACCCAAAAACAACTAATTCCTTGCGCCAATTTATTTCTTGCAAGCCAAACAAGTGATATCTTGTCACGCACGCTGTTTATTTCTTGGCAACCAAAACTTCTAACCCGTGCTCTCCAAGTAAACTTAGCTGCCACGTACCTTCGTCCCTATAAAAGCGCTGCTTCTCCTGTTATTCTTGTTGCTTCAGGAATGGTGAAATCCAAAGATTTCATTCACAAAAATAAATCCAACGCAATTTTCCCTTTTTCCTCCATTGTATATATATCCGCGCCTCCTTTCAACATAGCAGAATCGACTCTAAAAAAAGAAAAAGAAAAGGGGGAATGAAGGAAGCACGAGTGGGTTCAGTTTTTGTTTCCTAAACGCTATACAGGTTCGAGAGCGAGGCGAGGTGGCAAGTAGTTAACCGGATTAGAAAGCGAGTGGTCCAAGATGAAGTGAGGAAGCACCGCAGTTGAAGGCGGAGCACTGTGCGTGCATGGTTGTTTTGTATGTTTCAACTTTCAAAAAAAAAGAGTGAAAAGGCGGACAGAACTGGGGAGGTGGCAGCACGCACAGTAGGCAGAAGGGGAGCTAATGTATGGGGCGTTAGTTTCAACGAAAAAAAGAAAAAAAAGAAATGAAATGCAAGGACAAGAAATGAAGGGAGGGAACATGAGAGTGGAGCTTCAGTTAATGTTGGGGAAGGACATGCTGTAGCATGTTTTCAAATGAAGAAGATGGATGTTTGACCAAGAAGAGGGGAGTTGCGTGGGTAGTAAAGGTTGTAAGGTGAGCATTATTTTTAGAAAAATAGAATAGGAAAAAAGGGGCAACATGCACGAAAGAAAGAAGAACAAAAATAGAAAGGAGCAAAGGGTTGACATGTAGTTAGCTGGTCCGTGCGACATTATATGGTAAGGACATACCTTATATTTACATACAATATCTAACGAGGTATAAATTGCTTAATTGTGATTTTAAGATGCCTGAATTTACTAAGATGTCCAATAGTGTAATATATGTGTGTAGTAAAGTCATACGAGAAACACCAGTGAATTAACTCGTATATACTCACTGACATAGCCATTTACATAACGTATAATTTGTCATGTGCACTACTCATAATTAACATTAATAATAAATAAAGGTTAATTAATTTAAATTACAACGTGATTGTTGAATTCATGTATCGTGCTTATACTTGTACAGAATCGGACCAGACAAGAAGCGTTGGAAGTATATCGATGATCCTAACATTTCAGAGCTGTATTGGACGAAAATGGATGCAGTTGGAATTTTTAGTTAAATTAAACGTTAGTTTAATTTGATTAAAACTAACCGCTTTGACGACAAATGGAAATCAAGGTGAGTTAAACTCACTCAGTTACTTCCCATTTATATTTTTATAAATCGGGTTTCAAAATTGTGTGCTATGGTTGTTTGTTTGTTCATTGTTGATTTTATATTCAGATATGGACTGAAACGGTTAAATTAAACGTTCGTTTAATTTAATTGAAACTAATCGTTATTTCTAACGATTAAATCCAACTGAGGTAATTTACCTCAGTGGTCACGTTTATAGTGATATAAACGTTAATTTGTTGAATGGTTGAATTGCTGTTATTTGCCCAGCATTGTCTGTTATATTTATTATTGACTATTTAACTGTTTATGTCATCTATTTAAATAGAAACCGAATATTGATTGACCATTTGAACTGAATGATTTGAATTGTGATAACCATTGTTTTGCAGGGAATAACAGGTTGGATTATATTGATAACATTTATCAATATGATAAAATTGTTTGTTATGAAATGTGAAATTAGTGTATATTTCACGGTTTGCTACTATAGTAGCCATTTGCCTCATTAGTACCGTCGAAGAAAAGAAATGATTTTTCGAAATCGATATCAAATGGATTTCAAGTGGTTTTTAAGATATGAATATATTTTTATATAAATTCGAAATACGATTTTTATGGTAAAGTTTATAGTCAAAGTGGCGTTTGCAAACTTTATAAATGTGTAAAATATAACTAATGGAAATGTAAGACAGTATTAAACAAATTTTTAAACGAGATAAATTTATCATGGCGGCTTTTAAATGTTGAATGATTTTGTAAAAACCTTAACGATCAAAAGAAGTTTAAATGGATTTCAAAAATATCGAAATGAAATAACTGAATTATGAATATGCAAGAATTTATAAAAGAATTTAAAAAGGGATATTTTTGTAATAAATGATCGTTCAAACGGTGTTTCAAATTTTATGAAATGTGACTAAATGACATTTCGTGAATGAGATTAACAAATCAATGGATTGGAAATGAGTGGTGATTTGGAAATGAGGTTTTCATATTTTAAATAAAATCAAAGTTGAAATTATGACTATTTATTTATAAATGAAATTTATAAATGAGATTTAGTCAAATAAATGAAGTGAGTTATTCCGAGGTTCGGAATGCAATATTCTGAAGTTCGGAATATTAATTGAAGGTATGAGTAGTAAATGAGGTTAAAAATTTGAATAACGACAACGAATGTTAGTTGTTGATAATGAATTGGAAACAAGATCTTTAAATGCAGTTAACAATGTGAAAGTGAGAGTGAATGGTAAGTTATCATAATTAATTTACAAAAGACTTTGTAAATGGAAATTTAATGTTTTGGAAATGAATTCGGGTTAGTAAATGAGGTGAGTGGCTTGTAAATGTGTTTTGTAACATTGATTACAAATGGGGTAAACTATTTTAGACATAAGTTTTTAAAGAATTATCATATGATTTTCGATAACAAATAAGTAGTCGAGTATTATTTAAACAGAATGTGATAAATGGAAGTAAAATGGCTTTGAAATGAAATCTGTAATGTTGTTACAGATGATAAGTTAAATTGTTTCGATCAATATAAGACTTTGAAAGGTATATCAATATAACAAATGTATAAGACATTTATAAAAGTTTTGTTTATGTGGTTTTAAACAAATGAATTTGAATTGTTGAAATAATTTGTAACATTATAATAAAGAGTATTAAGGAATTTTCATAAGGATTTTATTCCTAATAGAATCGAAGCTTTGTTGAGATTTAAATCAGTTTTTCAAAAGAATGTGTGGTTAATAAACTTTTATTTATTCTGAAGATATGAATGTTGTTGGTCAAAGTCTGAGAGGTAAATAAAATACCCCAACTTGAGCGACTCCATGATTATCCAAGAATGATATTAGTTTATAAACAAGAATAGTTGATGAAAAAATAAGTTATGATTTCCGTATATGATATTATAAGCTGTTTCCGAGAATTTTATAAGCTGAATAAAAAGAAGTTGGAGAATATTATTATTTTGTAATAAGAAGTAAAAGTGATGATTAAAATGTTGGAAAAGTAAAGAATATAATTAACGTACAGTTCGTTTAAGAGGCTAAAGGATACTAAGTAGTGAATCAGTGAATATATTTTGTTATGGATGGAATGTTGTTTTATTTGATAGTTAAATCACCGACTATCAAACTTGCCCATACGATTGTTGGCACGGAAAGACCGGGATCGAATATATTCGAAAACCATTCTGTCCAGCGAATACGAATACGCTAACGATGCTGATTCAAGTCGGAGCTATTGAAGACCGTAGATTTTCATCAATGGAAGTGCCACTAAAATTCTCTGCCTTGCAAACAGAGATAAGCTGTTATTCTGGCGTGATTGGAATCTACAGGTTTCAAGGACTTCTCGCTACTGATCCAAGGGGTGATTCCTATATTGGATGCAGTAGGGGAGTACCTTCGGTTCATCCTGTTCCCGGATGACTTGTATGGATGAATGTCTGACAGAGTATTTCCAGAAAGGTCACGTACATTGATTTTTCCAACCATACCAAGAGTGGAATCGGAGAAGGAAAACTTCTTTTAGCTAACACGTAATGTATTGTTGTGGACATCAATTAGTGATTTTGATGGATCTGACGATGTGACGTTCGAAGTGAATGTGATGTGCAGATAAAGCGTAGACTCAAGCCTTATCAACCGGGAAATGACAAAAATCGGGCAGGCAGCATGGCTATGTGGGTCGCTCCCATTAGGATGTATACTCACCTATCTAGAGAAAATCTAATTCCTTTTTTAATCTATTTTGATGCTGTCCCTTATCGGGAAAAGGTGGCTTGAGCCCAACCGTTGGTGATATACATTCGATACACTCAAGCGAAATGAGTGGTCGGTCATGTGAGGGCCGGATTGCAAGACGTTCTTGTTGAACCCAGTGTATTCTCCTCTAGAGATACACTATCGGCAGGTGGTCCCATACCTTGTCATGGTCGGAATCCAATTTCCAATAAGCGCCCACGGTTTTGATTGTATACTATATATGTGGAGCGTGAGATGCAAGCGTTCTGCTAGATTGATATTTACTTGTATTTAGACACTATAATAATATCAAAAAAGATATTGATTTCAAAAATGTTTTGGGTTATCATAAGGTAAAAGCCATCCGTGTTTATGTGTGGATTTGGTCTTACGATTATCCTTTTCTTTGGAAAGATTTTTAACTTAAAAATCAAGTTGTGTGATACCCTTAAACTTAGTGTGTTTATCTCACTCTGGTTCGCCAAACTGACCCGGTGTTTTGTAAATGCTCGGGTTAGACCGGGTGTACAGGTGCAGGTAATCGTATGCTGCGAAGTACAAAGACGAGCTGGAGAAGTTCAGACGTATTATATATATGATGTGTATTCCGCTGTGTATTGTATATGAGGACAGATTATTATAACTGTCAAGATGGGCTGGTGTACTCTGATATTGTAAGTATTTTGAAAAGCTCTCAATAAAGTTTTATTTCCATATTATATTTTGTTCCGCTGCGATTTGAGACCCCGATCCTGTGTTGTGTTAGTTCTTCTTCTTCTATTCTAATATTTCTTTCTTTCTTACCTCACCCTCTAATTTCTTTCTAATAACGTTCCAATGTTTTTGGTGTTTGAAAGGTCGACATGAGTTACGGTAAAAATATTTATCTCGATTTTTAGGGCCGGAAATCCTCTGGTCGTTACAGTGGTATCAGAGCTATTGGTTTAGTAATAACCTTGGCTCTGTGGTGTAACTCGATAGAGATAGGGTTAGTAATACCTTAGATCGAGTTGAGTATATATATGAGAGCGTGCTTGTAAATTTTATATACAAATGTTTTACGTTTTGTAAATAGGGTAAATGAAATAATTTGACCCGAAATATATCTTTGTATAGAAAAGAAACAATTTTGTTATATTGAGGTATTGGGATGGTTGATTGATTTGAATGACATTCAAATTTGGATTAGGAATTTGAATTGAATTTAACTTGGTTATGTGAATTAAATTAAGAAATGATGTTGAGATCAAATAAAATTTGAAATTGAAATTTTGATTAATTGTTATTGAAATATGTTAAGCCAAAGTAAATATAAATATTGAATACAAATTCAATTGTTTTGGTGGAGTTGGTGGTACATTGGTTGTTGATTGGTGTTGATTGGGTGTTAGATTGGTTGAATATAAATTCATCAACTGGTTAACAATAGAGTTGAATGAACTGGAAATTGAACTCTAGAATTATAAATTCAAAAGAAAACACATATGAAGTGAAACTGGATAATTTAAACTTGTGTTTGCATATGAATGATGGCATATGTTGGATTGTGGGAAATTGCCTAGTATTTTGCTATTAACTGGAAGGTTATTGAAAATTCGATGTATGGGTTGCTTATATGTTGAACCGAGTAAATTCAGGTACCAAAAGGCTGGAGAATTAAGTTTGGTTGAGTGAATCGCAATAAATAGACAAAGTATGCTCAATAGCGCTCGTAAAAAGGTACGCCTTCGCGAAAATATAATTTTTAGTTTTGGTTTTTGGTTTTTGCTTTCCGACCGTATGGGCCGATGAATATATTTTATTTGTTCCTGCGATATTACTGATGTCACTCCGTGCAGGGGAGACTCTGTCGAATTTTTCCGAGAATTTAAAGTGTTAGAAATTTTTTGATATTTTTGAAATATTTATTTATGATGTTGAATTGGTTTTTAATTTTAAAATAAATTTGGATTTGGAAATTAACGGGTTTGTAACGTTCTTTCTTGCCATAGCAATTTCGAGGACGAAATTATTTTAAGGGGGGAAGAATGTAATGTCCCGTGTTTTTGGTAGCCAAATATTTTATTTAATTTACTATTTTAAATATTGTATTTGGAATATTAATGGGTTTAATATTTAATTCGTTAGTTAAAATGAAGTTTGAACGTTATATATTTATATAATTATAAAATGAGGTCGAAATAGGCGCTGCAGTTCGAAATTTTCGATTTGAACTTTAATTGGATATACAGGATTCGATATAAGTCGGATTTCTGTGGAACGAGAAACATTGGAACCGTGTTAATAATAATTTTCATATGAAAGAGAAAATTTTAGATTTCGTATTTTAGATTGTTAGTTATGGTCAAATCAAATTTTGAAATAGTCGCTATGGAAATCGTTATTTAAATTATAGGCCTTTAAAATAGCCGTTTTGCAAACGGACTCTGTTTTCGACGAAACCAGTTTCATTGGGATTGTAACGTTAAATTATTGTATGGTGTTGGATTGCGTGGCAAACCGATGTCGTATGTGACCACGGTAGCCGTAAACGCCCGCTCATTTTCTATAGCGCGTAGTTAATTTAATAAAGAGGGTTTTGAGTGTAACTTGAGCAGACGGTCGAATTAGGCCATGAAACCAGTTCCGTTGAGTTCGTATCATCGATTAGAGTCAGAATAGATATATAGTTTGTTATTTTTGGAGATCGTGAAATTGGGTGTCCGAAATGGCATCGCGGTGCGCGTAAAAATAGCCTACCGGAGAAACAGTCTCAGAATGCGACGAAACTAGTGCCATTGGGTTCGTATCAACAAATTATTTTAGCATTTTGAAGTTTCAAATTGATTTGATTTATCTAGTGATCGTGAAAAATTTAACCGCATGTTGATTTCCGGTTTTATAAAGGAATTTTTTTCAAACGATGTTGGATTTCGACGAAACTTGTCCCATTGGATCCGGAATATCATTTTACACCAAGAATAGCATTTTTTCAGTAAACAGAAATTTTATATGGTGGTTTTTATCCCGATTTCTCACAACAAAGTTTGGTTGTATTATAATATTATTAAAACCATCCCACTTTTCTTTTTTGCTTTTCCTTTTCCTTACGTTCCTTTTAGTTTCTTGCGTCCATACCTTTCTTGCGTCCTTACCTACACTACCTACACCCAAAAACAACTAATTCCTTGCACCAATTAATTTCTAGCAAGCCAAACAAGTGATACCTTGTCATGCACGCTGTTTATTTCTTGGCAACCAAAACTTCTAACCCGTGCTCTCCAAGTAAACTTGGCTGCCACGTACCTTCGTCCCTATAAAAGCGCTGCTTCTCCTGTTATTCTTGTTGCTTCAGGAACGGTGAAATCCAAAAATTTCATTTATGAAAATAGAACCAACGCAAATTTCCCTTTTTCCTCCATTGTATATATATCCACGCCTCCTTTCAACATAGTAGAATCGACTCTAAAAAAAGAAAAAGAAAAAGGGGAATGAAGGAAGCACGAGTGGGTTCAGTTCTTGTTTCCTAAATGCTATATGGGTTCGAGAGCGAGGCGAGGTAGCAAGTAGTTAACTGGATTAGAAAGCGAGTAGTCCGAGATGAAGTGAGGAAGCACCGCAGTTGAAGGCGGAGCACTGTGCGTATGCTTGTTTTGTATGTTTCAGCTTTCAAAAAAAAAGTGAAAAGGCGGACAGAACTGGGGAGGTGGCAGCACGCACAGTAAGTGGAAGGGGAGCTAATGTATGGGGCGTTAGTTTCAAAGAAAAAAAAGAAAAGAAAAAAAATGAAACACATGGACAAGAAATGAAGGGAGGGAACATGAGAGTGGAGCTTCAGGTAATGTTGGTGAAGGACATGCTGTAGCATGTTTTCAAATGAAGAAGATGGATGTTTGACCAAGAAGAGGGGAGTTGCGTAGGTAGTAAAGGTTGTAAGGTGAGCATTCTTTTTAGAAAAATAGAATAGGAAAAAAAGGGGGCAACATGCACGAAAGAAAGAAGAACAAAAATAGAAAGGAGCAAAGGGTTGACATGCAGTTAGCTGGTCCACGCGACATTATATGGTAAGGACATACCTTATATTTACATACAATATCTAACCAAGTATAAATTGCTTAATTGTGAGTTTAACATGCCTGACTTTACTAAGATGTCCAATAGTGTAATATATGTGTGTAGTAAAGTCATACGAGAAACACCAGTGAATTAACTCGTATATACTCACTGACACAGCCATTTACATAACGTATAATTTGTCATATGCACTACTCATAATTAACATTAATAATTAATTAAAGTTTAATTAATTTAAATTAGAACGTGATTGTTGAATTCATGTATCGTGCTTATACGTGTACAGAATCGGACCGGACAAGAAGCGTTGGAAGTATATCGATGATCGTAACATTTCAGAGTTGTATTGGACGAAAGTGGATGCAGTTGGAATTTTTAGTTAAATTGAACGTTAGTTTAATTTGATTAAAACTAACCGCTTTGACGACAAATGGAAATCAAGGTGAGTTAAACTCACTTGGTTACTTCCTATTTATATTTTTATAAATTGGGTTTCAAAATTGTGTGCTATGGTTGTTTGTTTGTTTGTTGTTGATTTTATATTCAGATATGAACTGAAAAGTTAAATTAAACGTTCGTTTAATTTAATTGAAACTAATCGTTATTTCTAACGATTAAATCCAATTGAGGTAATTTACTACAGTGGTCACGTTTATAGTGGTATAAACGTTAATTTGTTGAATGGTTGAATTGCTGTTATTTGCCCAGCATTGTCTGTTACAGTTATTATTGACTATTTAACTGTTTATGTCATCTATTTAAATAGGAACCGAATATTGATTGACCATTTGAATTGAATGATTTGAATTGTGATAACCATTGTTTTGCAGGGAATAACAGGTTGGATTATATTGATAAAATTTATCAATATGATAAAATTGTTTGTTATGAAATGTGAAATTAGTGTATATTTCACGGTTTGGTACTATAGTAGCCATTTGCCTCATTAGTACCGTCGAAGAAAAGAAATGATTTTTCGAAATCGATATCAAATGGATTTCAAGTGGTTTTAAAGATATGAATATATTTTTATATAAATTAGAAATACGATTTTTATGGTAAAAGTTTATAGTCAAAGTGGCGTTTGCAAACTTTATAAATGTGTAAAATATAACTAATGGAAATGTAAGAGAATATTAAACAAATGTTTAAACGAGATAAATTTATCATGGCGGCTTTTAAATGTTGAATGATTTTGTAAAAACCTTAACGATCGCAAAAGAAGTTTAATTGGATTTCAAAAATATCGAAATGAAATAACTGAATTATGAATATGCAAGAATTTATAAAAGAATTTAAAAAGGGATATTTTTGTAATAAATGATCGTTCAAACGGTGTTTCAAATTTTATGAAATGTGACTAAATGACATTTCGTGAATGAGATTAACAAATCAATGGATTGGAAATGAGTGGTGATTTGGAAATTAGGTTTTCATATTTTAAATAAAATCAAAGTTGAAATTATGACTATTTATTTATAAATGAAATTTATAAATGAGATTTAGTCAAATAAAAGAAGTGAGTTATTCTGAGGTTCAGAATGCAATATTCTAAAGTTCGGAATATTAATTAAAGGTATGAGTAGTAAATGAAGTTAAAAATTTGAATAACGACAACGAATGTTAGTTGTTGATAATGAATTGGAAACGAGATTTTTAAATGCAGTTAACAATGTGAAAGTGAGAGTGAATGGTAAGTTATCATAATTAATTTACAAAAGACTTTGTAAATGGAAATTTAATGTTTTGGAAATGAATTCGAGTTAGTAAATGAGGTGAGTGGTTTGTAAATGTGTTTTGTAACATTGATTACAAATGGGGTAAACTATTTTAGACATAACTTTTTAAAGAATTATCATATGATTTTCGATAACAAATAAGTAGTCGAGTATTATTTAAAGAGAATGTGATAAGTGGAAGTAAAATGGCTTTGAAATGAAATCTGTAATGTTGTTACAGATGATAAGTTAAATTGTTTCGATCAATATAAGACTTTGAAAGGTATATCAATATAACAAATGTATAAGAGATTTATAAAAGTTTTGTTTATGTGGTTTTAAACAAATGAATTTGAATTGTTGAAATAATTTGTAACATTATAATAAAGAGTATTAAGGAATTTTCATAAGGATTTTATTCCTAATAGAATCGAAGCTTTGTTGAGATTTAAATCAGTTTTTCAAAAGAATGTGTGGTTAATAAACTTTTATTTATTCTGAAGATATGAATGTTGTTGGTCAAAGTCTGAGAGGTAAATAAAATACCCTAACTTGAACGACTCCATGATTGTACAAGAATGATATTAGTTTATAAACAAGAATAGTAGATGAAAATATAAGTTATGATTTCCATATATGATATTATAAGCTGTTTCCGAGAATTTTATAAGCTGAATAAAAAGAAGTTGGAGAATATTCTTATTTTGTAATAAGAAGTAAAAGTGATGATTAAAATGTTGGAAAAGTAAAGAATATAATTAACATACAGTTCGTTTAAGAGGCTAAAGGATACTAAGTAGTGAATCAGTGAATATATACTGTTATGGATGGAATGTTGTTTTATTTGATAGTTATATCACCGACTATCAAACTTGCCCATACGATTGTTGGCACGGAAAGACCGGGATCGAATATATTCGAAAACCATTCTGTCCAGCGAATACGAATACGCTAAAGATGCTGATTCAAGTCGGAGCTATTGAAGACCGTAGATTTTCATAAACGGAAGAGCCACTAAAATTCTCTGCCTTGCAAATAGAGATAAGCTATGATTCTGGCGTGATTGGAATCTACGGGTTGCAAGGACTTCTCGCTACTGATCCATGGGGTGATTCCTATATTGGATGCAGTAGGGGAGTACCTTCGGTTCATCCTGTTCTTGGATGACTTGTATGGATGAATGTATGACAGAGTATTTCTAGAAAGGTCACGTACATTGATTTCTCCAACCATACCAAGAGAGGAAGCGGAGAAGGAAAACTTCTTTTAGCTAACACGTAATGTATTGTTGTGGACATCAATTAGTGATTTTGATGGATCTGACGATGTGACGTTCGAAGTGAATGTGATGTGCTGATAAAGCGTAGACTCAAGCCTCATCAACCGGGAAATAAAAAAAATCGGGCAGGCAGCATGGCTATGTGGGTCGCTCCCATTAGGGTGTATAATCACCTCTAGAGAAAATCTATTTCCTTCTTTAATCTATTTCGATGCTGTCCCTTATCGGGAAACGGTGGTTTGAGCCAAACCGTTGGTGATATACATTCGATACACTCAAGCGAAATTAGTGGTCGGTCATGTGAGGGCCAGGTTGCAAGACGTTCTTGTTGAACCCAGTGTATTCGCCTCTAGAGATACACTATCGGCAGGTGGTCCCATACCTTGTTATGGTCGGAATCCAATTTCCAATAAGCGCACACGGTTTTGATTGTATACTATATATGTGGAGCGTGAGATGCAAGCGTTCTGCTAGATTGATATTTACTTGTATTTAGACACTATGATAATATCAGAAAAGATATTGATTTCAAAAATGTTTTGGGTTATCATAAGGTAAAAGCCATCCGTGTTTATGTGTGGATTTGGTCTTACGATTATCCTTTTCTTTGAAAAGATTTTTAACTTAAAAATCAAGTTGTGTGATACCCTTAAACTTAGTTTGTTTATCTCACTCTGGTTCACCAGACTGACCCGGTGTTTTGTAAATGCTCGGGTTAGACCGGGTGTACAGGTGCAGGTAATCGTATGCTGCGAAGTACAGAGACGAGCAGGAGAAGTTAAGACGTATTATATATATGATGTGTATTCTGCTGTGTATTGTATATGAGGACAGATTATTATAACTGTAAAGATGGGCTAGTGTACTCTGACATTGTAAGTATTTTTAAAAGCTCTCAATAAAGTTTTATTTTTGAATTATATTTTGTTCCGCTGCGATGTGAGACTCTGATCCTGTGTTGTGTTGGTTCTTCTTCTTCTTCTTCTATTCTAATATTTCTTTCTTTCTTACCTCACCCTCTAATTTCTTTCTAATAACGTTCCAATGTTTTCGGTGTTTGAAAGGTTGACATGAGTTATGGTAAAAAAATTTGTGTCGATTTTCAGGGCCGAAAATCCTCTGGTCGTTACATTTATTGTCATCTCCAGACCCGTGTGGGGCTTTTTATTAATCTTGCAATTTACCATTACATTTTTTATGGTCTATATCAGTCATCAGTTCAACCTGTAATATATAGTCATCGCCATACAAGCCTCTCGCTCGTATGGTAAATCTTCAACCTCGTCACACAAGCCCCAAATGTTATGTGGTATAGGATGAAGTATGCCTATCTTCAAGAAGTATGCCATGTATTGTAGTTCAAAATTAATTGTTACTATCCTATGGCGACATTTATTATTACACACAGAACAACCAGCACTCCGCATCCAATGGCATTCACAGGAGTTGATATAATAAATAAAATTGTGCATCCAACTCATTAAGGTTTACCTATTTGTCGGGCACGCAAATAAATTCTTTACTCAACAACTAATCCATTTACCTGTTCAAACATATATAATGCACTTGTATATATTTCTATCTATTTTTAAATCAGTTCAATACTTGATTTAATTGCATAATTTTACCATCATTATCTTATTGATTAAATTAACTATCGTTCTAACAATTTGGTTAATCAAATTCATAATCACACAACACAAACAACAATCAATTTGTTTTTAACTTTTACAAAAATATACTAATTAATTCATATACTCTTTTAAAATTACCAGACCATATAATTAAAAATTATACATCCATGAAAAGAAAACAACAACACAGTAGAGAACAAAATAGTATTGCAAAGTATGGTAAATGTACCTTGCACTAGAGTCAATCAAAGATATCCACCCTGCACTTAGGATAGGCTTTCTTAATATTCTCCTCAGTTTCCCAAGTACAATCTCGCGGATCTCCACTCCATTGCACTTTGACTAAGTGAACCTTCTTGTTCCTCAATTCTTTGGTTTCTTTGCCAATAATCTTGATCGGCTCTCTTCTTACAGCCAATTCTGGAGTAATCTCGATATCCTATTGCGCTGCCTCTTCCACGATCAAGTCTGGATCATGAACATGCTTTCGAAGTTGAGGTACGTGAAACACATCATGCACTCCAGGCAACCAATCTTGTAATTGAATCCTATAAGCGAGAGTTCCAATCCGTTCCAGAATAGGAAACAGACCAATGAACTTGGGCGCCAATTTCCCTGTTTTACCGAACCAGATTACTCCTCTCGTCGGAGAAACCCTTAGATACACATAGTCAACAACAGCAAATGCTAAATCCCTCCTTCTCGAGTCTGCATAGCTCTTCTATCGGCTTTGAGCTGCTAGCAATCGTTTCTTAATGAAATCGACTTTCTCCGCAGCTTCACAAATCATATCTGGTCCCAATACAAGTCTACTGCCAGGTTCTACCCAACAAGCAGGAGATCGGCACGGTCTACCATACAATGCTTCAAATGGTGACATCGTCAGGCTCGCTTGGTAGCTGTTGTTGTATGAGAACTCAGCCAAATGCAAATGGTCTTCCAATGATCCACCAAAATCAAGAACACAAGTCCGCAATAAATCTTCTAGTATACGATTCACCTTATCAGTCTGACCATCTGTCTAAGGATGATAGGCGGTGTTTAGATTCAACTTTGTCCCCAGTTCTACTTGAAATGCCTCCTAGAATTTGCTAGTAAATATGAGATCTCTATCACTAACTATACTGATCGGCACTCCATGTAGCTTAACAATTTCTTTGAAATAAATCTGTGCCAGACTCTGAGCAGTTCTATTTGATCTGACAGGTATGAAATGGGCGGTCTTCGTGAAGCGATCTACGATCACTCAAATATTGTCATTTCCTTTCTTGGTTCTCGGCAAACCATCTATGAAGTCCATGGAAATATATTCCCACTTCCAACCTGGAATGTCCAATGGTTGCAACAATCCGGCAAGTTTCTGTTGGTCACTTTTGACTAGTTGGCAAGTAGAGCACCTGCCAAAATATATTGAAATGTCCCTTTTCATAGCCTTCCACCAGAATGTTCGCTTGATATCGTTATACATTTTGCTCACACCTGGATGGATACTCATCTTGGACTTGTGACATTCGTCTAACACTTCCCTTTTGAGCTCGGGGATGTCGGGAATACAAATCCTTCCTCTCAATCTCAGTATCCCATCGTTATTTATTTGAAAAACTGGGGGTTCGCCTTTCTGAATTCTTTTGGTCATATCCTTAATAAAATTATCATCTTTCTGAAGAATAGATATTTTGTCAATTAAGGAAGTCGTAATAATAAAACTAGAGGTTATTACATTCTTTCTACTTAGCGCATCAGCCACAACATTGGCTTTCCCTGGAGTGTACAAAATCTCAAAATCGTATGCTGCAAGAAATTCTAGCCAATGTTGCTGCCTCAGATTCAAGTCTTTCTGGGTGAACATATACTTTAGGGACTGGTGATCTATATACAGTTCGAATTTCTCACCCAAAAGATAGTGCCTCCAGATTTTCAAAGCAAATACGTTGGCTAACAACTCAAGATCATGGGTAACATAATTTTTCTCATGCGGTTTCAGCTGACGGCTAGCATAAACAACCACTTTACCTCTTTGCATTAATAATGCACCAAGGCATTCTCTAGAGGCATCTGTCCAGACTTCAAGTCTTGATTGCCATCGATAATCGTTAACACTGGAGCAGTTTTTAATCTTAATTTTATCTTCTGAAAAGCCTCCTCATATTCGGGAGTCCACTTGAATCTTGCGTGCTTCTTTGTAAGCTTTGTTAAGGAACTAGATATCTTCAAAAAAAATTTAACGAACTTCTGATAAAAACTAGCCAATCCAAGAAAACTTTGAACTTATGTGGGAGTACTAGGCTGCTTCCAATTTTGAATAGCGGTGATTTTACCGGGATCCACAGAAATTCCCTCTTTTGATACAACGTGGCCAAGAAACTTGACTTCTTCTTACCAGAATATACAGTTGGAAAGTTTGACCTTCAAGACATTCTTTCTGAGAATTTCTAACACTTGTTCCAAATGTTTCGCGTGCTCGCTCTCTGACTTAGAGAAGATCAATATGTCATCAATGAAAACTAGAACAAATTTATTCAAGACTTCTCTGAATACTCGGTTCATCAGATCGACAAAATACGCTGGAGCGTTACATAAGTCGAACGACATTACTAACCATTCATAGAACAAATCGGGACCTCTGAATGCTGTCATGGGAACACACTCTTCGGCAATACGAAGCTGATGGAAGCCTATAGCTAGGTCCATCCTTGAGAACACTTGTGCGTCATTCAATCGATCCAATAAATCATCAATTCGCAGCAATCGATATTTGTTCTTTAATGTCTATTTATTCAAGTCACGATAATCCACACATAGTCGAAGTGTACCGTCTGACTTTGGAACAAACACCACTGCTGCTCCCCAATCAGAGAAACTAGGCCTTATCAGACCCTTCCGTACAAGCTGTCGAGTTTGATTGTCTAATTCTTCTTTCTCCTTCAGAGTCATTCTCCGAATAGCGTGCACTACTGGCCTTGCATTCGGAATTAAAGTGATTTTGAAATCAATTTCTCTCTTCGGAGGTAAGCTAACAACTTCTTTGAACACATCCATATAATTCTTGATGACAGGAATATCTTTTATGATGTCCGGAATATTCTCTATGACTACAGGGATATTTTCTATTTGAGCAGGAGAAACATCGAGAGCTGACCAAAAGTCTTTTCTATCTGAATTCGGACCTTCGCATGGTATGGTTATATAATTCCCTGATTTAATCTTTGCCCTAACAACTCTCTCGGCGCATTTAACCTCTGCTTCATATTTGGTTAACCAATCCAATCCCAAAATAAGATCGAATTCAGTAAAATTCATGACGATAGAGATGGTAGGGAACTTATAAGAGGAAAAAGAGGCAGGCACCCTACAAATCCAACTAAGATCGAGAGAACCCCCTACCGAATTATGTTCAGTGATGGGTTCTTTAACCTTTCTCAATTTCAAATCCAACTTCTTTACTGCATTCTTTGCAATAAAGCTTCGTGATGCGCCTGTATCAAACAGTACTTTAACTAGAATGTTTTTGACAGTAAGCGTGTCTTCCAAAACATCTGACCTTCCCTGACTAGCTGAGGGTGCTGAAGTTTCTGCCGCTTCATTTACTTGAGCCACTTTGGCCGCTTTCAACAGCCAGCAGTCTCGTTTTACATGACCAGCCTGATGACAAAGATTGCACTCTCGGGTCACTTGAAACTTGTTCTTGGATTTAAATTCATTCTCCTTTCGTTTCTTTAAAGATATGCAATTTCCTTGCAAATGCCCTTGCTTATGGCAGTTATTGCATATGGCAGTCGTTACTGGTTCTTTCTCAGATTTAACCCTTTTCCTCTTGGCTTTGGGCTTCTTACTCACCTCAGGCATCGTACTGGCCTCAGGACTATCGGTCTCAGACTCCCCTTTGTTACTAGAACTGACTTCCTCTTCGTCGTTCAAAAGACCTTTCTTATGGAGATCTTCATACTGATAAGCCATGTATATCATTTTAGAAAAAGGAAGCTTCACATGCCCCATTACACTACTTTGGTACTTTCTTTGAAGCCTGTTAATAAACCTCGGATTCTTCCTCTTTGGATTTTGAATTAGATGCAGGGCAAAATGAGAAAGTTCATCGAATTTCTTATGATATTCTGGAATGGTCATATCTCCTTGTATCAGATAATAGAATTCATCACATAATTGCTCAGTTTCTTCTGAAGGAATAAATCTTTTACTGAAAATATCTTTAAATCTATCCCAATGAATATTACCTTCTGGATTATCTTTAATAATCGAATCCCACCATAACAAAGCTTCTTCTTTCACTACACCAAAAGTGCCAATTTGGCAGTGTTAATGGCCGTATCAAAACCGATTTGATACGGTTTTAAGCCGTATCAAAAAATGGCGTCTCTGTTTATTTGATACGGTTTTAAGCCGTATCAATTGAGAAATTTGATACGGTTCTGAACCTTACCAAATTAGCAATTTGATACGGCTTAAAACCATATCAAATGAGATATTTGATACGGTTTTAAGCTGTATCAAGTTGCTAATTTGATAAGGTCCAGAACCGTATCAAATTTCTCAATTGACACGGCTTAAAACCGTGTCAAATTTGTATGCTGGCACTTTCAATTTTTAGATGGATACGATTTTAATCCGTATCAGTTGAGAAATTTGATACGGTTTATAACCATATTAAAATAGTATACTGATACGGCTCAAAACTGTGCTTAATGCCTCACTCCTACAATGATAACAATGAATTAGATACGGCTTTTAACCGTATCAAAATCGGTATATCATATATGCAATTTACAAAATCACTGCACCCATTGATATATATATACACACACACACACAATAAAGAAGATACACTAACACTCATATAACAGTATATAAAGAAGAGATATGCTAAGAATAATTCGATTAATACATAATTCATAACTTCAGTTAATACATAACACAATATATACAAAGCATAATGTTCACAGTTCTTCCTCTAAAAAAAAAAAAGACAACAAAACTGCAGTTGTCGAGCTCATACAACTCATGCTTGTTCCAAAGCCTGAAAAGAAATTAAAATAACAAACATTGGTTTAGTAGGCATTGAGTAAATTTCTCAGTAGGTGCAGTAAACAAAAAAATGGCAGCAGGTCTCTTGATTAAAGAATGTCATGCATAACAACAATGCCTACAAAATGATTAAAGAATGTCAACATACAATTAAAGGACCTGATGCAAGAAAATGACATTCATATGCTTATTCACTACTGCATTTTATATGATCACTACTGCATAATAACAATATCAAATTTCCAACATGATCACTTTTTTTTTCCAGTTGCTTGAAAGTTTCAAAAAGAGGCAATGTCTCAAACTTATTCAGAATTTTTTGAAGTTCTTTCAACCCTTTTCCAGATTATTTTTTGAAATTAGTTTTCAGAAGGAGATTGCTCACCATGCATTAACTCAGATTCAACCTCGGGTTGTTTCTTTTGAAGAGCAGGTTTTAATTATATGGGACAAACTTGCAAAATTTTATGAGTCTGAGCAATAATGGTCCAAGGAAGCCCAGATGTTAAGTGGGATTAACTTAGAATCAGGAATAAGGATGCTTGATGAAACATATAAACTGTCCAAGTGTGACTAAATTACTCGTCCTTATCTTGAGGATGATGATGTTGTCAATGCAGAGGCTTTTATTAACAAAGCTTCCTTTTCCAGTTGCTTGAAAGTTTCAAAAAGAGGCAATGTCTCAAACTTATTCAGAATTTTTTGAAGTTCTTTCAACCCTTTTCCAGATATTTTTTTTTTCAAATTTGTTGATATTTTTTTCTTTTTGCTACCAATATTTTATCTAAAACTCAGTTAACATAAACATGACTTCAAACGAATTACTCAAAACACTCACAATTAAACATTGAATTTAACATCAAGCAGCCTTGCGAGAGATTACAAAGCAAATAATATTTTGAGATTACTTTTATAGAAGTACTTTCAAATATGAATTGAAAGAATCTAAGCAAAAATACTTTGAGATATTTAAAACACACAAAACTAAACAATTCTTAAAAATGATAAGCCTGACATTTGTACACCTCAATACTACTGGCTAAGAATGCAGTAAAAGGCCTTTCTACTTAAAAGAGCCTCTAGAATGGACTGCCTAAAATTTGCTAGCCAAATATTGCTATGCAGGTCATAAAGCTACCATAAATTCACATTATAGGTTTAGCTGTCCATGCTGGACTGCATAAATTTAACTAGCTACAATATAATATACAGTGAATGCCTAATGTCTAATGAGGGATGTTTGTGTGGTATGGAGTCGAAGTGGCTTGTGACAATTTGGTGGAGTAATGCATGAGAGTTTGTGGGGGCTGCCATGTGTGTGTAAGGGGGTTTACAAGTGTGTGCAAGGAAGTTTGTGCGGATTCCATGAAGTAGGCAGGAGGCGGTAAAGAAAGATGTGGAGGCTGCCATGTTGTCAATGAGTAGGAGTTTAAGGATGCAGCAATTCGAACATTTGTTTATGGATATGCAATCTGTTGCGCTAATTGTCAGTCCAGGAAAAATATACATATTATATGTATATGAATGAGTGCAAGCGCCAAAAATAAAGTAGGATACAGTGAAGATGACTACTGCATCCAAATACCCATGCATTTTTGAGAATCTGATTGGGATACAATGTTGAATTCCTACTACTAGATACTACCTCTCATATAACTTACAAAAAATTTTTTACCTCAAGGCCAAAAAAGGATGAAGAAAAATGTCGAGAAAACAAAATTTAAGCAACTTAATTTTATAAGAGCAAAACCATACCTGAAATAGCTCTGAAAGAAGAATTGCTTCGGTGACGCCACTGGAATAAGACATGCAATACCCGAAAGAAGACTACGTTGGACGATTCTTGAATTATAGTTGGTCATGCAAGATAAAATAGTTAAAGTCAAAGGGAATGTTGTACTAAAATTATATATAACTCTTTTGACTTGACAAGATAAAATAGTGTAAAATTATATATACCTGCTCCAATGTCTAAAGATATCGAATTACGTTCTTCGGATGACACATAAACCCACCTACTCCGATTTCATCAAAGGTCTCTGCAAATTGACGATTTATTTTGGTGGTTTTCTCATCCGGCAACAGTATATCGTCCAAAACCAATTTTTCATGTGTAGATGGTACATATTTCCCATGAATTCTGAACGATGTAGAATCTCGACATACAGTACCTGTTGCAATAAAGTTGTCTACATCTATCCAACAAAATAACTGCATCGAAATCAACTAATAATAAAAAGTTGGTAATAAATACCTATTTCTACTATGTCTAGATCAGAGTTGAGAATTTCACATTTTTGATTGTTCGAAACATTGGTTGTTTCTTGAGAAGCAACAACTTTAGAAGAACCTAGTTGAATGTTGCGTGCTCCATCAGGGGGATCTAACGGTGTGAAAGGTTCCTTTAGAAGCAGCAATGTCTCCCACCATTTGAATCAAAAGCTCCATTCGCCTCGCCATATTTCCCATTGTACCCTCCAAACTTCCCACCCTCGTTTTCAAGTCATCGTTGTCTTGACTAACATATTTGAATCGTTTATGTGCAATAGCACAAGCCTTAACATTAGTCATTGGTATGATGGTCCCAACACCGCGGCTCCTACCCTTCGTATCCTTACCAAACACTTGTGATAAAATATCATCATCCACTATCAATTTTTCTTCATCACTATCGGTGATCTTTTCCTTCATTTTCGCAATTTTATCCTAAGACATGATAATTCTTAAATGAATAATGAAATTTCAAATAATATGCAAGTTAATATTTGTTTAACTTACGAAGTACACAGAAGCGGCATCTGATATGCTACCATCTTTTTTCGTGTGTGTCTTCTCCCATACTTGACGACGGTTGATATTTGCAGATGGATCTGCAACGGTCTGCAATATATTCCAGTTTATGTATATTTTTTATCATAATTTGGGGGGGGGAGGGGGGTTTACTATTTTCGAAATAAAATGAATATAAATTACCAATTCGTGTTCTATTCTTGCATGACTTTTACGTCCTGCATGGTGACCATAATTGAGCAATAATCTATTTCTTTTGCTTGATTTCCTTCTTCTGCTCGCTTCAGGCGTTGCTTCATTTTTTATGAACTCATTCCAATCTTCTTGAGCAACTCTAGGTGGGCAATTTTTCAACCGTTCTTCGTCATTGTCGAAAATATCATAAAAACTTGCTCTCAAGTTTTTCTTGTGTCTTCTAAAAGCCTCGGTCATTCTTTTTATAAATATTTCCTTTGAAAGCGGCTCAAGCACATACATTTTCTGCAGAAATTAAGAGTCAGACTGTAAAAATACTGTAAACATTTAAGTGTTATATTACCAAATTGCTCAAGTAAAAACTTACCACTAACTTGTTCCAAACGTCGTCCTTATATGTTTTGGGTATTTTATTCCAACTTACATACGATATCGGCACATAAGCTCTTACTAGTTTACCAAGCATAGTAGCGACTTTTGAAGCATTTTCTGAGATTGGGATACCAAGTAGGTTTTGATCAACTTTCTGCTCATTTGAACATGATGCATGTGATGATATTGGATTTTGTGACATAATTTCCTGCAAAATATAATATAACTAATACATGTGATCATCACCACCATGCTCAGTAGGTTATCCACAATACATGTGATAAAAAAAGCAGTCAACAATTCATGACCTTCCGAATACATTTTCTAATTTTTCATTGTCTTCAAAAGCTGACTGGTAGATGGTAGGAAACTCAATGTCATCCACATTTGTAGTCAACCGTTTTGGTGTATGCAAAACCACAGATCATCCGTTATTTTTTAAATCTTTTGAGTAGAACACTTGACTCGCTTCTGATGCAAGAATAAATGGTTCATCATTCATCTTGTCTTTGTTCTTTATTTTTCCTAAATTGAACATGATTAAGTTTGAAACGGGATCTATTTTGCAACCATTGATCTTATCCTCCACCTTTACCCATCACAATAAAAAACTATTTGATTGAAGTCAATGTAATCCAACTCAAGTATCTGCTGAATGACTCCGTAATACGTTGTTTTTGCTTCCTTATAATTTTTATCTTTACCACTCGCTCTAAATTTTGTAATTGCTTTCATGCATACACCACTATCCTGTGTGACCATACGGTCTTCGTGCATTTTCATGGAAAATAAAAATCCATTCACTTGGTACTTCGTATAACTAACTGCCATGAACAGTGGCCCGTGTGCTAGCCGCCAAAGAGTTGGATCAGCATCACTGCAATTCACCAACTACATAAAACAAAATAAATAAAAGCATGGTTTGTATTGTCAACTTACAAACACATGAAATGCTTATGATGATGTAATACCTCATTACGTAACCATAGGGTAAAATCTTTAATGACTTGATGGTTGTACTTTTTCGTCGTGGTTGAAGTCTAGTGCTTTTCGCATAGACGTTGTACCTTCTATGGAAAACACATCGAAATTAATATATAAATTGGATTAAAAAAATGAAAATTTAAAACAAATTCATGAACTTACTTCTTCCATTCATCCAATCCATAATACTTATTAAGGACCCATCTACGCACTTGTTCAAACTGCACTTGGGTTAACGTTATATTTTTACCATTATCTAAAGGTATCTCACCAGCAAACTCATCATCCTCATCTAAAAATGCTTCGCGGGTATGTTTATGATTGCCATAACCTCCATTTGGCATATATTCCATGCAGTAAAGGCTAGCTTCTTGTATGATATATCCTTCTGCAATACACCCTTCAATGTATCTTTTGTTACATACATATCCTTTATATGTTTTCATTAATCTGTGAATGTGATCAATTATATATTATACATGATAGTTATTTACACCGAATAATAATGTACATAACTGAAATTAGTTATATACCGTTCAAAAGGATACATCCATCTATATCTGACAGGGCCACCAATCAATGTCTGATCGGCTAAATGAACCATAAGATGGATACTAATATCAAAAAATGCAGGTGGAAAATGTTTTTCAAAAACACACATTGCTTCTATCAAACCAGCCTTTGCTTTTATAAGGTGTTCCCTATTGATCACCTTTGAGCACAAAATGTTAAAGAATAAACTAATACGATGAACAGCATTTTGCCGATCCTTGTGTTGTGCATAAGAATGTTGAAGCAATACCGGAAGCAAATGCTGCATTATGACGTGATAATCATGTGACTTCATATTTCTTAATTCGGGAGGATTGATGGTCACATTATTGCGGAAGTTAGAAGAGAATTTATTAGGTACTTTCAGATTTTTCAATACAGTGAAAAACTGTATCTTTTCTTCTTTTCTCAAAGTAAAAGTTTCCTTCGGTATGATTATTTTATTTGTTTCAGGATCTTCCATCACCCACAACTTTTGTTTTATAGCCATGATTTTCAAATCCTTGCATGCATTGATGCCATCTTTTGACTTATCTTTATGGTTTATAATGGTGCTTATGAGATGTTCTGTTACATTCTTCTCCGTATGCATAACATCAATATTATGTCGAATCATATTTGCTTTCCAATATGGTAAATCAAAAAAGATAGACCTCCTATACCATCCAGAAACATCGTCAACTTCTTCAATAGCTGGCTTTTTTCGTTTTCGACCAATTTCTTCTTTCTGTTTACCGACTTTCATTTTGATATTCGCTACTTTCTTCTCAACTTCAAAACCGGTCAATGGTCGTTTAGGACGACGAAGTTCTTGTTCGTTATTGAAATTTGTCTTGTCGTATCGAAACTTGTGTCCGTTAGGAAGAAACATTCGAAGTCCCATAAAACACATCTTTTTACTTTCAGGGAGATGATAAGAACAAGTGTTTTCCCCACAAACGGGACATGCAAAGTAACCGTGAGTTATACATCCCGATAAAGTACCAAGAGCAGGGTGATCATGGATTGCCCACAGCACTCTAGCTCTCATTGTAAACTCGGATTTATTTAATGAATCATATGTAACGACTCCTTCCCATAACTGTTTTAACTCGTCTATCAACGGTTGTAAATAAATATCAATATCCTTTCCCGGTTGTTTTGGCCCAGAAATCAACAGTGTTAACATTGAAAACTCCCGTTTCATGCACATAGACGGAGGAAGATTATATGGTACTACAATTACTGGCCAACAGCTGTAAGGGTTAGATAGAGAAACGTGTGGACATAAACCGTCTGTTGTTATTCCAAGTGTGACATTTCGTGACTCGACGGGAAACGTTTTATCAAAAGAATCCGCGGATTTCCATTGAGAAGTGTCACATCGATGACGCATTACTTGTGGATTAGACTTGGCACGACCATGCCAGGTCATTGCATCTGCTATCCACGGTATAGTATATAATCTCTTCAATCTAGAAATTAAAGGAAAATGTCTTAATGTCTTTCGAGCTACTTTGGTGCCTTTTCTCTCTTCGTCAAATGATGTCGTATATCTTGGTTCATTGCAATTTCTACAAGAAACTCTGTTTGCATCATTTTTCCAATACAATATGCAATCATTGATGCATGCATCATAAGTTTTGTAATCCATTCCAACTTGCTTAATTAACTTCTTCACGTCGGAGTATTTTGTCGGCAGTGTGTTACCTTCGGGGAGTAACTCCTTTATTAGTTCGAGAAGTGCAGTCACCCCATTATCTGAAAAGCCGTATTGGGTCTTCAAGCTATTCAGTTTCACAATGGCAGACAGCTTCGTTAACCCTTTTGAACATGAAGGATACAATGGCTCTTTTGCGCTCTCAAAAAGTGGTTTATACTTCTTACTTTCATTGGCCTGCCAATTGCCATCATCCGTAGACTGCTGTCCAACATTAGCATGATCATACAATGGATTTTCAGGTTGAAAATCATGAAATCTATCTGCGTCATTGACTAGATCTTCCATCCTAATATTTTCAACCTCATCGGTATTTGTGGCATAACTAACTGGTTGTTTTTTCCCATGTAAATACCACACGCTATATGATTGGATAAAACCCCATCTAAGCAAATGAAAATGAATGACCTCTAATCTTATCGTCTTCAGATTTTGGCACTTAATGCAAGGGCATAAATACACTCCTTTCTTACCACCGTTTGCTTCAACGAAACTAATAAACTTCTCCACCCCCTCTCTATAGTATGTAGTTCTTTGATCAGATTCATATATCCACTTTTTGTCTATACTGTGGGACATGTTGCCCTCCTATATCATATATTATATAGCATAAGACGTAAATATAATATATTTGCTATGTAATCAACTTAAAGAAGTTTATTTCAAATAACGTTTATGAGCTAAAGTCGTACATACTTCTAAAATTATTATCTATATAATCTCATCAAACAAATGGGCCCACCCCCCCCCCCCACCGGACAATATGCTTTTTTTCAGTTATCCTTAGATCGCTCCTTTGATTGCTCCTTTTCAGTTATCAAACAAATTGCATGCATTTAGTTCCTAAATAATAAACTAAAACCCTACATTTTAGCTCCAGATTACCAGCCGAGTAACCTTACCGTTACGCCAGACACCACCTATCAAACTATCTTGAAATGGATTGCAATGAATTGGTGTTGAATTAAGTCTGTGAGCTTGAATAAAAAGTTGTTAAAACCATCTTGAAATTATAATATTTAAATTCTGTCTAAATGATACAATTTATGAAACTTAAACGAAAGCTGAACTAATTATTCTGAACGTTTGAAATTCTGGCTGCATATTTGAAGACTTGAATGGATTGTATGCTGTAAATATGTTTTAACCTAAGGCTTAAAAGAATCAAGGCATTAAATGATAATGTTTAAATTCAACATCTAAATGCATTTAATGCTTCGAATTTAATGTGTCAGTCCATATAAAATTACATGGACAATAAATACTGAAAACATTTCAGTCATTGTAGCCTTTTTCAATCAATGCAGTTGTACATCTCTAGCTTTGGCGAAAAAATTGTTAAGGGTCAACTTTATGTAAATACATTTTAGATTGAACTTAATGTTGAAGGCTGATTTACTTGAGTGATCGAGTTTAATTGCAACTACCTCTCATATAACTAACTTGAGTGATCAATAGGACGTTATCAATAGGAGATTGGGGTTTTTGTTATTATCAACTTATCATTTCAACATTGAACGTCTTTAAGACTCTTTCCCTCTACAACTTCAAGGCCTATAGCCTTACGCTCAGTTTCAACTGAGCCGTAACGCTCAGTTTCACCTGAGCCTTACGGCTCAGTTTGGCTGAGCCGAAAGGCTCAGTTTCAACTGAGCATTACGGCTCAGTTTCAGCTGAGCCGTAAAGCTCAGTTTCAACTGAGCATTACGGCTCAGTTTCGCTGAGCCGAAAGGCTCAGTTTCAGCTAAGCATTACGACTCAGTTTCGCTGAGCCTTACGCTCAGTGAAACTGAGCCTATATCATCATGTGAATTAGGAATGTAAGAAAAAGTTACAAAAAAGATTGTATTAAACTTAACTTGATTGATTATACTATGTCTGAAATTCTTAAAAAGGTCAACATTTAAGATTGAAACATAGAGTTAAAACTGTTGCGCTTTGTATATAACTATGAAAGAAAGTAAATTAATGGGCATTCATTTCACTGTTGCCTTCCAGACATATGAAAATTCAACTATGATTTTATGATCTATTCTTTGGTTTTACATAAATATGAAATACTATCATTAAATTACTAATTAGGTTTCAAAAACTACAGGTTATAAAATTTGCATGAACCTAAGAATTGGCTGATCATCCATTGTTATGAATTCTGTAATATGTTTGCTGGTAGTAGTACAAACAAATATAGTGCTATAAATGGTCGGTAATTCAAAATCTTTTGATAAAAGAATTTAGAAGGGTAAATTAAATTGACAATTGTATAAGTCTTATAATAAGTGCAGTTCACTCGAGTATATGTTTGTTGTTTACTCCTTTTTGAATGACCGGATACTGAAACTTTTTTCTTATCTCAGAAAGAAGAGACAAATATAGCAATATGATGTGTTTATTCAAAAGACATGATATTAGATTTTTTATGTACAAGTTCCGGGTTGATATGACAGGTGAGGTATTGTTGATGTGTAAAGTTCGGAAGAACAGAGTGTTCATTTCCAAACATAACATCATCCAAGGAACATTAATAGTTTTCAACCATTAAACTCAACAACATCCATGTTATTGCTAATATAATTCATATGTATGTGGGTATATACGCAGTCATAGATCAACATAAACAAGCTTCATGAAAAACAGGGGTAGAAAGGTACCTGAAACCAAATAGATAGAATATCCGAATCCTGAAGATAATCAGGACGGCCAAGTGACACGAATGCAAATTTCCACTGCACCAAAAGTATACAAGAAAACCATCCATCAGCCTATTGGTTTAATTGCAACTACATCTCATATAACTAACTTGAGTGATCGAGTTTAATTGCAACTACCTCTCATATAACTAACTTGAGTGATCAATAGGACGTTATCAATAGGAGATTGGGGTTTTTGTTATTATCAACTTATCATTTCAAAATTGAACGTCTTTAAGACTCTTTCCCTCTGCAACTTCAAGGCCAATAGCCTTACGCTCAGTTTCAACTGAGCCGTAACACTCAGTTTCACCTGAGCCTTACGGCTCAGTTTCGCTGAGCCGAAAGGCTCAGTTTCAACTGAGCATTACGGCTCAGTTTCAGCTGAGCCTTAAGGCTCAGCGAAACTGAGCCTTACGCTCAGTTTCAACTGAGCCGTAAAGCTCAGTTTCAACTGAGCATTACGGCTTAGTTTCATTGAGCCGAAAGGCTCAGTTTCAGCTGAGCATTACGACTCAGTTTCGCTGAGCCTTACGCTCAGTGAAACTGAGCCTATATCATCATGTGAATTAGGAATGTAAGAAAAAGTTACAAAAAAGATTGTATTAAACTTAACTTGATTGATTATACTATGTCTGAAATTCTTAAAAAGGTCAACATTTAAGATTGAAACATAGAGTTAAAACTGTTGCGCTTTGTATATAACTATGAAAGAAAGTAAATTAATGGGCATTCATTTCACTGTTGCCTTCCAGACATATGAAAATTCAATTATGATTTTATGATCTATTCTTTGGTTTTACATAAATATGAAATACTATCATTAAATTACTAATTAGGTTTCAAAAACTACAGGTTATAAAATTTGCATGAACCTAAGAATTGGCTGATCATCCATTGTTATGAATTCTGTAATATGTTTGCTGGTAGTAGTACAAACAAATCTAGTGCTAGAAATGGTCGGTAATTCAAAATCTTTTGATAAAAGAATTTAGAAGGGTAAATTAAATTGACAATTGTATAAGTCTTATAATAAGTGCAGTTCACTCGAGTATATGTTTGTTGTTTACTCCTTTTTGAATGACCGGATACTGAAACTTTTTTCTTATCTCAGAAAGAAGAGACAAATATAGCAGTATGATGTGTTTATTCAAAAGACATGATATTAGATTTTTTATGTACAAGTTCCGGGTTGATGAAGGTGAGGTATTGTTGATGTGTAAAGTTCGGAAGAACAGAGTGTTCATTTCCAGACATAACATCATCCAAGGAACATTAATAGTTTTCAACCATTAAACTCAATAACATCCATGTTATTGCTAATATAATTCATATGTATGTGGGTATATACGCAGTCATAGATCAACATAAACAAGCTTCATGAAAAACAGGGGTAGAAAGGTATCTGAAACCGAATAGATAGAATATCCGAATCCTGAAGATAATTAGGACGACCAATTGACACGAATGCAAATTTCCACTGCACCAAAAGTATACAAGAAAACCATCCATCAGCCCATTTGTAACACCCCGAAAATTCTATAACTGTGAAATTAACAAATTAAAGTATAATTAATTTGAAATCAAAGAACTAAGGGAAACGGGATACGCCATTGCATTCGTCTCGAAAAAATACGCGAAATAGAGTCCGAGTTTTCGAAAAACGGAGTCCGTATGAAGAAGATATGGCCTTCGGAAGTTTTGAATTAAATTTAAAATTCAAACAGAATAAAATAATTAAAAATCGGGCCCAATGGGCCAGGGCGGATAAACACCCGCCTAGGCCACCCAGGTCGACTGGGCTGTCGACCTGGGCTACCCATGTCGACAGGGCTGTCGACAGCCCTGTCGACAGGGGTGTCGACCTGGTCGAGCCCAGTCAACCTGGCTGGCCAGGTCTGTGTTTGGCCGATTCTCTGTGGTCTGCTTTGTCATTAGGGCTAGGTGGCGGGTTCTAATTGGTCTCTCTTCCTAATGAATGGCTATGATCAATCCAGGCAACATCAATGGTCCTAATCAGTTCCTAACCTCTATATAAACAACCCTAGACTAAACCCTAATCTATTCATTCAAAATTAAGAACATAGCCGCCATGTTGCTGAGGAACGACTAAGAGTAGCCGCCAACTAGAGAGAGGATTAGGGAGAAAGTTCTAAAGCCTAAAGCAATTCAAGCAACCTAAGCAAATCAATTCAACAAAGGAATTTGCGTCTTCAATCCCTAAATTAGAGAATTCATCGCACCATTGTAAGTAGAGTATTACTTTGGTATGAATAAATAACTGTGCTGATTTGTATGCTTGAATTGGGATAATAAAGTAATTCATATTTGTGCAAAATTTATGTTACTCATTATAAAGAACTACATGCGGTAGTTCTATGCAAGTATGCGTTTGGAATATTTCGCAAATTATGTAATCTATGTTGAAGCTACATGTATGTAGTTGATTGAAATTCATGCAAGTTTGGGGCTTTGTTATTATGCCATCATGATGTATATTTTTGTGCATAAATCATTTTGCAAGTAATTGAAACAAGTTTGGTTGTTATAGTTCATATGAAACTATGTTGGAATTTTGACACCATAATCCATGTATTAAGTCATGCTTTTGCAAACTTATGAAAATGACTAGGCTATAATTGATATTTGACCATGTTAGTTCTATATTGTTAGCAAGAATTATATGATGACATATGTGAGACATGGCTAGGTTAGACTCAAAAATCCCTTTTTGCAAGTTTAAAGCAAACACCATGATTAGGAATATTTATGCATAAGTATATTTATACCATCGTTATGTGATTAGACTTAAATCATGATTAAGTTGAACTATGCTTTTGTGTTAGTAACAAAGTATCCCCTTTGTAAACATGTAGAAACCTTATGAACATGACTTGTTTATGTTTGACATTATGCCTAAATGAGAACATAGGTCTATGTTGTAGTTAAGGCTATGTGACACCTGATTTAGATTCTTATCTTAAGTTTACATGGTTTGGTTCATGTCACCTATGCTTTATGACCAAAATATATATATGCAAGTACACCAGTTTCTATTTTGTATTTCCAACGTCATATTGCAAGTTCATGCGCTCACCTTCCCCTCTTTGTGTATGTAATCACGCTTTAAGCCTCCCCTTTTCGCATGGCTAAATTGGGCTTTAAAAGGCTAAGCCCAATATATATAAACGGACGTGTAAAACGGGGGAAAATAACGTTGGGTTAGAATTAATTAATGAATGAAAATATAAAATAGAAGGGCCCAAATTCAAGTATGGGTTGGGCCCATGATTGGTGTAACCTTTACACCATTAACTTAATAATGGGCCGCAAATATTTACATATAAGAAATAAAGAAGAATGACAAGATATGTAAATGTAGAAAATACGATGTGTTTAACCCGAGGTTGGATTGAGTTGTGATGTAAACCTGCCCGGAACCGCCCGGCTGTCCAGTAGTCACAACAATACCTATCCAATGTGGGAGGTTAAACATGGAGCCCAATAAGGACCCGAGGTTAGACTGAGTTGTGGCGTAAGACTGCCCGGAACCAACCGGCAACAGGCAGCCACAACAATACCTGTCTAATGTGAGAGGTCAGGGCCTTAATAAGACAATTAAGGCTGAGTCAGGATTGTTAGGATTAAGTGAACTAAAGACTTAATCAAAATGGAACATGCTAAACTAAACGGACTGGTGGGGTTAGGTTAGGAAACACTTAACCAACTTAGCATGTTGGCTAGAGATAGAAAACCTAGTAACGGGGGACCCTTTTCAGCAGTAACCCTAAAAGATGTATCAGGATACCCTGAAACTAGGCAGGGTGGGGCACGATTACTGGGCTGATTGTAAGAGGTCAAAGCGACGGCGGTGGTGTAGCAGTGTAGGTTCTAACGGAGTGCGGGCGTGCACACACTCCGGCGTAGAAAAATAAGGCACTGGACACCAGTAGCATACCTGTGCACTCTAAGGTTGTGTCGGGTTGCCACTATGGGACTTGATACACCCCATGGTGGGACCAGCATAGGTAACTACAACATCGGGGGCCGTAAGACACATGTAGCTATGCGAGTAGGAGCCGATCATCATAGAATGGATCACATCACCCTGATTATGGGGTGCCAGTTGGAAACTAGTTTATATGGGTTCAGAGATTAATACCATATTCGACCCTAGACAACTTAACCAAGTTTATAGTACTTGCCCACTTCCTGTTTATACTTATCATACCCAGTTCTTTATTCATAGACAAAATAGTACTAGGCTTACTCAGGCTTTATGTCTGACTCTACTTTTCTTTCGTCTTCTTTCTTCCGTTCCCCCCCCCCCCCAGGTCCTCAGGGAGGGAACACCACAACAGCTTGATCAGCCTTGACATCCAGCTTGAAGAAGAGAAATGTATTGCTTGGACTTTCCTGTTTTGAACTATGGCTTTGGACAATCCACTATGGGGCTTTTGCAGTTTATCTATGTTTTATTTATGCTTCTTTAAATAATGTACTCAAGACAGATTATGAAAGTGTTATGTTATGTTTTTGGAAAGGATGTTGTGGTAACACGTATTTGACCTTATGAAATAAAGTTTGTTGTTCTTCCGCTGTTTACAAATATGTGTTCTTATATCTGTCTTGTATATCTGTGACTTGTACTTATAAACCTCCACCAAAATTAGGGCATTCCCTTTGAGAGTGACCCTAACGGAGGTGGGGTGTTTCACTTGGTATCAGAGCTTTAATTTCATGTCAAATCCCTATTTAGAGATTTGGCATATTCCTTTATTCCTTTAATTTCATCTCACAAATAAAACAAAATATTCAGATCTAGAAATAACCAACTTACAGAAAATAGATCTAGAAAAGAAGGAAAGCGTGGCTATGATTCGTGCGTCGTTGCTTGAAACTTGTTTGAGCTAGCCTTTGAATTCTTCACTTGAAACTTTGATTTGAATCCCTCCTTAAAAGTCTTTTAGCAGCATCTCCTCGTCTTGAATCATATTTTATTTTATTTATTTAAGAAAATTTAGAGGAGGGGAAGAAGCCATGAATCTTAGCAGCAAAAGGATAGAAGAGAATTGGTGCAAAGAGAATGAAGACTAGGGCTGTTTATATAGCTGCTCAAGACCTTATCGTACACGCAGCGCTGAGTCAGCATTGAACCTAGTTAAGAAAATAGTCCAGGTACGTAGATGAATCTAGCCAAACCTTATCATACACGCAGTGCTGAGTCAGCATTGGGTCCCACAAGCTATTTTGGCGTAAAAGTTTGATTTTCAAACTTTTGAGATAAAAAAAGAAGAAGAGCAATGGCCTTCGGAAGTTTCTGAATTAAATTTAAATTTCAAACAGAATAAAACAGTTTAAAAAATTAAAAGTGGGGCCCAATGGGCCAGGGCGGAAGAACACCCGCCTCACGCACCCAGGTCGACTGGGCTGTCGACCTGGTCTAACCAGGTCGACAGGCCTGTCGACAGGGCTGTCGACAGGGGTGTCGACCTGGTCCAGACCAGGTCGAACCCAGTCTAACCCGGCTGGCCTATTCTCTGTTGGTCGATTTTCTGTGGTCTGCTTTGTCATTAGGGCTAGGTGGCAAGCTCTAATTGGTCTCTCCTTAGGATGAATGGCTACGATCAATCCAAGCAACATCAATGGTTCTAATCAGTTCATTACCCCTATAAAAAGGACCCTAGACTCTACCTAGGTCTCTTGTACAATTCTCTAGCCTCCATTGCTCTCTTCTTCTAATAAAAAAAAATAAAAATGGCGTCTCTGCTCTGCTGGAATTAAAACTAGAAGATAATCAACATCAGCCTAATTCAAACTAGAGATTAAAATTTCTGCAAAGATTCGACAACAAGTTCTTTCTTTAATCCAATCAAGGCAAGTACAGTTATTCTCCGCTATAAACGTTAACTATAATTTTGATATGCATTTAAATCTGAATTTGAGGTTGTATTCTCTTCCGTTAGATCTGTTTTCTGTGACTGTTCTATATCCCTTTCTTCTTTTCTGTTTCTATAGCCAGGCCACCACGAGCCTGTGCCTAATCTCATAAGAGATGAACGTATGAACGCAAGTTTTGGGATGAATGATGAGAAATTTGACAAAACCAAATTGAATGTATGACTTTAGGTCTGAGGCATAAAATATATTGGACATATGACTTGGGATTGGATGCATAAATTTGACTATGAACATATAATTTATGCATGTTGTATGCATAGTTATGTTGTAATTTAGACCTGTAATTAATTAGAAAAAAAATAGCATATGTTATAAACTAGTTTTAGACCTATGCATATTTTGTGATAAAAGAAGAAGAGGAACCACTGTAAAGATTGCATATGATTTGAGACTTTGGACAAAATGCATATAAAAAGGCAAGATCTGATTTTTAGAAGATATGGTTTAATGATTTATATTATTGGGGATAGTTTGCATAATAATTCATGACATGGAAAGAAGGAAGATATGGAAACTTAAGATTTACATTAATTAGGATATCTAGTATTGTAATTACACCTAAATAGGGATTTTTGGATATATGGCATGCATTGGAATTAATGGTTATATTTGGTATAATTTATATGTGAATCTGCTGTAAAATGCTAGTTTAACAAAAATTGGAACATATGTTATAGGGTAAATTATGTCCATATTCTGCGCTATGTAAATGTATGCAAACATGGAAGTATATGATCATATTGTGAATCATGACATTATTTAGGCATATGAACTTAGGCCTAATTTATGTTTAGGTAAGGCATGTAAATAGAACCTTTAGAAATATTAAATTTGCTACATCTGCTAATTTGCCAAGTTGCCTAAACTGCTAATTTTGTTATATTGCCTAGACTGCTAATTAGATTGAAATGCCTAATCTGTTAAATTTGTCGGTTGAAATGCCTAACCTGTTACATGCCAAAATCTGCTAAGTTGCTAAATCTGTTAAATCCGTTAAGTCATATAAAATCTGTTATCTGCTATGTTGATATAATCATCCTGTTATTGATATAATCTGAATTGGCATATTTATTGGGCGTGCGCATAAACGGTAAATTATTAATTAATTGGCCGCAAAGATAAACATGGCTAACTCGAGGTTAGAATGAGTTTGCGGCGTAAATCTGCCCGGAACCGCCCGGCACATCCAGTGGCCGCAAACAATAGGTTCTAATGTGAGAAGTTAGTCATAACATGCGTAAGACACGAGGTTAGGTCTGGCTTGTGGCAGAAGTCTGCCCGGAACCGCCCGGCATATCCAGCGGCCACAAGCTACCGACCTAATGTGAGAGGTCTGTGCATTAATAATTAATTAATGCAAAATCTAAGATAAGAATGACGTCTAAAACGTATTGGGGAAAATAGGGTTAAACAAACTGGATTAATAGGTGTAGTAAACCCGTCCATGAATCTGTAGGCCCAATACAAAGTTAGACAAATCTGAAAAATCTGTACATCTGATCTGTTAGTCTGAAAACTTGTTAACTTAATATGTGAACTAGTAAATCTGAATTCTGTATGTCTGAACTTGTAAACAATTTAATCTGAGATCTGTTAGTCTGGGGACACAAGGTTAGGAGGGGAATTACTTGTGTCATCTGTTGTTTGGGACCCATATTAGTCAGTAACCCTTTCTGGTATCAAAACTTTGACCCAACAGTAGGTAGGGTCCGGGCACGCTTACTGAACTAATTATAAGTGGTTCATTCTGATAACGGCGAGGGGTGTTGATGGTGCGTTCCAACCGGGTCATGTGCGTGCATGGATCCCGGTCGGCAAAGTCCACTCCCCAAAGCCATAGGTACTATCTCTTATCCTTCGTTTTGAATCTGTCCTTTTTGTTTCAGCATGTCCGAAGATCTTAATTTGCCGGAAGGGGTGCCAATACCTGGTTGGTTTAGACGGTTCTTAGAAGCAAGGGCCACTCAGCCAGGTCCTACCGTTCCTCCTCCCCCAGCTGTCGGGAATCATCCAGCTGCAGCGACACCTTTTCCTCCACCTCCTCCTCGGGGAAACACGTTTGCTAAGATATGTAAAGATTTTAAAGCTATGGGAGGAAGGGATTTCCATGGAACTGAGTCCTTCGTGGCAGCTAGAAATTGGCTGAAAGAAACGGAGGACCTATTCATCATCTTTGAGGTAGAGGATAGGCAAAAAGTACAACTGGCGGTGTGGCTATTGAAGGGCGAGGCTTCCTACTGGTGGGAAGTCACTAATGCTGAAAGACCAGTGGAGACATGGGAGGACTTTAGGGCAAGGTTTGAGACTAAATTTCTCTCAGATGCGGAAAGAAGTTTACAGTTGGAAAAATTCTTATTTCTTAAGCAAGGGGACAAGACAGTCAGAGAATATGTGAATCAATTTGATGAGCTGGCTAGGTTTGGGCTTGACCTAGTCAACAACCCGCACAAGAAGGCTCTCCGTTTCGTCAAAGGGTTGAATGAGCCATTACACAGTTTGGCCATGACCCATATACCCATGGGAGCCACGTATGAAAGATTGGTGCAAATGGCATTGCTGAATGAAGAGGATAAGGGCAAGAAGAAAGAGGGTTTGCAGCCCAAGAAGACAGACTTTAAGAAGGGCGGGAAAGGCAACAAAGAGAAGAGGAAGTGTAATTTCTGTGGCAAAGTGGGGCTCTTAGTAAAGGACTGCCGGAAAAAGAAGGCCAAGGAGAATGGTGGGTGCTTTTCTTGCGGTGAGACGGGCCATAGGGCTAAGGACTGCCCAAAGAGACAAGGACAGGGGCAGAGGGCTGGATCCACCCCAGGGGCACAGGTCCATGTGCTAGAAGCGCCACCTCTGCAACAGCGAGGTATAAACACTTCTGTAGAAAGTGTAGTTTATCTTTATGATCACCCCGTTCGCACTTTATTTGATTCTGGCGCATCACACTCCTTTATCTCGTCTGCTTTAGTAGAATCTCTGCACCTAGAAACTAGTATGGTAGAGGACCCCTTAATTGTTTCAAACCCAATTGGGGGCCCAGCTCATTTGTCTATGATCTGTGTGGGATTGAAAATTTCTATTCTAAGTGTAGAATTTCAATGTAGTGCCTTTGTTTTGGGCTTTTCGGGGTATGGTTTGATTTTGGGTATGGATTGGCTATCCAGTAATGGGGCCATCCTTGATTGTGAGAAAAGGGTTGTTAGGCTCCTAACCCAGCTCGGTAATACTTTGGAAATTTCTTGTAATCCCTCGTATACGGTTATGCTTAGTTATCTTGAATCGCTAGATGCCTCTGTTGAAAATTTGAAATCAGTTAGAGTGGTCCGGGAATATCCGGATGTCTTCGAAGAGGTGAAGGGCTTGCCTCCAAAGCGGGAAATAGACTTCCGCATATATCTTGTAGATAATGCAAAGCCCGTTGCGTTGCCCGTTAGACATATGGCTCCACGGGAAAGGAAAGAGCTCAGTAAACAGATTAAAGAGCTTCTAGAAAAGGGGTTCATTAGGAGGAGCATTTCAGAATGGCGCGCTCCAGTGGTGTTCGCTACAAAGGCGGATGGTTCACTCCGTCTATGTGTTGACTATAGGGAGCTCAACAAGCTAACGAAAAAGAATAGGCACCCTCTCCCTAGAATTGACGATTTATTTGACCAGCTTGTAGGAGCGTCTGTTTTCTCCCAACTCGATTTAGCAACCGGTTTTCATCAACTAAGGGTGGCTGAAGATAGCATCGATAAAACGGCGTTCAGAACCCCAGACGGTTTCTTTGAATGGCTTGTCATGCCTTTCGGCTTGACAAATGCACATGCTTACTTCATGGACCTGATGAGTAGGGTATTTAGAGATTTCCTCAACAAATTCGTAGTGGTCTTCGTAGATGATATCCTTATCTTCTCAAAGAGTGAAGAGGAACATGCTCAACACTTAAGGGCAATCATGGAAACTTTGCGAGTCCATCAACTAAAAGCAAAATTCTCCAAATGCCACTTTTGGAGAGAAGAGGTGAGGTTCCTTGGGCACATAGTATCCAAACAAGTGTTAGCGGTGGACCCCGCTAAGGTAGTGGCGGTACAAGATTGGAAGACACCAAGGAATGCGACTGAGGTCCGAAGCTTCCTAGGACTAGCAGGTTTCTATCGAAAGTTTATAAGGGATTTTGCGAAAATCTCAGCTCCGCTCACGAAATTGACTAAGAAGAATCTAGTGTTCAATTGGGATTTGGATTGCGAGTTTGCTTTCCAACGACTGAAAAGGGCTTTCACAACAGCCCCAGTTTTGACGCTGCCAGATGGGAGCAAGATGTTCACTGTTTATACGGATGCATGTGGGACAGGGCTAGGTGCCGTCTTAATGCAAGAAGGAAGGGTAGTAGCTTATGGCGGGAGGCAGTTGAAAGTGCACGAAAAGAACTACCCAACCCACGATCTTGAGTTAGCCGCCATCGTCTTTGCACTCAAGTCTTGGCGACACTATCTCCTAGGTGAGGAGTTCGAACTTTACACTGACCATAAATCGTTGAAATATCTTTTCTCGCAGAAGGATCTTAACTTGAGGCAACAAAGGTGGATGGAATTTCTTGCCTCGTACGATTTCGAAATCTCCTACACTCCGGGAAAAGGCAACGTAGTGGCAGACGCGTTGAGCCGAAAGAAATTGACCCTAAGCCCGTTGTTTGTTGAAAGACAAAGCCTAGAGTTTATAGCCAGCTTCAACTTTAGGCCTTCCTCCGATTTCGTACCAGGCTTGCTAGCATCTCTCGAAGTGCGCCCAACTTTAGTAGATTCGGTAGGGACAGCACAACGCGAAGACCCTCAGCTTGTGGAAATAATTGATAGGCTAATTAGGGGTGAGACTTCAAGTCACCTCAACCAATACTCCATCGACGATAGGGGTTTGCTAAGGCACGACGGAAGACTATGCGTCCCACAGACAAAAGATTTAGTAAGGAAGGTTCTCGAGGAAGCGCATCATTCCAAGATGACGATACACCCAGGCGGAGATAAAATGTACAAAGACATAAAAAGGACTTTCTTCTGGAACGGCATGAAAAAGGACGTGGCAGAATTCGTTTCTAAGTGTATGGTGTGCCAACAGGTTAAAGCGGAATAGAAAAAGCCTGGCGGACTACTACATCCTCTGGAGGTCCCGCAGTGGAAGTGGGATAGCATCTCAATGGACTTCATCGATGGGCTGCCTAGGTCTAGGAGAGGCAACACTAGTATTTGGGTAATAGTGGATAGGCTTACTAAAAGCGCCCACTTTTTACCTGTCAAAAGTAAAAGAACTGCCTCATCCCTAGCATCACTTTACCTCAAGGAAATCATTCGACTCCATGGAATACCATCTAGCATTGTTAGTGACCGAGACCCCATCTTCACCAGTGAGTTTTGGCGGAGTCTGCAAGAAGCAGTAGGAACGCAGTTATGCTTGAGCACAGCCTATCATCCCCAAACCGACGGCCAAACAGAGAGAGTGAACGGAGTTTTGGAAGACCTTTTAAGGCTATGCGTCCTCGACTTCGGAGGGACATAGGAAGACCACCCTCCTTTGGTGGAATTTGCCTACAACAACAGCTATCAAGCAACCATCGGAATGGCGCCCTTCGAAGCTTTATATGGAAGACCGTGCCGATCGCCCACTTGTTGGTGGGAGTCCACGGATAAGCTCATACTTGGACCAGATATGATCCGAGAGACCTCAGAGAAAGTAGACTTAATACGAAGAAGGATGAAGACGGCCCAAGACAGACAAAAGTCCTACGCCGACAAGAGGAGGACCGACCTTGAATTTGAAGTTGGAGACAGAGTTTTTCTCAAGGTATCACCGCTAAGGAACGTTGTTCATTTTGGAACCACAGGAAAACTAGCACCAAGGTTCGTAGGGCCATTCCCTATTATCGAGAAAATTGGGAAGATGGCCTATAGATTAGAGCTACCCGAGAAGTTGGCTGGAGTCCACAACGTTTTTCACGTTTCACACCTCCGAAAATGTCTACATGAGTCAGCTGAAGTGGTAGAGCCAAATATCCTCGAAGAGGCCGAAGTGGAACGCGAAGCAACCATAAGAAAAGTTCCAACCCGCATCTTAGGAACGGAAGTGAAGAAGCTACGCAACCGCGAAGTCAAGCTCGTTAAAGTTCAGTGGAGCGACGCCGAGGGAGACGCGACTTGGGAAACTGAAGCTAGAATACGTACTGCCTACCCTTTTCTGTTCGAGGGTACATCCTTGATCTTTCTTTTTCCTTAAGTTGCGCTTTTATCTATCTTTTTAGGTATATTTCCTCGACCGTATCTTTTAGGTAGAAACCCTTTGGATGGAAACATGTAGTTGAAACATGTTATGGATGATGGTTGCAAGTGGTTGCAAGTGATTGCTAGTGGTTGCTCGTGGCTGCATATACACACACAATCTAGGTTTTAGATCGGCTCAGTCACTTCATATTGCATATGCATATATGTTTGTATTCGTATATGGTTGAACTTTAATGTGTTGTCATATGGATGTTGCATTTGTATTGAATGATTGTGCACTCATGTAGAATCAAAAATAGGAAAATTTGCATACATAATGGATTCATGGCACTTACATAATTCGCATTAAGGAGGTCAACTGAATCAGTAGACCGCCTGATTTTGCATTAGATAAGTTCATGTACACACACACTTCACATATGATCATGAAGCATTAGAAATCTTTTAAGGACAATGGATGCTCGTGTTTGATGGATGAGTAGATGGATGATTGGATGTTAGGATATACATTTTCCTACACTTGAAGATTTCGGGGACGAAATCCTTTTAAGTGGGGGAGAATGTAACACCCCGAAAATTCTATAACTGTGAAATTAACAAATTAAAGGATAATTAATTGGAAATCAAAGAACTAAGGGAAACGGGATACGCCATTGCGTTCGTCTCGGAAAAATACGCGAAATAGAGTCCGAGTTTTCGAAAAACGGAGTCCGTATGAAGAAGATATGGCCTTCGGAAGTTTTGAATTAAATTTAAAATTCAAACAGAATAAAATAATTAAAAATCGGGCCCAATGGGCCAGGGCGGATAAACACCCGCCTAGGCCACCCAGGTCGACTGGGCTGTCGACCTGGGCTACCCATGTCGACAGGGCTGTCGACAGCCCTGTCGACAGGGGTGTCGACCTGGTCGAGCCCAGTCAACCTGGCTGGCCAGGTCTGTGTTTGGCCAATTCTCTGTGGTCTGCTTTGTCATTAGGGCTAGGTGGCGGGTTCTAATTGGTCTCTCTTCCTAATGAATGGCTATGATCAATCCAGGCAACATCAATGGTCCTAATCAGTTCCTAACCTCTACATAAACAACCCTAGACTAAACCCTAATCTATTCATTCAAAATTAAGAACATAGCCGCCATGTTGCTGAGGAACGACTAAGAGTAGCCGCCAACTAGAGAGAGGATTAGGGAGAAAGTTCTAAAGCCTAAAGCAATTCAAGCAACCTAAGCAAATCAATTCAACAAAGGAATTTGCGTCTTCAATCCCTAAATTAGAGAATTCATCGCACCATTGTAAGTAGAGTATTACTTTGGTATGAATAAATAACTGTGCTGATTTGTATGCTTGAATTGGGATAATAAAGTAATTCATATTTGTGCAAAATTTATGTTATTCATTATAAAGAACTACATGCGGTAGTTCTATGCAAGTATGCGTTTGGAATATTTCGCAAATTATGTAATCTATGTTGAAGCTACATGTATGTAGTTGATTGAAATTCATGCAAGTTTGGGGCTTTGTTATTATGCCATCATGATGTATATTTTTGTGCATAAATCATTTTGCAAGTAATTGAAACAAGTTTGGTTGTTATAGTTCATATGAAACTATGTTGGAATTTTGACACCATAATCCATGTATTAAGTCATGCTTTTGCAAACTTATGAAAATGACTAATCTATAATTGATATTTGACCATGTTAGTTCTATATTGTTAGCAAGAATTATATGATGACATATGTGAGACATGGCTAGGTTAGACTCAAAAATCCCTTTTTGCAAGTTTAAAGCAAACACCATGATTAGGAATATTTATGCATAAGTATATTTATACCATCGTTATGTGATTAGACTTAAATCATGATTAAGTTGAACTATGCTTTTGTGTTAGTAACAAAGTATCCCCTTTGTAAACATGTAGAAACCTTATGAACATGACTTGTTTATGTTTGACATTATGCCTAAATGAGAACATAGGTCTATGTTGTAGTTAAGGCTATGTGACACCTGATTTAGATTCTTATCTTAAGTTTACATGGTTTGGTTCATGTCACCTATGCTTTATGACCAAAATATATATATGCAAGTACACCAGTTTCTATTTTGTATTTCCAACGTCATATTGCAAGTTCATGCGCTCACCTTCCCCTCTTTGTGTATGTAATCACGCTTTAAGCCTCCCCTTTTCGCATGGCTAAATTGGGCTTTAAAAGGCTAAGCCCAATATATATAAACGGACGTGTAAAACGGGGGAAAATAACGTTGGGTTAGAATTAATTAATGAATGAAAATATAAAATAGAAGGGCCCAAATTCAAGTATGGGTTGGGCCCATGATTGGTGTAACCTTTACACCATTAACTTAATAATGGGCCGCAAATATTTACATATAAGAAATAAAGAAGAATGACAAGATATGTAAATGTAGAAAATACGATGTGTTTAACCCGAGGTTGGATTGAGTTGTGATGTAAACCTGCCCGGAACCGCCCGGCTGTCCAGTAGTCACAACAATACCTATCCAATGTGGGAGGTTAAACATGGAGCCCAATAAGGACCCGAGGTTAGACTGAGTTGTGGCGTAAGACTGCCCGGAACCAACCGGCAACAGGCAGCCACAACAATACCTGTCTAATGTGAGAGGTCAGGGCCTTAATAAGACAATTAAGACTGAGTCAGGATTGTTAGGATTAAGTGAACTAAAGACTTAATCAAAATGGAACATGCTAAACTAAACGGACTGGTGGGGTTAGGTTAGGAAACACTTAACCAACTTAGCATGTTGGCTAGAGATAGAAAACCTAGTAACGGGGGACCCTTTTCAGCAGTAACCCTAAAAGATGTATCAGGATACCCTGAAACTAGGCAGGGTGGGGCACGATTACTGGGCTGATTGTAAGAGGTCAAAGCGACGGCGGTGGTGTAGCAGTGTAGGTTCTAACGGAGTGCGGGCGTGCACACACTCCGGCGTAGAAAAATAAGGCACTGGACACCAGTAGCATACCTGTGCACTCTAAGGTTGTGTCGGGTTGCCACTATGGGACTTGATACACCCCATGGTGGGACCAGCATAGGTAACTACAACATCGGGGGCCGTAAGACACATGTAGCTATGCGAGTAGGAGCCGATCATCATAGAATGGATCACATCACCCTGATTATGGGGTGCCAGTTGGAAACTAGTTTATATGGGTTCAGAGATTAACATGGGGTACGATAGCATATTCGACCCTAGACAACTTAACCAAGTTTATAGTACTTGCCCACTTCCTGTTTATACTTATCATACCCAGTTCTTTATTCATAGACAAAATAGTACTAGACTTACTCAGGCTTTATGTCTGACTCTACTTTTCTTTCGTCTTCTTTCTTCCGTTTCCCCCCCTCCCCAGGTCCTCAGGGAGGGAACACCACAGCAGCTTGATCAGCCTTGACATCCAGCTTGAAGAAGAGAAATGTATTGCTTGGACTTTCCTGTTTTGAACTATGGCTTTGGACAATCCACTATGGGGCTTTTGCAGTTTATCTATGTTTTATTTATGCTTCTTTAAATAATGTACTCAAGACAGATTATGAAAGTGTTATGTTATGTTTTTGGAAAGGATGTTGTGGTAACACGTATTTGACCTTATGAAATAAAGTTTGTTGTTCTTCCGCTGTTTACAAATATGTGTTCTTATATCTGTCTTGTATATCTGTGACTTGTACTTATAAACCTCCACCAAAATTAGGGCATTCCCTTTGAGAGTGACCCTAACGGAGGTGGGGTGTTTCACCATTGGTTTAATTGCAACTACATCTCATATAACTAACTTGAGTGATCGAGTATAATTGCAACTACCTCTCATATAACTAACAAAACAAAAAAACATACCTCAAGGCCAAAAAAGGGTGAAGAAAAATGTCGAGAAAACAAAATTTAAGCAACTAAATTTTATATGAGCGAAACCATACCTGAAATAGCTCTGAAACAAGAATTGCTTCGGTAACGCCACTGGAATAAGAAATGCAATACCTGAAATAAGCAATGCAAGCAATGTATAAGTGAATCAAGATAAACCGATCCTTTGTTATCGAATATGCAATACCCTGGATAGTACACACATGTGTGTGTGTACACACACACACACACACACACACACATACATACATATTAGAAATCTAATATACATGATGCTTCCTCATACCAAACCGATCCTTTGTTATCGAATATTAGAAATCTAATATTAGAAAGCAACAGTTTTGAGTGGAAAGCTATGATTAAATGAGAGATGGTATTCTTCCTCATACCAAACCGATCCTTTGTTATCAAAGCAATGTAAAATTTCGAACAGTGCCTTGTCTTAGAAAACAAGAAATAATACATTTTCGTTTAACAATATGCACAAATTTCATTTCAGGCCTGCCATGTAAATGTGCGTTTTTAGCCTAGTAAATGACAAAATTTCACGAAATATTTACAATAAAAGTTGTAGCTTAAGTCCTAAGCTTTCCGGAATGCATAAGATCGTCAAATTCGGACAAACCAATCAAAAGTTACGACCACAACTGTTTCAGCTCAGTTTTTTTTTTTCAATTATGCAAATGCAGGTCAGCGCTTCCAAAGCGCGGTTTTGGACCAGCAAACAACAAAATTTCATGCAACACTTCAAATGAAAGTTGTACTTTATATTCTAAGCTTTCCGGAATGTGTAAACGTATCGGAATCGGATCAACGGTTTACAAGTTATAATCAAAACAGTTCAGCCCATATCAAAATCCTCTCATTGTATTCACACTAGAGTGAGTACAGTATACAAAATAACCAAAATCAAGACTAAGATAAACCATCTCTATCACAAACTTAATGGCATGGATAGGTTTCTTAACTATACCAAGAGGTGTTCGGCAAGTATCTATTACCTCTAATAAGAGAAGAAACAAAGTGGTGTACTTCAGTAACCTCATGTGTCCATTATTATTTGTTCAAAAATAAACAAGAAATGTCAGCCTATTTGACACAAGAAAATGTAAATGTAATATTATAGAATCCTAATTTCTTTGTTTACAGATCATGTATAGCCTTTGATTGAACATGCAGGGCTACCCTAGGATGTATGCACACATAAACTAAGATATTTAATAACTAAGATATTTAATAATTAGCATTCTAAAATACTGTATTACCGCACAACGGTGAGAAAAAAACCGACCGTTAAGTCGTATAATACTAAAAAAAGTCTTCCTTAATCTTTTTTTCTTAATTATGAATTTTGATGAAAAATTAATTACATGTTTGGAAAAAATGACATCTAATTTGCTCCCACAGGAGTGTATGTCTAAATTATAATCAAACTGAAAGCAAAATTGATGTCATTCCACAGTGAAAGGTTTAAGTTTTATTTAATTTAAATGTAAAAATTTATCTTAAGTATTGATTGCTAAAGCTTGCAAAGATATTATACAAAGCCAATCACAAAAACCGGACAAATACATGTTTAGTGCTATAAACTTGTAGATATTTTTTCTTGCTAAAACAGGTTTGAGCAACATACCAATATTTTTTTTTCCACAACAATACGGTTAAGCAGATAAGATTAGAAATGACACGTTTGGTTTAACAAATGTAAATAAAAATAGTAAAGCAAAAGAATCTCTCATCCCATTTGTTTGTAGATCCACGCATCCTTCAAGTATATTGTACTTATTATATCAACATACGAATAATCTTCTTCCAGACTAACAAAACCAAATGACACAATATCTAATAGCCAAACTTAATTCAACAAATTCAATACACATTTGATGGTACCAACTCTAGTAAACAAAGTGCAACTTCTGCCAAAATGATTTTTTTTAAAAGGTGGAAACTAGAGTAAGATTTCTTAAATGGACAATAAAAACTATGAAATTTCTAGAATGTTGAAGGAATTCCAAGTCGCAGTATTCACGTTTATACATCTCATTTGATTCTCATCTCTTCCCATAACGCCTAATTGAACCAGATTAGTTCAAATGTCTGAGAAAAAGAAATACGCAACCGCTTAAATGAAATGAAGGAACATAATATACAAATCAATTTCTGTAAGAAGAAATAGGTAAAATAAATAAATAAAAACCAAAAATGAGGAAAAAGATATATATACGATAGTTTTGCCATTTTCTGCAGTAGGAAAAATGATATATATGATAGTTTTGCCATTTTCTGCAGTAGGAAAAATGATATATACACATTTATTTTATCTAAGATGGATTGCAAACTTACTGAATATATTCAGCCACTCAACAATAATTTTAATACTCATTGACTCGATCGTTATACATAATGGTTGGTTCTTGTATATAGAAAAATAAAATTTACAAATTATGGACTGCATCCAGACGGTATCACAAATATTTTACATCAAAATAATTTATCTTTTTCTTTTTATTTAATCAACCAATTGATTTTGACCCAACTTAAAGCAAAATTGATGGGGCCATTTTGTCCCATTAGTTTGGAGAACAGTCTTTTCTGTTCTTTCACATGTGGCCTTTATACGTTTCTTGTTAATGAAACTTCAAGTTTGCCTTAACTACATTTGCAGAACCTAGCCTTATATATCTTTAAAAAACAACTAACATCAAATGTTTAAACTGCCACCCATCTGAATACATAATATCATAGTCAATGGAAGACCTTAATCTATCACCAACATCCATTAATTTGTCATGAAACTCATTATCCCCGATACTAGAAGAACCCACAACCGGTTTAAGAAGCACACTATCAAACTAAGTAGCCACAAGTATACTGTGCCCAACCCCCTAAAACAGGCAAATGGAAAGATGAAGTTACAACAAAGTCCTAAAATTTTGGTAACACATATGTCAGTATAGTCAAATTTTCATATGGACAGATGTAGTCCAGGGTAGTGAAGTGTCAGCAAATGGTCATATAAATGCTGGTGCCGAACAAACAATGTATTAAGTTAGCTATAAATTAAAACCATGTACTAATACATACCTTGCTCTAATTATTTTATTCAAATATATTTCAAGATTCTGTGAACTTTCAAACAATAAGTTGGGTTGTATATTTTAAATAATCAGGGCAACAAAATTTGTAAAAAAAAACTTTTCCTTACCTCATTCATTACGTGCATTTCAATTCTTAGGATACAAGGTCATGTACTTCATTGTTAAGAGTAAAAAAAGGTACTTCACGAAAACATGAAAAGAAATATAAAAGCATGTACCAGTACAAACATTGAAACATTACGTTCATTTCAATTCTCAGGTTATAAGGACATGCACCAATATAAACATGAAAACAAATAACTTCAGTATTGAGAAAAAAATAATATCAATGTTCAGAATGCCAAGGATCCTCCCACCCAAAAAAAAAAGAATTAAAAAACACATTTGAAAATTGTAAACAACACATGAACTCAAGCTGCAGGAAAATAACACAAAAATGCATCTCATATTTCATGAAAATTACTCCACTGAAGCACATTTAGATCTTAATTTTTTTGCAATTGATCGATTATCAACAGGACAATCTACAGGTGATTTAAAAAAAAATCAACAAACAGGGAGTTTAACGACTTGGGAAAAGAAATCAATTGATTTTAATATTGCAGATGACGAATAAAAGAAATTAAGATGCACTGGAAATATAAAAATGAACTACTCGCCTTTTGCAAAATCTTATGATTGTTAAGTGAATAAAGATATCTCGTTTATGACGACTAATTTTGACACTGAAAATAAAATTAATTTACATTTTGCAGTTTATACCTGTGAATGCGAGATCCATGAAAAAAATGGATTTCGAAAAATGATAATGATATCAACTTACTATTAAAGGAGATAATGATATCAACTCAAATGAACTTACTATTACAGGTCAAATGTATCTCAATTCAATTTTTTTGTCCCTCGCAAAAGCTAGATTATTCTGAAGCTCTAATACCTGCAGTAACAAACCCATATTCAGACACCAAACATGTAATCTAAATTCAATTTGTTTCCTGTTGATACTATAATAGTCTAAGGTAGACATATTTATACATTTTGTTAAACGACTGAAACACCATAGAAGGAAAATCACATTTATGATATCACCAGAAGCACGTAATATCAAAAGTGTGTGAGTGCTTGTCATACAGTCCAACTTCAACTATATAGTGTAATCATAAAACAATTATTCAGACGGCTCAGTTTCGCTGAGCTTAACGCTTAGTGAAACTGAGCCGTAAGGCTCAGTTTCAGCTGAGCATTACGGCTCAATTTCAACTGAGCCGTAAAGCTCAGTTTCAACTGAGTCGTAAAGCTCAGTTTCACCGAGGCTTAGTTTGGCTGAGCCTCACGCTCAGCTTCGCTGAGCCTCACGCTCAGCGAAACTGAGCCGTAAGGCTCAGTTTCAGCTGAGCCTTAAGGCTCAGCGAAACTGAGCCTTACGCTCAGTTTCAACTGAGCCATGAAGCTCATGACAGGCATAAGTCGCTCGAAGAGTCCGCAAAACCTTCTGTAGGCCATGCTCTTCCCCTAAGTATGAAACCATATTCACATATTTTTTAGTAAAAATATAATCGTTCAATTAAACACAATGAGATTTTCCCTTGACTTAAATAAATTTCTCCTACATATAAAGCCAATCAAATCCGCAGATTACATGTTAACAAATAACAAGTACGCATAAAATCCATGAAATCCGCAGATTACATGTTAATAAATAACAAGTATGCATAAAATCCGTGAAATCCTAAAACTTGGTATGGGAATCAACTTCGTAACCCTAACACAAGAACTAGTTTGATGAAGTTTGAAAGAAATAATCATTGAACAAATAAGTATTTACCAGATTTGTAACCCTAAAACATCAAATCCATGAAATCCATAACGATTTACTAAACACTAACGATGTAACCCTAAAACTTGGTATGGAAACAAATAACCATAGAATCAAATAAGTAATTACCAGATTTGTAAAACTGAAAGCAGGAATTTTTTCTATTTCCAACTTTTTTCGATCGCAATTCGATAGAGGGCACGGTTGAGGGAAATTAGAAAAAAAGGGGGAAATAAGGCGTGAGAGGGAAATGAAAAAAAGGGGGGGCGCAAGTCTGCGTTGCCAAAAAATTTATTCCTAAGTTTGATACTGTCAAAATTTGGGCCAAATTCAAATTAGGCTCTAAGCCTTATCTAAATAGAAAGGCACGGCTTAGAGCCCTCTCTAATTTGATATGGTTATAGACCGTATCAAATTTAGAGGATAGGGGAGTGACAAAACAGGCTTTGTGGTGTAGTGTTTGAGTGCCCAAGATGCTAGTAATCTTTTCTAGTCATCTCTCAGCTTTAAACCTTCAAAGATTTTCTCAGTAGAACGAATCCAAGCTTGTGTTTCCATAACGGATTCTTTGCCCAAGAATGGTGATCCACCCAGATTTCGATACCTCTTTACTATAGCCTCAATATCTGGTTCGGTATTCCTTCTTCTGTTTCTGCCACTCATTTTCTAGTGCGTCTGCAAATAGCAAACAAAGTGTCAGGTCAACAGAAAAGGTATTTGTAAAGCATAGAGACATATACTTGAATGTAAATGTGTCTACTACGGTGTATTTCATTCTGCTTCACTCATTCTAGGATATTACTAATCCTATCTGAAATGAGCGATCCGTCTTAGAACACTACTGGTTCTATTTCTGACGAGCTCGTTAATATGTTATATTCCAGAACTAAGCTTAACCAAAGCTCTGATACCACGTGAGACGACCCCAAACCCCCGTACGACGGTGGCAAGGGTAATCTTTGGAATATAACACATAAATAGATAATAGCAGAACAGAAATAAATAAATACACCAGATAATGTACAACAGAATACACTGGATACATATAAACATCAGAGTTTCACAGTATACAGGATCATGCTTAGTACAAATACAGTTCAGCTTTACATGAAATGTCTACAGCGGAAAACAAAACATAGTATGTACAATAGGAGCTGAACAGCATAAAAAGAGATAAATGATAGAGTCCATCTTCAGCTCCATAGCTATCCAGAAAGAGCCTGCTAAAACTTGAATACAAGGCTGCCAGTGTAGAAAAAGGGGCACTCGATTTTGCAAGTGAAACAAACTACGAGTCAGTCATGGGACTGGTATGAGAAATCTACTTAACTTACTTTATAATATGGCCAATCATAGGACCACGCCACTTTCGTGGAACGGGTTTACTCCATTGGATTGCCAGTGCTTTACAACAAGTATATCTTTTAAACATCGCAATGCTTTTTATAAAAATGAAGCCATTATAAGACTCACAGTCCATTTACAAGTTCGTTCTAGGTCTGAACAAAACCGGAGGCACCTTATACCTCGCATATCCATCGATCTCCAAGCACGTTTGGACGATCACCACTTATTATCTATATTTTGTGATGCCTCCCAATTAAGACATCAGTTATCATCCAACCGAGGTGAAGATCTCCGGTCTTCAACCCCCGTCTTCATCCTCGACTTCTTATCGTCGATCAATTATTTAAAATGAAATTTAACTCGGCCTTTTCAAATAATTCATGTATATTTAGAATTTAAATCAATTCATTTCAACGGTTAAATTATACGACATCAATAATTCTGTTCTTAAATGTAATTTTCATGCCAAACACGTTTAACCATCAAATATCCAATAAATTAGGAAAATTCGGTTTATTTCCATTCCATATCGTTTATAATATTTAATAACGATTTATCGCTATTTTTATTCATTTAAAAATAGCCAATTCATTCAAACGACGCTTCAGGCCATAACGCGGCCGTGGCGCTGTTTTTCTTCAGATTTGATTTACATATATCTGAAAATTTAACCATTGGATCTTCACAAATTTTATATCATCAGAAAGATCTTTTCAAAACGAATCCAAAGGTTTTAGTTTTGGGAAAATCCGACGGTCGGATCTTCCAGTACAATCGTTTGAAGTTACGATTTCAAAATACGAACTGCAGCGTCGTTATTCGATTTAATTTAATTATATATATATATATATATATCTAATCAATTCTGGCGCTGTTTTTCTTCAGATTTGAATTAAACATTTCAGACAATCCAACCATTGGATCTTTACAAAGTTGGTGTCGTTGGAAAGATATTTCCAAAGCGAACCCAACGGTTTCGATTTCGGGAAAATCCGACGGTCGGATCCCCCGCACTAATCGTTTGAAATCACGGTTTCAAAATACGAACTGCAGCTTCGTTATTCGATTTATTTTAATTATATATATATATAATTCAATCTTCGATTCTAAAACCATATTCATTTCACACATTTGATAAAAACGATATTTTTATCCAAGAGCTATTTATTTCAACACATCACTTATTTTTAACAGTTCATATATATCATAAAAATGTGATTTTTATTGTAAAACAATTTATTTCAAAACACGATTATTTTATATAGTTCATATATATCATAAAAATGTGATTTTTATTGTAAAACAATTTATTTCAAAACACGATTATTTTATATAGTCCATATATATCATAAAAATGTGATTTTTATTGTAAAACAATATATTTCAGAACACGATTATTTTATATAGTTCATACATAAGGTAAAAATGTTATTTTTGGTGTTAAAACAATTTATTTAAAGCATTAATATTTTATATAGTCTATATATGTGATAAAAATGTTATTTTTATCTTTAAAAGAATTTATTCAATACATGAACTTCATTCAACACATGAATTTAATTTCAACACATGAATTTCTATTCAACACATGAATTTTATTTCAACACATGAACTTTATTCAACACATGAATTTTATTCAATGCATGAATTTTATTCAACACATGAATATAAATCAAACACAGGAATATTTCAGAAAATTTCGGCAGCATAACGGCAGGGTAGTTAAAACCGGCACCGTCCCTAGTACGGCTCCTCGCTCTACCTTAAAGCCTCGCAGCTTTTGACAATGGGGATTTTCAATATCTAGTTCGTACGTAGACGAATTTTCCCATATACTAATCCTATTGGGATTTCAACCACAATCAATCATTTCAAATCAACCATTCATGATATTCACCAAATTTTCACATCAACCAATAATCCAAACAATATCACAACCAATATATATCGTCCATGGTCTGTGGACGAGGGGAGTATATATATATACGTATATAACTATATTTCAATTTCATTTCGATATCATTTCATTTTATTTCAATGCATATATCATTTTTACAACACATATATAACTTATACATCGAACATACAACTTATACAACGCTTATATAACTCATACATTGACTATATAATTTATACATCATTGTTTCCATATCGTTTATAATTCAGAAATCTCACATTGGGTTCCACTCCTCCAAAAATTGTAAAAGGCTCAGAAAAATATCCAGTCTCTTCCAGAATGTAGAAGACGTCCGCACGAGTCCACTATCTCTTGTTTCACTGCATTTCGACCACATAGCAAAAAGATACGATTTTCAGAAGTTTGCAACGCTTTTAAACCGTTAAAATCAGTTCAAAATAAACAAGCCGATACCTTTCAGTTTTGTTCAAAACTAGGTTTGGATTTATTGGCCAATCCATTGCGCTTGAAGACGATCGGGTTTCTCCACGTTGACAGGCTAGGGGAGGCGCACATGCGCCAGGAAGGGGGCCCACTTCGGTGGTCGGAGCTACTCATGGCGGCGGTCGGAAGTCGGCTACTTCCCGGAGGTGATTCAGCCTCTACACTCCACGAAAAAATCTCCAGTGGGTATGGATTTGAAGAGCTCGGAGAGTACTACAAAATCCTCAACAGGGTGGATGGGTTTTATCGCGTGTGGAGGGAGAGATTGAGGAGAGAAGGTTCGTAGCTCTTTCCGCCGTTGCGATTAAAGGGATCGGGGAGAGAGAATGGCTCGAGCAATGTGATTGGCTTGTTTTTCTTTTATATATATATATATATATATATATATATTTAATTTTCAAAAATACCCCTCTTCACATACTAATTCCAGTCCAAACCCAATGACTGTCGTCCCTAGCTAAATACCCCCATTCTGAACACAATGGGATATGATTCATTGGCCCACTCGACTGTTACATTCAGTTTTCCTTCAAATTAAAATATAAAACATTAAATATTCGATTTTAACGTACATTTCAATTTGCTGGGGCCACATACTGATTCTAAAAATTCACGAAAAATTAATCTAGCTATGTTTTGATGATTCAGTCCCAACAAAACTAGTTTCGTCGAATTCTGAGACCGTTTGAAAAATGGCCATTTTCAGGTCGATCCAATTTAACTAAAATCAACCAAACACATTTTCTTTTGCCACGCTCATATATTAACTTCAAAAATTATGGATTTTGAAACCTAGCAATAATTTGACATCCCGGATCCAACAAAAGTGGTTTTGTCGAATTCTGAGGTCGTTTGCAAAATGTTTATTTTTAAGGGCTATATATATTCTATACCGACCTTTCTAAAAATTCATTTGGCCATAACTTTTGATTCCCGCTACGAAACTTTGATTTTTCAGATTCATTAGAAAGACATTCATAAACAGATTTAGATATTTTTGGTTTCACTAAAATCCGTTTTAATTTGCACCTGATACAGTCAGTCAAAGTTCGAATTCAAATTTTGAAACTGCCGCGCCACTACGGGCCTTGTTTATAATTAAAAATAATTATATTTATTTTCAAACGTCGATTCAAACATACTTTACGTCGTTATTATTTAAAATAATTTATTTTAAATATTTAAAATCCACTAAAATAGCCAAATTAAATTTTTTTAAATTGGTTCAGATTTTCCGGTTTGTTACAGTAATAAAAGAAAGATAAGGAAAATTACATTTTTCATATGTAAAAGAAATCAATGTTGAAATGGAAATGTGTTTAACATTAAAAATTACATTTTAATGTAATTATGATTCATTAAAATGATGTTAGCTATATGGTAGAAAGGAAATGGTCTGAAATCGATGAACGAATATATATATATATATATATATATATATATATATATAAATTAAAATAAAACGAACCGCGCTGCTGCAGTTCGCGATTTGAAATCGTAACTTTAAACGATTATACCAAAAGATCCGACTGTCGGATTTTCCCAAAACTGGAACCGTTGGGTTCGCTTTGGAAAGATCTTTCCAATGATATAAAATTTGCTAAGATCTAACGGTTAGATTTTGAGAAATGTGTAAATCGAATTTTTATGAAAACAGTGCCAAGGCCATGTAATGATGTAATGTCCCGGGTTTTGGCTAGTTTTATTAAACAATAATTTATTGATTTTATTAAGAAATTAATATAATTGAATAAATTTGATTTAATTATTAGAGAATATTAAATGACCTTTTTAATGTGGTTCTATATGTATATATATGTTACATTATATAATTCCTTACAAGTGGGAATATATGTGCGTATATTTACGCATATGCAATGTTCATATATTTTCATAACTTTAGAATGGCTTTTAAAAACATGTGAACTAAAAATAAAGCAAAGTTAAGTAAAGTTTAAAAACTTAGGAAAAATGTAAATTCATAAGAAAGCAAGATTACAATAAAATAAGAGGTGTAAAATATTTTGTACATGTGACCGAAAGATTTATATAGGCTGTGTACTAAGGATTTTTGCAACCTAATCTAAGAAGTGCACATCAGGTTAAGAGCTTGGGTTACATTGCAACCAAGCTTGCTTTTATAATACTTACTATAAAGCTGCATACATATTTTGTACCTCATCTTTTTCTTTGCACATGGTCGTGCACAAGAAAGACTTAAGTGTGAAAACTCATGACATCCCATTCCAATCACTAGCAACACCTACCCTATACCTTCCATCCATTCCTGTAACCTGCCCATACACATTTACATAATAGACTAGTGACATCTTTACTAGCCACAACTAATCTGCACATGGTGGGACACATCCATTGAATGCCATTTCAAGGCACAAGTGCACGGCTATGAATATAGCATTTTCAATCACTACATGATATATCCATTTAAATCACTAAACACATACACAGCTAGTATACACAGCTATCTCCTAGGATACACTCTTTCCAAATCAACTGTGCACAGCTAAAATAGTTCAGCTTTCTCATTGCAGATCAATAGCAACAGCTATGTTGTCTTTCAATCAAAACCCAGCTTTCATAGTCCACCTATGTATTTCCTTTCCTATGCCTACATGTGCTTCCTATTATTTTATTATTTCTTATACCTATAAATATACCCATCTAGTTGTAGCTTGTATTCACAAAAGCAATCGAATCCAAAATTAGAAATTTAAAATGGTAGCAAAATAGAATCCGAAACTTGGACTAGAAAGCTAAGAACAGAGATAGCAAAACCTGGAAAAGTGCATTACATCAAAACTGAGAACAACAAATGTGAGTAAATGTAACATCCCATATTTTTTAGTATATTTAAAATTTAGATTTTTAATAAATAAATGAAATAATACAGGATAAAAATCAAATCTTGTTGATTTATGATGATGATTGTTTGAATTGAATATGTATAGGCTTTTCAATTCTAGTCTTATTTAGAAAGGTTGTGAATTTGGGATTTTATTTAAATGAATTAATAAAATTAAGTTGTTTAAGTTAAAATTTGGAAATTCAAGTCTAAATTCAAATATCAACTTTAGGAATCTAAATACTTGAAATATATTTAAAAGGTTGTTAAAAATAAATTTTTATGGTAATAGTAATAAAGTAAATTTGCATTGAGTATAAATGGGAATTCAAATTTAATTGGTAAATGAAGAATTCTAAGTTGAGATATAATAACTGAAATTCAAATCAAAGATTTAAAAAAAATCAAATTTAGATTTAGAAATGTGTGAAATTTACTTATAAAAAATTTATTTAAGTCTTAATTGGATTAAAATGTAATTTTATTAGTATTTAATTTGGATTAAAAACAGTTAATTGAATTTCTAATATTTTATTAATAAATTAACTTTGAAATTAACTGTTCTGGCGACTGTCTCGGAATTCGACGAAACTAGCGCCATCAGAACCGGAACAGTGAATTATTATAGGATTTCAATTTGCGTTAAAATCCAACTTACCATTTGATCGTACGAGGGAAAATGTGAAAGAGATCAACGTAAATGGATATTTGAGTGTTTTAACATTCGGGCTCCTATAATTATATAAATAAAACTTCATACCCACTTCACCAGCCCATTTTTCATTCACGTATACTTCTCCCATCTGCCTATTTCTTTCTCTAATGGCAGAAATGATTTTTCAAAACCCTAGAAATAAAAAATACAAACTTTGAAATCAAATCTCCGCAAAACCCTATCGTATTATATACCAATTCGAAGCTATCGGTGATACAAACCTACCTGGGTTCTCATATTCGACATGCATGGGACTGAGTTGCCGGAATTTCTGGTCAAAGTCTCGGATTAGCGAAACCCTAAGTGTAAAATTAGGGCTTTTCGATTTTGGCTTCAATCAAGGATTCGGGGATTGGGGTTTGGTGGAGCTCGACGTCAGGAAGCTAACGGTAGTGGTTAGAGGACCAACGGTCAAGTGGATGGCCGGAATTTGCTTGTCAAAGGCCAGAGTTTCCATCCGTTCTTCCCCTCGTCGGCGGCAGTGGAGGGCACCGGAGGCGGCGGCTCTGGTACAGGAGGGAGCGGATTTCGATGGGCATCACTTCGGCGGTGGTCGGAGCTCCTGATTTGGGCGGAGGAAGGCGTGGTTGTTGGTCAAAGGTGGTGCTCGTTTGGGTCTTCTGTTCGGGTACTGTAGCGGAGCGATGAAGAGGACGAGCGGGAAAGGTGAGGGACCGGCTGACGTGTCAAGGCGGGGTAGGGTGGAAATAATTATTTTATTTATTTTATACGCTTGGATTTCAAATGGTAAAACACTGATAACTTTTTCATATTTACTCGGATTTGGACGCGGTTTGTTGCGTTGGGATCGTGGCAAAATTGCGGACGTTTTGGCGCTAGTTTGGTTGCATTTAGAGACTGTGAAATTTTGGGCTTCTTTTGGACGTCCGATCCATTAAGGACCCAAAGGTGAGTGATTCTTTCGCTCACGAAATACTGAATTATTCCCATATTTATTGAATTAAATTATAAAGTAAGTTTGGTTGCATGGTTGTGTTGGATTGTTGATGTGTGGTTCAAATTTAACATGCAAGTGTGTTAACATGCAATTTAAGTAATTGATTTGTTATTTAATTTAATTTAAATTTCTAGTTGAATTTGAACCCTTGTAAAATCCTGAAACAGTTTAATGCTGATCAGTTGAATGAAATGGTTGTGATGGATGTTGGTTGAAATTTATTACTGAATTTATAGTGACATTTTTATGCTCCTTATTCAGTATATTGTAATGTATGTTGATTTTGACGATAAATCCCATTTACCCTTGATGTTGCGGGCATCTAATGAACCCGGGATTTATCGATAAAATGAATTAAGAACACGGAGTGAAATGATAAATCTCTGTGACCCTGATTTGGATTGAAATGATAGATCCATCCCTGAAATATCGAGAAATTAAATTTAAAATCACTTGGCCATTGGATAGATAATTATATACAAACATCGGTTGGTTAAATGATTTTTAATATTTGAAATTTTATTTGATAGAATTTCATTTAAAGAAATGTGCCGATACTCGATAATTCAATTCTTTGAAGATTCTGAACTGGGATGTTGATTAAAAAGGGTTAAAGGATTTTTCCAAACAAAGGGGAATATTTAAATTGGGATTTGAGTATGATTTAAATCTCTTCAAATTAAGAGTTCGGATTACAAGGAAATAAATTCTTATGGAATATAAGTTTTTGGGAAATTTGGAAATCAAGGGTATTTGGGTTGTTTTAACTCAGCTCAAATATATATTTGAACTCTTGAAATCAAATAGTTGTTTGAACGGGATTGAAAAGAGATATGGAATTTAATGAACTCCGTTGAGACCGGAGGATAGATTCAAGTATTGGAATCTGGAAGGAAGGAAGATTTAGATTAGAGAAATTTATTTTTAAATATATTTATGCATTTGATTCCAAATAATTATTCTTGCTTTAAATTTATTACTTACCTTTACTTATAACTATTGTATTTTTAAATAAATCTTTCCTTATAATTCATTTTTCAAAATTTCTAGTAAACCTATATTTAAGTAAATATATAATATTTAAATTACTAATTTATTTTAATTACTATATCCTATATGTATATCTATATAATTATTTATATAAAATTTATTTTATTATTATTTTTATTATTACTAAGGTTATTATTATATATAAACATTTAGTTTACAAGTGTTTTGGAATTATAAATTTCTTCCGAATGGAAATGCTTGAGTTGAACCGCTGGTTCAAATGGAGTTGAGATAAGAATCCATGATAATTTGAAATCTTTGAGATAAATTATATTCTATTTGAGTATAAGTCGTTTTGAAATATTATATGATTATAATATAATGACACGAAATATATTCTAGTTTTAGAATATAATCGGTTTGGGTATGATTATGAAAGGTTGATATGAAAATTGATTCGTTGAAATACAAATTGAGTTCCAAGCAGAAGATGATATTTTGATATGAAAGCGAACCTTTATCAAATATAAAAGAACCGACCGATGTGAAAGATGTAAGCGTTGGTTGTTAAAGAGACCGGAGTCGACATACGGCATACTCTCTGTCAGTGTCGATACCACTTTGACAACTGTGAACGTTTTGACGTATCCAAAACGAGATATGATGACTTAGAGTCGATTATTGAATCGAAGAAGATGATCGAGGACAAAATAGCCCTGACCTTCGGGTCAGAATTGAAATGACTAAAACAGGAGCTATACCGTGACTAACTGAGGTAGCACCTTTGATCGGACACACTTCTTCGATACTATTTCTATGACTATGATGATGATGATTTGGGCCCATTTATGACTTTGGGAGTGTGTTCCGAGGTGGGCGGTAGTGGCTGCTATGCGTTACCACCGGTCCGGGAGTGCAATTGGTAGAATCCTACCCTGGGCATTGCCTCGAGTGCCTTGTCATATATATATATCCATATCGAGCCCCATACGATTTTGATTTAGCATTGCCTTCTATGGAGTGCCCTCTGATAACACCAGTACGGTGAATTTACGGTACTGTATAGACTGTTGGTGCCTATAAACGGCGTAAGGGTAATATGGTAATCCCGCTTACGCTATTTTCAGTATTTATACTTTACTGGATAGACACTATCATAATAGCGTACTATATTATGTATGTATTAATTTAACGGATCCTTGAGAGATGGAAAAATCCCGTAACATCTATTGAGTTACTGTACCCATGACACTGATGTTATGTCATCTTTTAATTTGACTAATATGAGAATGATTTAGTGCTGATCTGAGTGTTTGTTGTGTTTTCCTTTTTATGCAATACGCTCGGGTCAGCAGGCGTTTGCAGTTAACAGGGATGACGGTGACTAGGAGATCGAAGACGAAGATTTGGTATATCTATTTTCTATACATATGTATATCCACTGCATTATTTCCGCTGCTTATTATGTACAGCTGTATGTATATGTAACTCTGATAATCATTGAATGTTATAACCGATGTATACATTTCAACCGCTTTTAAACTGCTATTTGGTTATTATATGTCGTCCTTCCGCTGTGAGTTTCTGTGATTGGTTTTTCTCTCCTTTCTTTTTTTTTTTTTCTTTTCTCCAATAACTACTTGCATTTGCGATTTGTTTGGGTCGACATGTGCGGTTTACTGTCGATTTGAATTGTCAAAAATGTGGGTCGTTACAGTTGGTATCAGAGCAATGGTTAGCGATAACCTTGGCTCTGTTGGGAATAAACTCATTAGAGATGGGGTTAGAAACGCCCTAGAATGAGTTCGAGAGATATATGAGAGAGCGTACTTGTGTTTTGATATAAAATGTTTTTATATTGTGTTGTCTTGTTCTATTGATTACTTATGTATTCTGGTCGATATATGGGACGCCATACAATCGATAGGAGTTCCTAAATAATCGAATAGAATGAATCGACATAATATGGTTTCCGATTATATTATATATATGTATTATATGTATATTGGTTGTTTTAAGTGTATATGTATTGGTCGTGGGAAGGTAATAAAATTAAGTTATTACCTATTATGGTTGATTCGATAATAAATTTAATAAGGAGAATTTTTAAGGGATTTAGAAAATATTTGAAATGAAATGATATCTTTAAATCTAAGCGGTTGCAAACGGTTTGCGATAAAATAGAAATGAACTTGAAACTTGATCCTGGGGAATCTTTGAAAATAGATTTGCCAGGATTTTTGGGAAATATGGTACTTTGGTAAGTGTTTCGAAAAGGAAATGATTTAAAAGGAATTTAAGAATAAGTGTGTAATTCCTCCTTGCACGTCGGAAATGACTTCGGTAATGAGTGCACGCATTATCGATGATTATTCTGAAGAGTTTAAGTGGGGGGAGAGACCACTCAATGATGATTATAATTGGGTTTGACACAGAATTTTGGATTTAACTTTATATAGTATAATTTTTTTTAAAGGTATTAGTTTACGATATTCAAAGTTAGGTTTAAATTTAGATCCAGAATTTATATTTCTTGCTTAAATCTAAAAGTTTGGATTTGAAATTTCATATAGTATGGTTTATAAAATAATATAAGTATATACTTATGTTATTCTAAACTTGATTTGGAAACCTGGAATCAAGTATTGAGTTTGTTTTAACTAATAACGAATATAAACTCATTTAAAACAAAACTTAAGTTCGAAATTTATAATAATATATATATATATATATATATATATATATATATATATATTACAAGCCTGAAATGGCCCGGTAGTTTGAAATTTCGATTTTAAACTTTGAATAAATATATAAAATTCAATATAAATCGGAATTGGATAAAACAAGAAACGCTAGGATCGCATTGATCATATCTCTCTAATGAATGTAAGAAATTTAGTTTTCACTTTATACATTGTAAGTTATGACTAAATGAAAATTTAGAAATAGCGCTATGAAATTTATATGTTTATATATAGTTTATTAGTATATAGTGGGTTGAGAACTAAATAGAAAGTTGATCTATAACCATCTTTAATTTGGACCATGATAATAAATAACTTGAATTAGGAGAATAAACTTTAAGTGGGAATAGAATCTAATTGGATGAATAATGGTAAGAATAATATCGAGTGTAGAAAGGAAATGAGGTTTAACGTAAATTGGGCTTAACGAATAAAACCAAATCGAGCTAGTTCGGAAACCATAAATAGATTTGAATTAGTATTAAAATAGAAGGAGTTTGATGTTCGGTAATGATTCTCGAAATTTGGAACATAATAAATGAAATGAGAAAATTTTAATTTAATAACGTGGAATTATAGAAAGAAAAAAAGGGGAGTTTAAGAAAACCCTATGTTAATGAAATTAAATAAGGATTTGGATAAAGCTGAATCTAGTAAGACAGATATTTGAAGGAACTTGGATTTAAGATAACTTAATGTAGGTTAATGAACTGAACCGAACGGAAACGGACTTAAGGGTAAATTCATGGCATTAATAAGTGGTAACCACATCTAGTGGTCGAGGGTGCTAAGGTGGAAATATCCGAAGGTTTGGATCTCCAACTCAAATAAATTAACATTCAGAAGAAGATTTGGTTGAAATAAAAAGTACGGAATTGAAGTTTTAAAGTCCGTTTGGGAAATAAAATCATTAGTAATGGATTTCAAACATAATCGATATGGAATAAGGAATGGTTAAATGAATGAGGACGAGGTGCGAGGAAGTGGAACAAACCGGGAGTTTGAGATATGAAATAAGGTATAGGAAAGATAAAACCAAGGGCTAAATTATTTAATTTGAATATTTAACTAGTTTGGTAAATCGACCAAGGTTGATGGTTTAATGATTTAATATTATCGAGTTAGTTCAGAAATTAAAATGAATTCAAGTCTTGTGTAACTGAATGCTTGGAATGAAAACGAAAGGAGAAAATATATAGAAAATATATCGGAAAAGAATAAGCAATCGAATGTGAATTCATTTCTTAATAATGAAGTGAGAACAAAGTCAAGTGTAAGGATTTACAAAAGTATTGGAATCGAAAATGTTGAAATTTCGAATAGGAATAAACCGATGTTTATGTAAATCTGGAATAGTCAATAAGCTGAAATAAAATAGACATAACTTTTGATGGGATGATCTGAATCTGACAATTCTGGACTTTCCAGAAACCGTAGAAACTGAGCTAAAACTTTCGTTTATAAAGCCCTGTCGAATTCCTATGTTTACTAAGCTGAAATGCAAGTTTTAGTCATAGTCGTATGTGCAGAAAAATAAAAATCTGAACTGAATACCCATGTTGTTTTGACCATAATTCCCAAACGAAACATCGGATTTTAACGTGCGAGTACAATTCGGAAAGGCCAAAATCTGAACTAAAACTTTTCCTAAATATGCTGGGTGAAATTTTGAGATTTAAAGGGGTAAAAACTGGGTTGAACAATTCAGATCTGCAATTTTATTTGCCAGGGCTGAAGCGTTCGCCTTCGGTAAAACGGCCATAACTTTTGAACAAATTATCCGAATTCGATGGATCCGGACAATTCGGAAAGCCTGAAATAAATGCTACAACTTTTGCCTAATATGTTTTAGTCAAATTCCAAATTTTAGTGAGTGATAAACCTTGTTTTTTTCGCTGGCCTGTTATGAATATCTTGATTTTGTAGTTGAAAAGGTTTAATATAGGTTGTGCAAGTTATGTACATTCGCTACTTGTTATATTTATGTTGATTCTTATGTGTATGTGAGTATGTAGCAGGTATAGGGAAGTCGCGCTATGCTTCGGAGCTCGCTTGCGCTAAACACTAAATGCTAAGGTAAATAAAAATGCAAATAAACGCTAAAGAAAGGTATGTAAAGGTGTTACAAAGTTCTGGTGGTTTTATATCTGATTTTTTCCCCATTCTAGGATGCCTCATCGTGTGATGAGAGGAATATTGAGTATATATGTATGTATGTGATTTCTCCGGACCTCTCCGTAAAAAGGAGATGCTGCCGAAATTTTCTGTGATTTCGAGAGTTAGAAAAATTTGTGAGTTTTACAACTATATACTTATTTTTGTAAATACTATTTTAAGTATGGTTTGAAATAGATATGTGCTTAAGATCGTTTCGTTCTCTTTTCGAGGACGAAAAGATTTTTAAGTGGGGGAGGATGTAACATCCCATATTTTTCAGTATATTTAAATTTTAGATTTTTAATAAATAAATGAAATAATACAGGATAAAAATCAAATCTTGTTGATTTATGATGATGATTGTTTGAATTGAATATGTATAGGCTTTTCAATTCTAGTCTTATTTAGAAAGGTTGTGAATTTGGGATTTTATTTAAATGAATTAATAAAATTAAGTTGTTTAAGTTAAAATTTGGAAATTCAAGTCTAAATTCAAATATCAACTTTAGGAATCTAAATACTTGAAATATATTTACAAGGTTGTTAAAAATAAATTTTTATGGTAATAGTAATAAAGTAAATTTGCATTGAGTATAAATGGGAATTCAAATTTAATTGGTAAATGAAGGATTCTAAGTTGAGATATAATAACTGAAATTCAAATCAAAGATTTAAAAAAAAAATCAAATTTAGATTTAGAAATGTGTGAAATTTACTTATAAAAATTTTATTTAAGTCTTAATTGGATTAAAATGTAATTTTATTAGTATTTAATTTGGATTAAAAACAGTTAATTGAATTTCTAATATTTTATTAATAAATTAACTGTGAAATTAACTGTTCTGGCAACTGTCTCGGAATTCGACGAAACTAGCGCCATCAGAACCGGAACGGTGAATTATTATAGGATTTCAATTTGCGTTAAAATCCAACTTACCATTTGAACGTACAAGAGAAAATGTGAAAGAGATCAACGTAAATGGATATTTGAGTGTTTTAACATTTGGGCTCCTATAATTATATAAATAAAACTTCATACCCACTTCACCAACCCATTTTTCATTCACGTATACTTCTCCCATCAGCCTATTTCTTTCTCTAATGGCAGAAATGATTTTTCAAAACCCTAGAAATAAAAAATACAAACTTTGAAATCAAATCTCCGCAAAACCCTATCGTATTATATACCAATTCGAAGCTATCGGTGATACAAACCTACCTGGGTTCTCATATTCGACATGCATGGGACTAAGTTGCCGGAATTTCTGGTCAAAGTCTCGGATTGGCGAAACCCTAAGTGTAAAATTAGGGCTTTTCGATTTTGGCTTCAATCAAGGATTCGGGGATTGGGGTTTGGTGGAGCTCGACGTCAGGAAGCTAACGGTGGTGGTTAGAGGACCAACGGTCAAGTGGATGGCCGGAATTTGCTTGTCAAAGGCCAGAGTTTCCGTCCGTTCTTCCCCTCGTCGGCGGCAGTGGAGGGCACCGGAGGCGGCGGCTCTGGTACAGGAGGGAGCGGATTTCGATGGGCATCACTTCGGCGGTGGTCGGAGCTCCTGATTTGGGCGGAGGAAGGCGTGGTTGTTGGTCAAAGGTGGCGCTCGTTTGGGTCTTCTGTTCGGGTACTGTAGCGGAGCGATGAAGAGGACGAGCGGGAAAGGTGAGGGACCGGCTGACGTGTCAAGGCGGGGTAGGGTGGAAATAATTATTTTATTTATTTTATACGCTTGAATTTCAAATGGTAAAACACTGATAACTTTTTCATATTTACTCGGATTTGGACGCGGTTTGTTGCGTTGGGATCCTGGCGAAATTGCGGACGTTTTGGCGCTGGTTTGGTTGCATTTAGAGACTGTGAAATTTTGGGCTTCTTTTGGACGTCCGATCCATTAAGGACCCAAAGGTGAGTGATTCTTTCGCTCACGAAATACTGAATTATTCCCATATTTATTGAATTAAATTATGAAGTAAGTTTGGTTGCATGGTTGTGTTGGATTGTTGATGTGTGGTTCAAATTTAACATGCAAGTGTGTTAACATGCAATTTAAGTAATTGATTTGTTATTTAATTTAATTTAAATTTCTAGTTGAATTTGAACCCTTGTAAAATCCTGAAACAGTTTAATGCTGATCAGTTGAATGAAATGGTTGTGATGGATGTTGGTTGAAATTTATTACTGAATTTATAGTGACATTTTTATGCTCCTTATTCAGTATATTGTAATGTATGTTGATTTTGACGATAAATCCCATTTACCCTTGATGTTGCGGGCATCTAATGAACCCGGGATTTATCGATAAAATGAATTAAGAACACGGAGTGAAATGATAAATCTCTGTGACCCTGATTTGGATTGAAATGATAGATCCATCCCTGAAATATCGAGAAATTAAATTTAAAATCACTTGGCCATTGGATAGATAATTATATACAGACATCGGTTGGTTAAATGATTTTTAATATTTGAAATTTTATTTGATAGAATTTCATTTAAAGAAATGTGCCGATACTCGATAATTCAATTCTTTGAAGATTCTGAACTGGGATGTTGATTAAAAAGGGTTAAAGGATTTTTCCAAACAAAGGGGAATATTTAAATTGGGATTTGAGTATGATTTAAATCTCTTCAAATTAAGAGTTCGGATTACGAGGAAATAAATTCTTATGGAATATAAGTTTTTGGGAAATTTGGAAATCAAGGGTATTTGGGTTGTTTTAACTCAGCTCAAATATATATTTGAACTCTTGAAATCAAATAGTTGTTTGAACGGGATTGAAAAGAGATATGGAATTTAATGAACTCCGTTGAGACCGGAGGATAGATTCAAGTATTGGAATTTGGAAGGAAGGAAGATTTAGATTAGAGAAATTTATTTTTAAATATATTTATGCATTTGATTCCAAATAATTATTCTTGCTTTAAATTTATTACTTACCTTTACTTATAACTATTGTATTTTTAAATAAATCTTTCCTTATAATTCATTTTTCAAAATTTCTAGTAAACCTATATTTAAGTAAATATATAATATTCAAATTACTAATTTATTTTAATTACTATATCCTATATGTATATCTATATAATTATTTATATAAAATTTATTTTATTATTATTTTTATTATTACTAAGGTTATTATTATATATAAACATTTAGTTTACAAGTGTTTTGGAATTATAAATTTCTTCCGAATGGAAATGCTTGAGTTGAACCGCTGGTTCAAATGGAGTTGAGATAAGAATCCATGATAATTTGAAATCTTTGAGATAAATTATATTCTATTTGAGTATAAGTCGTTTTGAAATATTATATGATTATAATATAATGACACGAAATATATTCTAGTTTTAGAATATAATCGGTTTGGGTATGATTATGAAAGGTTGATATGAAAATTGATTCGTTGAAATATAAATTGAGTTCCAAGCAGAAGATGATATTTTGATATGAAAGCGAACCTTTATCAAATATAAAAGAACCGACCGATGTGAAAGATGTAAGCGTTGGTTGTTAAAGAGACCGGAGTCGACATACGACATACTCTCTGTCAGTTTCGATACCACTTTGACAACTGTGAACGTTTTGACGTATCCAGAAGGAGATATGATGACTTAGAGTCGATTATTGAATCGAAGAAAATGATCGAGGACAAAATAGCCCTGACCTTCGGGTCAGAATTGAAATGACTAAAACAGGAGCTATACCGTGACTAACTGAGGTAGCACCTTTGATCGGACACACTTCTTCGATACTATTTC
>CM060919.1:494857451-494983717 GCA_030737875.1 Allium sativum
GTTTATAAACACAGCTCAAAACCGAGTTTATAAACTCAGTTCAAAAACTGAGTTTATAAACTCAGTTTTGAACTGAGTTCGCAAACTCAGTTCAAAACTGAGTTCGTGAACTCAGTTTCGAACACTATCCCGTCCCATAGATGATGAAAATGATCGTGTAACAATTATAGAAGTTGACTTGAATCTTACATTTGACTTGGGCCTTGTCATATAAGAATGAAGATTATGGTTGAAATACAACAATGCGTGTGAAATGCAACATTTTGTTTACTAATAATCTTAATTTATTTGACTACATTACCACATTAGGCATTTTATGGTTAGATGAACATTAAAAAAAATATAAGAATGCTGAACTACTTTCTACAAAATGTTACTCTGTTTTTTATTCATATAGTTAACATTACATTTATAAACTGACACCAGGACATTATTATTTGATGCAAGCAATGGTCACAATCATTAGCATTCCTTCTTCACTAGATTCTTATATTGCTTACACTTTTTTGCAGACAAAACTAGTTGATGTATCCCGGATGTCTTTATCTGAGATCAGTTGGTTGGAAAGTGCGCGATTTGCAGATAAAACTTTGTTGCCCAAGTCATAGCCGATGTTGCTCTATGCCCTTTTGAAGCTGCAAAAGTGCATGTGCAGACTCAATCTAAGTTTGTAATAGGGCCTAGTGATAACTGCTTGTTTTAGTTTGTAAAAAAAACAAAAGCTATTGTTGTCATGCTAGAAGTAGCCAATTATATTTTATACATGCATCTATGCTCGTGAACATGAAAATACTATCAATGGACATCAATATTCATGTGATATATTAGCACACAAATGATATAAAATATTGATACAGCTCTAATGAAGCAGCTAATTGTATTTTTTTTTTATTTTTTTTAAATTTGATACGGTTTTAAGCCGTATCAAATACATAAATTGATACGGTTTTAAGCCGTATCAAAATCGTAAATTGATACGGTTTTAAGCCGTATCAAAATCATAAATTAATACGGTTTAAAACCGTATTAAATTGGTAATTTGATACGGTTTTAAGCCGTATCAATTTACGATTTTGATACGGCTTAAACCCGTATCAAAGCAACAGAGACGCCATTTTTTGATACGGCTTAAAACCGTATCAAATCGATTTTGATACGGCCATGAGCACTGCCTAATTGGCATTTCTGGTGTAGTGACATACATCCTATGGGCTACCATCATTACTCGTAAGTGGTTATTTTTGGCATTTTGCGTCTTTAAAGGTGCATTCCTAGCACCTTTAGATTCAACATCTTTACTAGCTTGGTCGTGGATTTGGAAAGAACAACATCTTAAGTGATGTAATTTAAAGCATGGAACACATACATGAATATACAAAATGTATCATAATCGTCTACTGAATAGTCTTCATGAAATATACACTATTGGCTCATAGAACAAGAATACGAAGAGCAAATACTACTTACAGACAAAAAATTTATCAGTAGAGATTCTAATTCTAGAAGTAAACTACTGAAGCTAGTCACATGTAAACAAAGTTTGTGATAACCCCAAACTTCTGTGGTGCGAAAGTAAGGATAATCATTTGGAATACAACATATTTACAATAATAACAGATCTCAGATAATATCATAACACATAAACATTGCAGCGGAAAGATAAATGTCATAACATCATAGCAACTGAACATCAGAATACGCAGTTACAGGATCCACTTAGCAAAATAGAAAGTCTGAATAAAAGGAAATAAGTTTCAAAAGAAAATAGGTCTCAACTCCAAAACGTACATCAAAATACAAAGATGGAATAAAGTCTCTAAAGCAGAAATGAAGATAAAAGAGTGGTCTTCGTCTTCTTCTCCAGCAAACTCCAGTCCAGAAAATGTCTCCCTAAAACCTGTCACTTGGCTGCTCGTGTAAAGAGAGGGCACCCGAGTTTGCAAAGTGAAACAAACATCGAGTCAGTCGTGGGACTAGTATGAGAAATCTTTCTATTCTAACTAACAATATGGAGAATCATAGGACCACGCCGCTACCGCGGAACGGGTTTACTCCATTGGATTGCCAGTGCATGATTAAATAAATTTGATACAAAATAACGCAATGACTTTTTGAAAAATGAAATCATTATAAGACTCAAGTCCCATCACACAATGCAACGCAAACCGGAGGATAGAGTTTTACCTTATAATGATCGAACATGACTTGATACGTATAAAATAATATTTTAATATTATTATTAGTGTCTAATCAGTTTAAAATACTTCAAAGTAAATGTATCAATCCTAGACGGCATAGCACCACATCCTACTATGTCTCCATATATAAGTTTACAATCAAGACCGTAATGTCGTATTGGAAATTGGTTTTCCATCATGAAATCGAGGCTAGGGATCGTCCTTTCCGATTCGAGACACTCTAGCAAATGCCTCAGGATCACACCTATGGGCATCCCTTGGATCTTCAAGGCCGGTCCACACCTATGTTAGTGGATTAATTATGCCTGAACACATGTTTCCCGGTTCCTTTGAACCTCCATATGGCCACTAACAACCTATAAATCCGAGGTACCACATAATCCATCATCCACATAAGTAAAAATGTCAGGGCTGGTAGGTCACTGACACCACTTTAGCTAGAAAGAAACATGTGCACTCCCTGCAGTCCTAATCCCGTTTTTGACTCATCCCAGGGTGTGTGGCTCGTGAAATCACGCTATACTCAAAGCTACGCCTAAACAGGCTATGCTTTGATCATCAACCACAAGGCCCTGCTTTTCAATAAAAGTCTTGATCATCTGCATCTTGGCGTGCCACATTGACAATTTACGCCATGCTATCGATAAATACTAATATATACCAGGGTGTTAAGTAGAGAATAAATTCTCCACCACCAAACAGACATACATTAATAAAAATCGATTTAATTACATGAAGTGAATTCCAACGTCAGACCCGCATCCATTTACAAGTCCGTTTTGGGTCTGAATGAAACCGGAGACACCTGAGAGGTTCTCGCTTATCCGAACAATCAACACATACATCCGGACAGCTACTTCTTTAACCCCTTCCTGGGAGCAAGTCAGTCCAAGGCATCAGTAGTCGTCGTCCATTCGATGTGAAGATCGTCGGTCTTCAATCACCGTCTTCTACATCTTTTATTCAATCATTGTGCAATTATTTGAAATGAGTTGAACTCGCTCTTTTCAAATAATTCTCGCATAATTATTATTTAAATCATTTCACACCTTTAATATTCATTTATAACGATTTATCGCTATTTTATCTATTTAAAAATAGCCCAATATAATAGAACGACGCTTCAGGTCAGTGGGCGGCCCTGGCGCTGTTTTTACTAAATTTTGATTTACACATATCTTGAAATCTAACCGTTGGATTCTGACGAAGATTATATCGTTGGGAAGATCTTCCCAAAGTGGTCCTAATGGTTCTAGTTTTGGGAAAATCCGACGGTCGGATCTTTCGGTATAACCACTTAAAGTTACGATTGCGGAAACGCGAACTGCCGCACGCGATTCGTTTAATTTATAATTTATATAAATATAAATCGTTTAACGACATCAACTACTAAAATCTATTCTCTTTATCGCATCTAAGACGACGATAAAAATATACTTTTTAATTCTATCATTATCCTCGCATCTAAAGTGTAATTTTATATATTATACCTAAAATGTACTTTTAAATATCAACGTTATTTCTATGTCTTGATTCACCTAAAATGTAGTTAAAAATGTCACCTCTATTCCTATGTTTTTAATTACATCTAAACGGCAATTAAAATTGTCAACTTTATTTCTATGTTTTTAATTACACCTAAATTACAAATAAAAATGTACTTTATATATTCATCTTTTATTTGCAACTAATTTGCAAATAAAAAGCACTTTTTCCCAATCTCGTTTTTATTAACATCTAAAATATAATTAAAATCCATTTTTGTGAATTCATGTTTTTACTCACCTCTAAAATGAGAATAAAATATTCCTTTTATAATTCACTTTTCTCCTATGTTTGTTTGCATATAAAAAGCAAACAAAATATGTAATTCTGCTACTTCTATGTTTTGTTTACATAAAAAGATAAACAAAAATATGTAATTCTTTCCTATGTTTTGTTTACATAAAAAGATAAACAAAAATATGTAATTCTTTTCTATATTTTGATTTACTTATTAAATGTAAATAAAATATTCTTTTTTTCTATGTAAAAAAAATATTACACTAAAAATGTCCTTTTTATGTCATCTTAATTTCCTAGTTTCTATTTACCCTAAATGTAAATAAGAAATGTCGTCTTTATTTTCTAGTTTCTATTAAATGCAGATAAGAAATGTCTTCTTAATTTCCTAGTTTCTATTTACACAAGAAAATGTAAATAAAGCTGTTCACATAATTTGTTCTTTTTATTTACATAAGAAGATGTAAATAAAGCTATTCACATAATTTGTTCTTTTTATTTACATAAGAAGATGTAAATAAAGCTATTCACAAACTTTGTTCTTTTTATTTACATAAGAAAATATAAATAAAGCTGTTCACAAACTTTGTTCTTTTTATTTACATAAGAAAATGTAAATAAAGCTATTCTCATACTTTGTTCTTTTTATTTACATAAGAAAATGTAAATAAAGCTATTCTCATACTTTGTTCTTTTTATTTACATAAGAAAATGTAAATAAAGCTATTCTCATACTTTGTTCTTTTTATTTACATAATAAAATGTAAATAAAGCTATTCTCATACTTTGTTCTTTTTATTTACATAATAAAATGTAAATAAAGCTACTCTCATACTTTGTTCTTTTTATTTACATAAGAAAATGTAAATAAAGCTATTCTCATACTTTGTTCTTTTTATTTACATAAGAAAATGTAAATAAAGCTATTCTCATACTTTGTTCTTTTTATTTACATAAGAAAATGTAAATAAAGCTATTCTCATACTTTGTTCTTTTTATTTACATAAGAAAATGTAAATAAAGATATTCTTATACTTTGTTCTTTTTATTTACATAAGAAAATGTAAATAAAGCTATTCTTATACTTTGTTCTTTTTATTTACATAAGAAAATGTAAATAAAGCTATTCTTATACTTTGTTCTTTTTATTTACATAAGAAAATGTAAATAAAGCTATTCTCATACGTTGTTCTTATACTTTGTTCTTTTTATTTACATAAGAAAATGTAAATAAAGCTATTCTCATACTTTGTTCTTTTTATTTACATTAGAAAATGTAAATAAAGCTATTCTTATACTTTGTTCTTTTTCTTTACATTAGAAAATGTAAATAAATCTATTCTTATACTTTGTTCTTTTTATTTACATAAGAAAATGTAAATAAAGCAATTCTTATTGTTCTTTTTATTTACATTAGAAAATGTAAATAAAGCTATTCTTATACTTTGGTTTCCACTAACATGACAAATTCATATTTTAAGAACGAATAATATAATCTAAATTTTGGTTTCCACTAACATGACAAATTCATATTTCATGAACGAATAGTATAATCTAAATTTTGGTTTCCACTAACATGACAAATTCATATTTCATGAACGAATAATATAATCTAAGTTTTGGTTTCCACTAACATGACGAATTCATATTTCAATTGTAGATTTAGATCTAATAAATATGAACCACACAATCACCAAAATTCACAAACGGTAAATTTCCATCATGAACATCACAACTTGATTTATAATCAATCAACCATGCATTTTTAATTAGCGATAAATAAATAAAATATTAATTAATTATCTAAAAACAGAAATATCACCGAAGTATTGATCCGCTTTGAATTTGACCCAAAATTCGACTTGTTCAGAATTGATTCTAATCTGTCTAGAACAATAGCTCTCTGAATTACGATCCCGACGATCCTGAAATCGTCAGATTCCGAGTTCGTGTCAACAAGTTACGATTTAATTAAGGTTGTACATTTTTAAATTAAATTAAATAATAACAAAAAAAGAAATTACACTATCTTCTTCACGACAGTAAGAGGCCGCAACTGATTGACACTGAAAAGTGTTTATTTTATTACTCTTATGCTTTATCTTTTGTAAATAAATAAATGATACTTTGGTTACTTTTGTATGTTTTTACAGGATGTCAAGAAATGCCTCCTTCAATTCAAATCAAAGGCCAACTACAAGAAAGAACTACTTCCTCACATCAAATTCATTTCAATTGCAAAAGAAGTAGTAGCTCACTGGTAAAGGCATAGGAATTGGTGCTGAGAGACCTGAGTTCAAACCCCGTCAAGCTCACTTTTTGCCAAAGAAACGGAGCGCGTTCACACTGGCCCCTTTGCTTTGAGGAATATTTGGATTAGTGTTATGTTATATGCATACACATATTCATGTGTATGTATTTATGATGTGCACCAATTAACATTTCAGCAATAGCCATATTCTTATCATGGAATTAAATTCAAATCATTCAATTTCAATTAGAAGAATTTCTGATTGAATTGCTGCCAAGAAAAGATCCATTGTGAAGATTTTATCCTTTGTGCCTTGGGATTCTAATAAGCATCCTTGTTTGGAAGAATCAATTACATGCACCAATCAATTAGCCACATGAGAGAATTGAAAGATATGGAAAATATTTACCCTGATATGCCAGATTTTCTCCAATCAAGTTAGTCAAGGAAGGCAAGAGATATTCATGAATGAGGAGGCCCATTTATTCATAGACCTAATTAGGGTTTTCCCATTCTCATCTATAAATATGTGATTGTAACCATTGTAAAAATCATCCATTCTTCTGTACTCTCCTTTAGTTTTAATAAAGCTTTCTTTTCTTTAGTTTCTGCATTTTATTTTCATGGCAAATTGTGTTGTCTAGTCAATTAGATTTGCTAGAACACAATTTGCTATTGCTTCTATTTTTCTTACTAGTGATTGACCGTCTGATTAGATTCAGCGATAATCCTAGTTTTTATTTTCAGTTGTTGATTTCTTTTCTGCAATTTTATTTCCAGTGTTCTATTTTATTTTAATCATTGAATTTATTGCAGATCCGATTAGATTCGAATCTGTAGTGAATTTAATTGCATCTTTTATTCGTAGTTTCTGTTTTTATTTGGCTTTGCGAAAAAAAATCAACCTCTAAGCTTTGTCTAACTCGCCCAAGAGATTAGATAAATAATTGATTTAATTCACCTCCCTGTGTTCGACCTGTATGCTACATGCCTGTATGCTTGCAGAATTTATTACAAATGTCACGCTTTTCTAATTCATAGACTAGCGTCGATCAAGTTTTTGGCGCCGTTGCCGAGGAGGTAATGATTAAATTTTATTATTTATTTGATTTCCGATTCGTGTTAGTTTTTTTTTATTTTTAGTTTTTGTTTGTTGGTTTTTCTAAAAAAAAAAAGAGAATTTTTTTTTTATTCTTTCCGCTTTTCAGTCGATTTCTTTCCAACTCTCTAACCATTTCATTTTTTATTTACCCTTTCTTTCCCCTTTTCAACAATAAATAAAAAATCTTGATTGGTTAGATTTGGTATTGTTCAATGACACCGGAATCTACCAAATAAGAAAAAAAATTACTTGCCAACTTCTCTTCTATTTCTTTCCCACTTTAAAACGTTTCAATTTATTTCTTGCCTGTCTACAATCTTTCCACTTTTCTAAAAAAAAAGAATCCTTTTTCTTCTAGTCCTTTGCATTTTTTTTTTCCAGATCCTTTTTACATCCGTGTACAATCTGATTTCTTCTTTCCTTTTAAAAAAATTCCTATTTTCCACTTTTACAAAAGAAAAAAAAAGTTTACAAAAATCCTTTCTGTCTTCCTTCTTTTCTCACCATCTTACTTTTTCTATTTTCCTCCATAAACAAAAAAAAAAATATTACAAATTTCTTTGATTCTTCCTTTTCCTCTGATCTACTGTCAGACCTCACCACCCTCATCAACCCCAAATCGCATTCTGTACCCAATTCCATAACCCTTCCCCATACCATCTTCCACGTCTTCACAATCTACAAGTCACGCCCACAAAACTCCTTCACCAACTACCCACAGAGTCAACAACCATCTTCTTCACAACAAACCCGATTCGACTGAAAACCGAACCAAGCCACAACGCTTGAACGCCACTAATCCGCACCCTGCTAAACCGCAAAAATCAAACTGAGCCCTTTCACCATCTCACCCAAATTTCCTTGCCTTCCCATAGCCGCACACAGTCAGTTTACCGAACCCTTGTACACCGTTCGCAACTTCCTGGCTACCCGTTCAGACAGCCAATACCCCAAATTCCAAAACCATCTTCCCAATCAAAATCACCTCATATTGCGGCCATACCTCATCTCATCTTCTAAAGCTTCAAGGTCCAACAAAAGCTGCACTTCCCGTTCATAACAGCATCACCACATCGCATCCTCACCCTGAAACCATCGCACAAACCCAAAAAGAACCCACAGTTCCGATAATTCCTCAAACCAACACATAACCGCAAATACCCTCGCGTCCTCCCTTGGTTTCTGGAAACTCACGCATCCACACCCCTCAAACCCAATCCCCTTGCCAAACCCGAAACCGCGAGCAATCAAAACAGCAGACCCAAAAATCGAAGATCCCAATTGCTCGAATCCACATATTGATGCGTCTGCCGGGAAATTGATTTATTTATTTTCTGGAGTTCAAAAACACATCCGATTCGAACAAAAGAGAAATAAGAAGGGAAGGCGGCTTGTTTTTAGGGTATATGGGTTTGTTTTTCAGAAAGAGGGGGGCGTGTAAATTTGGTACAGTTGAGTATGTGCTTTGTTTGTTTTTGAGTTGAGTGCGACCTTTGTGTTGACTAAATTGAGTGCGTGGATTTATAGATATTCTTCTAGGTTTGAGGCAGATTTCTTGCTGTTGAATATTTCTTTTTTGGAAATTGGTCATTTCCATTTCTTTTAAGCAGTATAATTGGAAGTATCCTTGCCTTTTATTTGAGTGCGTGAATTTGGTTCTTCTTACTCTTATTGGGGCGCGGAGCTTTTGGGAAGACGGTATTATTTTGTGTGAGCGTTGAGCTCGCTTAGCAGGTGTTACTGTGTGCGTAACTTAAAGTTATTTTCTATTTGCTACTTGTATGAGGAGTTCTAATTTCTTTAGCTTTAGCTGAGTAGTTTCTCTTGTTGGGTCATTTTTTCTTTTTCTCTCTTTTTAAGCATTTTTTTCCCTTTTTCGCTTGTTTTTATTTTTATTTGCTTTTTCATTCAAAAAAAATAATAGAAAAAAAAAATGAAAGAAAGAAAAAAGAAAGAAAGAGAGGAGTCATTCTGAAACAAGACCAAAGTAAAGGAAATCGTTCAGACAAGCGAACAAAGAGATTGAAAGACCAACTGATTTGGAAACACTGTGGATTTTGATCGCTAGCGCTACCAAATTTCACTGGAGGACTGCCGATCAAGGTGATAAATTTTTAAAAAACTCTACAGGTGCTCTGCGGCAAAGGAAAAAAATATATAGACAATTGTTGTAAAATTTTCTGCAGGGGCAGCGGCTTTGAATGTACAATTTTTAATTTCTGCAATTGTTTTGTGTGATTGCTGTTGTTTCTGCATCTTTTATTCATTTTGTTAAGGGCAATACCCCAATTCACATAAGGTGAGGGATTTCATCACCCTTTCCTTAGCCCACAAATTGCATTTCATCGTAGAATCTGACTAATAATAACGGTTAGACGTTGGACTTAAGGGAGTCACGGGCTCATCTAGGGCTTAATTATATTGTGATAGTTGATTCATTTGGAACGAATTATTTCTTAGTGTCTAGACTACGGCAGAGAAATAACCGTTTATAAATATTACGGTGATTCGTAAATATTATATCGGTTGTTACTCTGAAGGTACTTAAACCTTCGGCTGCATTGCTAGGGTGATTCCTGGTGCACCGATAACTCCTGTCTGTTAACTGGCTGAGAAATCTTTTGATCTAAGTAATCAAACGTGTCACTTTATAATTTTGGGTTAGGAGCCAATAAGGACAGAAAACTTCATTGTAGCTAATTTCTGTGCTTACATTTAACAACAATGAGTGAAAAAAGTGTTAACCAACAAAATTCTCCTAGGGGTTCTCGAATCAACCAAAATTTTCCACCCGAATTGGATCAAAATCGAGTGAATCAAAACTTTCCAAACTTTGGAGATCAAAATCAAATAAATCAAAAATTTCAAAATCTCAATATTCAAATGGATAGACCCTTGTCTCTTCGTGATCGATGTTATCCTACTAGGACCGTTCAACCATCTGTCATTGTGTTCCCACCAGCTAAAGGAAACAATTTTGAGCTAAAACATTCTTTTATCCAAGGGGTACCAAAATTTACTGGGTCTGAAAATGCTTATGAATTTCTAAGTGAATTTGAATTGTATGCCTCCACAACAAAAATGCAACAACTATTTAACGAATCGATCAAGCTAAGGCTAATTCCATTTGCACTACTTGAAAGCGCTAAAAGATGGCTAAATTCTCTTCCACGACATTCCATAAGAAGTTGGGATGAATTTGTCACTGCATTCTTGAAAAAGTTTTTCCCTTTCCATAAAACTCTAAAAATCCGAACCGAGATAAATCAATTTTGTCAAAATGAGGGGGAAACTTTTTCAAAATACTTTGAGAGATTCAACCAGCTATTATATAGTTGTCCTCATCATGGAATTCTAAAAGATCACTTATGTCAAATTGCATATGAAGGGCTCAACTATCAGACTAGAACTCAACTAGAATCAATGTGTGGAGGAGATTTTATGTCTAAGACAGCCGATGAAGCTTGGCAATTCTTAGAAGATTATTCTGAAAAGGACATGCAGTGGGAATCGATTTGTGTTCCCATTCGTACTTCTACTAGAGGAGTGCATGTTGTGGACCCAAGTCAAATTCCCTTAGAAAATCAAAACCCTCAAGTCGGAGAAGGGTTACCCCACTATTACTCTCAGGACCAAGCCAATGCTATAGCTCAAAACAATCCTTACTCATCCACGTACAACCCTGGTTGGAGGAACCACCCGAATTTTTCCTGGTCGAATCCCAATAATTCGGCTAACCCATCTCACGTGCAACCCTTTATTCCCAATCCGAATTACCAAGGTCCACCCCCCAATTCTCAAACCTCTCAAACTACACCTCAATCCAAACAACCTTATAGGCACCCCAATTTTCAATCATCAAACCAATCATCTCAATCTTCTCAACCATCACAAGATATTGGGCGTCTAGAAAAACAGATGAACTCTTACGAAGCTAAAATAAACTCGCAAGATGCTAAAATGGACCAAATGTTCAATATGATGAAGGAATTTATGAAAACTCATGAGAAGGGAAAATTGCCTAGTCAACCCGAAGTGAATCCAAAGTATAACTCTCGTACTATAAATTCTTGTGAGGACGAAAATCAAAATCCAGTCAATGCTATTACAACCCTTCGATCTGGAAAGAGGATTGATAATAACATGGGCGACCCTGACGAACCTTCTAACTCGACCCCAACCCCTAATCTTGATAACCACCCATTGGTTTCGAATGCCAATTCTTCTAAACCTCAAGTTCCCTTAAATGTTGGCAATCCCAACAGTTCTTCTACTTGTGTCGGCAAACCCGACCCACCTTTGAAAACCAATGTTGGCAATCCCAACATTTCATCTTCTACACCCCTACCACCTTCTTCTTCGAATGATGAAACTCATCACAGAGTTGAAAAACCAATAGCTCCATTTCCCCATAGGCTCAACAATAAGAAGAAGGCGGCAAATTTCGATAAAATTCTGGAAATTTTCAAACAAGTCCGTGTGAACATTCCTCTTTTAGACACCATTGAACAAATTCCTCAATATGCTAAATGTCTTAAGGAATTGTGCACACAAAAACGTGCGACCAATGTCCCAAAAACCGCTTTTCTAACTGCAAATACAAGCTCTGTTCTTTCGAATCTTGCCCAGTCAAGTATAAAGACCCTGGCTGCCCTGCGATTGATTGTAAAATAGGAAACACTCACATCTCTCGTGCCCTACTCGACCTTAGTGCCAGTGTCAACCTTCTCCCTTATACTGTCTATCGTCAACTTGGACTAGGGGAGATTAAACCAACAAACATCACACTTCAGCTAGCCGATCGATCTGTCAAAAAGCCATTGGGAATTATCGATACAGATCGAACAGTTTTACTTCCCTGTCGATTTTATAGTTCTAGAAACAGAGCCTGTCTCAAATCCCAACGTTCAAATACCATTGATCTTAGGACGCCCTTTCTTAGCAGCCTCTAATGCTGTCATTAATTGTAGGAATGGTCAGCTTCGACTTTCCTTCGGGCACCTAACCATTGAGCTAAACATCTTTAATCTCAACAAGCAACCTAGGGATTTTGAGAGCGATGAAATTGACATGATTCAAACCACAGTTGATGAAACCTCTAGTGACACTTCTGAAGCCTTGAAAATGTGTCTTGACCATTTCGACTCCGATTTCGACGAACTCGAATACATTTCTGAACTAAACAAAATTCTTGACTCCGACACTTCGACACCTGAATCTAACCAAGGAATGTTAACCAATGTTGATACACAAGAACTTCCTAAGTTAGACCTCAAACCCTTGCCACCAGACCTTAAGTATGCATACCTAGACTCTTCAAAAACTTTTCCCGTAATCTTGGCTTCCGATCTTATCGAGGACCAAGAAGAAAAACTTTTGGATATCTTGCGGGAAAATAAGGACGCCTTGGGGTGGGAAATTAGCGATATAAAAGGAATCAGCTCATCAATTGTGGAACATCGCATACATTTAGTTGATGAGGCTAAACCCACTCGTGAGGCTCAAAGGCGATTAAACCCGAACATGAGAGAAGTGGTCAAAGAGGAGATAATCAAATGTCTAGACAATAACATCATCTATCCCATCTCTGACAGTACTTGGGTGAGTCCGGTACAAGTTGTACCAAAGAAGTCAGGGTCACAGTGATCAAAAACGACAGTAATGAACTCGTCCCAACAAAAATTAAAACCAAATGGCGTGTGTGCATCGACTATCGAAAGCTTAACTCAGCCACACGAAAAGACCATTTTCCCTTGCCTTTTATTGACCAAATGCTCGAACGCTTAGCGGGACATGAGTACTACTATTTTCTTGATGGATACTCTGGCTATAACCAAATTCCTGTTGCTTTAGAAGATCAACATAAGACCACCTTTACTTGTCCCTTTGGAACCTTTGCTTATCGTCGCATGCCTTTTGGTCTTTGTAATGCCCCCGCGACTTTCCAAAGGTGTATGATGAGTATTTTCTCTGATATGGTAGAAGAATTCTTGGAAATATTCATGGACGATTTTTCAATATATGGATCATCTTTTTCCCAATGTCTCACTCATTTAGAACTCGTCCTTAAGCGTTATAAGGAGAAATCACTCGTGCTTAATTGGGAGAAATGCCACTTTATGGTAAAAAGGGGAATAGTTCTAGGACATGTCGTCTCCAAAGATGGCCTAGAAGTCGATAAATCCAAAATCGATTTGATTGCTAATTTACCTCCTCCTAAGTCTGTCAAAGATGTTCGTTCATTTCTTGGCCATGCAGGATTCTATAGAAGATTCATTAAGGATTTCTCGAAAATTTCAAAACCTCTCTCGAATTTACTTGCCAAAGACATAAAGTTTGAATTTTCCAATGATTGCAAAACAGCTTTTGAAACTCTTAAATCACTCTTGACCACAACTCCCATCATTCAACCTCCTGATTGGACTCAACCCTTTGAACTTATGTGCGACGCTTCTGATTTTGCTATTGGAGCCATCTTGGGTCAGCGTATCGATAAACTCCCTCGAGTCATTTACTACGCTAGCAAAACCTTAAACGAGGCCCAATTGAATTACTCAACTACTGAAAAGGAATTTTTGGCAGTTGTCTTCGCTCTTGAGAAATTCAGACCATATCTCATAGGATCCAAAGTCATAGTTTACACAGACCATGCTGCCCTACGATATTTGCTTTCTAAAAAGGATGCCAAGGCCCGCTTGATTCGTTGGTTCCTTCTTCTTCAAGAATTCGATATAGAAATATGAGATAAAAAGGGTTCTGAAAATGTCGTAGCTGATCATCTCTCTCGAATTGTGCACGAAAATGATAACGACACCCAAATCGATGACTATTTTCCTGACGAACAACTCCTTCCGATCTCTAACACCCCTTGGTACGCTGACATTGTGAATTATCTTGTCACACAACAAACACCCGCTGAATGGTCGAAACAAGATAAACAAAAATTTCTCTCGAAAGTTCGAAACTTCTATTGGGACGACCCATATCTTTTCAAATACTGTCCAGACCAAATCATTCGAAGGTGTGTGCCCGATCATGAACACCAAAGTATTCTCTCCTTCTCACATGACCATGCTTGTGGCGGTCATTTTGGAGCAAGAAAAACTGCTACAAAAGTTTTGCAAAGCGGTTTTTATTGGCCCACACTCTTCCGTGACGCTTTCGAATTTTGCTCTAAATGTGAGTGATGTCAAAGAACGAGTCGAATCTCTAAGCGGAACATGATGCCTCTCAACCCCATTTTAGTGATTGAGTTGTTCGATGTTTGGGGCATTGATTTCATGGGACCATTCCCTAATTCATTTGGGAATCTTTACATCTTACTTGCGGTAGATTATGTCTCAAAATGGGTTGAAGCCATTCCAACCAAAACCAACGACAACAAGGTTGTTGTCAAATTCCTCAAAGAAAACATCTTTTCACGCTTTGGCACACCTCGAGCTATCATTAGCGATAATGGCACTCATTTCTGTAATCGTGCTTTTGAGTCCTTGCTCAAGAAATACTCAATCACACACAAGCTGTCAACACCTTACCATCCACAAACTAGTGGACAAGTAGAAGTTTCCAATAGACAAATCAAACAAATTCTTGAGAAAACCGTGAATTCCAATAGAAAAGATTGGTCTGTAAAACTGATTGATGCACTTTGGGCTTTTCGCACTGCTTATAAAACCAATCTAGGAATGTCCCCATATCGATTAGTCTTTGGAAAGGCCTGTCACTTACCTCTTGAATTAGAGCATCGTGCTCTTTGGGCCATAAAATTTTTGAACTTTGACTTAGAAAAAGCCGGCTCACATAGGAAGTTACAAATTTCTGAATTAGAGGAATTAAGAAATGAGGCGTATGAAAATGCAAAAATCTACAAAGAAAGAACCAAAGCCCAACACGACAAAAACATACTTCGTAAGGAATTCAACGTAGGTCAAAAAGTTCTTTTATACGACTCTAGACTTCACTTGTTTCCAGGAAAACTCAGATCTCGATGGACTGGACCTTATGTCGTGAAAACAGTATACCCTCATGGAGCAGTTGAAATTGAAAATCCTAGGGATGGAAAAGTCTTCAAAGTAAACGGTCAACGACTGAAACCATTTTTGGAATTCGAGCAATATGATGAAGATGACTCTCTCGATCTGCATGATCATCCACCATGAAATCAGGTGGTACACGTTCTTTTTCTTTTATTTTTCTTTTTTATTTTTTTTATTTTTCTGCCTTAGACAGTTGGGACACTGTCTCAATCAAGTGTGGGGGGGAGTCTACATTTCATCCATTTTCATTTTTCTTTGTTTTTATTTCTTTTTATTTTCAGCCATTTAAGTAGGACCTTCATACATTTTAGGTTGTAGTAACATACCATAATTTTTTTTGAAATACGACTCATTTTCAATTGATACAGCAAAATAAGTTTACAATTTGTAGCCAGTTGATAGTATTTTTCTCTCTCAACTTAGATCGAATACGAAATATAATGAAAAGTTTAATCTTGAGGGATAATAGTGTAACCGGTACATAGGGAGATTCTTAGGTGATGGCCATGAAATCTATTCTATATTGTAGACTTTGTTTAAATAAGTGGAGGACTTAAAATACTTATATTGGCTTTTCAAATCTTTAAAACTAAGTTGTGTTAAGTTGAATTCGCGTAATCCTCTTTTGTGCTTATATTTTCGATAATAATAATAATAGTATTCCAAGGGTATCCAACATTGCTTGTATATCGAGCGTTGGTGTGCAAACCCACCAAGCTCTATCTGACACGTTGTTGACAAAGTCAAAGTTGGAATATCTTGGTCTCATTTTATGAGATTGGACACCTAAGGATTACCGACACGTTGTTGACAAAGTCAAAGTCGGCCTGCACAATCCGCCAAGCTCTTTACCTACTCTCCGTTAGTCCGCGAGGCAGTGCATGGGTGGTAAACCTTGGTCTTTTTAGTTAGGTGTATGTACTTAATCATAAATCTTAAAATCTTATAGAATAAAGAATAAGCAATGATACCCAAACACTTTTTGACCTTATTGATTTGACTGGCCATACATGAGAAAATTAGAATAACACTTTGCAAACTGTGCCAAGCAAACTAAGAATTTATTTCATGGCTGCACTATGTTATCGACCGAACTAACTGGCCAAACTGGAATTTAACATTTGAAAACTTGCTTTATATTGAAAATTTGTGACAAGTTGAGGTATCTAAAATAAAATCAACTGATTAGAAATTGTTAACTTAAATTGTTGTACCACTTTCCTGAAACAAGTCGTGTTTTCATTTTTCGTTTTTTGCATATGTCCATTGCATTCATGTAGTTTCATTAGAATCATAGCATACTGCATTTGGATTTTGTGGGTAGTATCCGCTAAAAACCCTCACGAGACACCACTCGTCCTACTAGGGACACCTAGAGGTTTAACGGCTTGTTGCATACGCTCAATGCAATCGTGTTTCCTACGAAAGTGCGACCTATCTAGTTAGTTTTTCATTTTTTTGTTTTACTCGAGGACGAGTAAAAGATAAGTGTGGGGGTATTTGATTGACACTGAAAAGTGTTTATTTTATTACTCTTATGCTTTATCTTTTGTAAATAAATAAATGATACTTTGGTTACTTTTGTATGTTTTTACAGGATGTCAAGAAATGCCTCCTTCAATTCAAATCAAAGGCCAACTACAAGAAAGAACTACTTCCTCACATCAAATTCATTTCAATTGCAAAAGAAGTAGTAGCTCACTGGTAAAGGCATAGGAATTGGTGCTGAGAGACCTGAGTTCAAACCCCGTCAAGCTCACTTTTTGCCAAAGAAACGGAGCGCGTTCACACTGGCCCCTTTGCTTTGAGGAATATTTGGATTAGTGTTATGTTATATGCATACACATATTCATGTGTATGTATTTATGATGTGCACCAATTAACATTTCAGCAATAGCCATATTCTTATCATGGAATTAAATTCAAATCATTCAATTTCAATTAGAAGAATTTCTGATTGAATTGCTGCCAAGAAAAGATCCATGGTGAAGATTTTATCCTTTGTGCCTTGGGATTCTAATAAGCATCCTTGTTTGGAAGAATCAATTACATGCACCAATCAATTAGCCACATGAGAGAATTGAAAGATATGGAAAATATTTACCCTGATATGCCAGATTTTCTCCAATCAAGTTAGTCAAGGAAGGCAAGAGATATTCATGAATGAGGAGGCCCATTTATTCATAGACCTAATTAGGGTTTTCCCATTCTCATCTATAAATATGTGATTGTAACCATTGTAAAAATCATCCATTCTTCTGTACTCTCCTTTAGTTTTAATAAAGCTTTCTTTTCTTTAGTTTCTGCATTTTATTTTCATGGCAAATTGTGTTGTCTAGTCAATTAGATTTGCTAGAACACAATTTGCTATTGCTTCTATTTTTCTTACTAGTGATTGACCGTCTGATTAGATTCAGCGATAATCCTAGTTTTTATTTTTAGTTGTTGGTTTCTTTTCTGCAATTTTATTTCCAGTGTTCTATTTTATTTTAATCATTGAATTTATTGCAGATTTGATTAGATTCGAATCTGTAGTGAATTTAATTGCATCTTTTATTCGTAGTTTCAGTTTTTATTTGGCTTTGCGAAAAAAAATCAACCTCTAAGCTTTGTCTAACTCGCCCAAGAGATTAGATAAATAATTGATTTAATTCACCTCCCTGTGTTCGACCTGTATGCTACACGCCTGTATGCTTGCAGAATTTATTACAAATGTCACGCTTTTCTAATTCATAGACTAGCGTCGATCAACAACCTAACCCACTCAGTTCGAGAATAGGGTTCTGATTTTCTCATGACTGAAGGCACTAGAGTTCGATCAGAGACTGGGACGTCGAGGAGGGGGTGTGGCGAACACAAAGGGGGGCCGCTTGTCAGGTGCGATCGCACCTCACGGTGGCGGCGGCGCGTTAAACCCATGTGGTTTGGAGGGTCGGAGCTCTCGATCCAGCCGATGGTGGTGGATGATAGCCGTATGGATCTGAAGAGGGTTCGAATCTCTACGATAACTTTAACTGGAGTGAACGATTTTATTGTGAGGATTGATGGAAATTAGTGGTGAAAGGTTTGAACATTTTTGGCCATGGGATAAAGGGTGGCGGCAGCTGTTGAAGATGAATAGTAAATTAGGGTTTAATTCCCTAATATTTATAATATTTTAAATGAAATTTTACAATTAAATCCACAACTTTTAAACAGATCCATTTCCAGTCCAAACGGAGGTGCCCCTACCCAATAACCCCTGTTCCGAATCCAACGGGCCAGGTCCCGTCATCCCAAACAGCTGTCTGTGGTATGAATTATTTAATTTAATAATTAAATCCTTTATTAAATTAATTCGTTCGTATAAATAAATTCACCGAGGCCACATACGGTCTCAGAAAATTCCAAAAAAATATATTTGGCTTTGTTATGACGATACGATCATAACAAAATTAATTTCGTTGAATTCTGAGATCATCTGAAAAATGGCTATTTTTGCGTTGATTAAATTTGACCGAATTGAACAAAACACATTTTCTTTCGCCACGCTCACATACTAATTCGGATAATTCTAAAAATTGAAACCTAGTAATAATTTGACATTCCAGTCCCAACAAAAGTGATTTCGTAGAAAACAGAGGTCTATTGAAAATTGACTATTTTCACTAGCTTTAATATTATTTAAAAATGAAAATTTTAATTTTTGGCACATTTTCCAACCAAATTATTTAAAATAAAATTTTTAAATTGGTTCAGATTTTCCGGGTTGCTACAAAGTTAGCATAAGCTTTTCATATGACGGGTTCTTTGGAATCTACAACCATGTCAATTAAATAAAATATCAACCTTAGTTACTCTGGTTTATCCCACAGGTATCACAAGGGCAGTAGAGTTAAGTTGTGTCTACATAGAATTTGTAACACCCCACCTCCGTTAAGGTCACTCACAAGGGAATGCCTTAACTTTGGTGGAGCATTTTAGTAAATAGAACAGAAACTTACAAGACAGATAAAACAGTACTTGAAAATTTTATAACTTTATTTCAACAGAAGCTTGGTTACATCCTTTCAAATCACAATATCAGAATTCAAGTACAAAATATCAGTCTTGTACAAAAGCCTTTAGAATGCATAGTTTAAAATTATAATCCCCACAGAAGAAGACAAGCCATACTTTAAGCACTGCAAGCGGAAGAAATCTGGATCAAGCTAGAGTATTCCCTTCTACAAAACCTGGGGGGAGGAGAAACGGAAGAAAGGAGGCGAAACAACAAGGGTCAGACAAAAGTCTGGCAAGTCCAATGATTTTCAGTTATGAACAGATAATAATAACATGACATGAAAATAAAACTAGATGAGAGATAACTGTAACAGATGTAGCAGATATGAAAGAAGAACAGAATGATATAAGCTATTGCTTTACACTTCTCTGCACTAATACTAGTATAACAGAATTAGGTGTCACCCTAATGTCTAAACTGAAACAGAAACAGGTACAGAATAATTTACACGCTAGTAATGGGCCTTCACCACCCGATCAGAAACAGACAGAAGCAGAATGTAACATAAGGTGTACACTAGTAATTGGGCCTTTACCACCCGAACAGATGGTACCACGCAGAAACAAACAGGTGTTGCCACCCAACAGAAACAGACGGTACCAACAGAAACAGATAGAACTAAGTGTACCCTAAAACGCTACCCCAAGCGATCGGCTCCCTAATACATAAATACCCTGTGCCAGCCCCATCGAAGGGTGTATCATTCCCTAAAGTGGAAACCTTTGAATGACACAGACCTATTTACAGATGTCACGGCGTCTTACATCCTCAGAGGCAGACTGGGATCCATGCACGCACATGACCCGGTTGGAACGCACCATCAACACCCCTCGCCATTATCAGAATGAACCGTATATAATTAGTTCAGTAAGCGTGCACGGACCCTACCTACTGTTGGGTCAAAGTTTTGATACCAGAAAGGGTTACTGACTAATATGGGTCCCAAAGAACAGATGACACAAGTAATTCCCCTCCTATCCTTGTGTCCCCAGACTAACAGATTTCAGATTAACAAGTTCAAACATACAGAATTCAGATCAACTAGTTCACAGATCAGAAAAGTTTTAGACTAACGAATCAGATATACGGATTTAACAGATTTACAGATTTGTCTAACTTTGTAATTGGGCCTACCGATTCACGGAACAGATTTATTGAACTCATCAGTCTAGTGGGTTTAACCCTATCCGCCCAACACGTTTTAGACATTATATTTATCTCAGATTTTCATTAATTAAATATTAATGCCCAGACCTCTCACATTAGACTGACAGTTTGCGGCTACTGGTTAGGTCGGTTGGTTCCGGGCAGATTTATGCCTCAAACTGAGTCTAACCTCGGGTTTCAAGCACGTTATGACTAACTTCTCACATTGGAACCTATTGTTTGCGGCCATTGGATGTGCCGGGCGGTTCCGGGCAGGATTACGCCGCAAACTCATTCTAACCTCGAGTTAGCCATGTTTTATGTTTAACAAATGTGCTCATTCACATATTTTAACAAATTAACTTCTTTACAAGTTACATCAGATTATTCGAGGTTCTATTAACAAGTTTTGCTCAATTTTAAATCGAGCCTACAGGATTACATACTTCAAATTTTAGCATTTCAGTTCCAACAGATTACGCCATTCAACAGATTAAACGGATAACAAATCTTGCAGATTAGGCGATTTAACAGATTTAGAAGATGAGGCAAAATTAACATAATTAGCAGATTAGGCAAATCAATCTAATTAGCAGTTTAGGCAATATAACAGAACTAGCAGATTAGGCAATATAACAGATCTAGCAGATTAGGCAATATAACAGATCTAGCAGATTAGGCAATATAACAAATCTAGCAGATTAGGCAGTATAACATATCTAGCAGATTAGGCAATATAACAGATCTAGCAGATTAGGCAATATAACAGAACTAGCAAATTAGGCAATATAACAGATTTAATCATTCCTTAAAGTTTCATAAACATATCTTGCCTAATTATAAATTTGGCCTAAGTTTGCATGCCTAAATAGTTGTCATGATTCACATTATGATCATATACCCCACGTTTGCATTGAATTTACATGGCAGAGATTATGGTCATAATTTACCATATAACACACGTCTCAAATTTAGTTAAACTTGCCTAGTACAAAAGATTCACATATAAATTATACCAAATATAGCCATCGATTTCAATGCATGTCATATATTCAAAAATCTCTCACTTAGGTGTTAGTCACATTTAATAGTTATCAAATCTTAACATAAATCTTCACACCTAAGTCATATTCCCTTTTTATCCCAAATCATGAATCTCTATATAAACAATATGCCCAACAATCTAGGACTTTAAATTATAACAGATCTTTAATTCAAAAATATGCGTTATGTCCAATGTCTCAAGTCACATATTAATATACAATGGTTCCGCTTCTTCCAATTCACAGAATATGCACAGATCTAAATCTAGTTTACAAGCTATGTCCTTTTAGTCACAGATTAGCCATGTCCAATTATGCCATCATTCATTATTTGTCCCAAAGTTTAACGTTCGTGCATTAATCTCTTATGAGATTTGGCGCAGGCTCGGGGTAGCCTGGCTATAGAACAGAAAGAAGAAAGAGATATAGAATAAAATAGATCAGAACAGAACATATGCAATCTCAAATTCAGATTTACAATCATGTCACAATTATAATTAAAGTTTATATCGGAAAATAACTACACTTGCCTTAGTTGGATTCTAAAAGAAAAAGGTGTTATAGCTGTTCTCTTTTAATCCTAATCAGAATTGGAGGAAGAAGAAGCACAAGTCCTAGCTTAGGTTTCAGCAGAGTAGAGACGCCATTGATTTATTTATTTTTAGAGAGGAAGAGAGCAATGGAGGTTAGAGAATTGTATATGAGATTTAGGTTTAGGTTAGGGATGTATATATAGGTGTAGGAAGTTATTTAGGACCATTAGATTAACCCTGAATCATGAGAACCATTCAAATGCAAAATCTGCATTTGAGCGAATCGGCCCACAGGATGACAGCCAAACACCCTGGATTAACCCCTAGTCGACCCAGCAGGGCTCGGGTCGATCTCAAAAATGGGCCGGTTCGGTTATTCCCCCTCCCAATTCGCTGTTTTGAACCTTTTTTGCATGTTTATTTATTTAATTTTAATATATAACTATATATATTTCTCTCATATGCATACAAACTTCAAGGCTTAATAACTTCTTCATAATTAACCATTTTTTTTAATATTCTCAGAAAATATGGGGTGTTACATTCTCCCCTCCTTAAAGGATTTCGTTCCCGAAATCTTCAAGTTAAGAAGAATGTATCCTAACATCCAACATCCATCTACTCAACCATTCAATCACAGGCATCCATTGCCCTTAAAAGGTTTCTAATGCCGTATGAACATATGCAAAGTGTGTGTATATGTTTCTTATCTAACGCAAAATCAGGCGGTCTACTGATCCAGTTGACCTCCTTAATGCAAATCATGTTAGTGTCATGAGTCCAAATATGTATGCAAGAAATCCTATTTGATACACATCATTTCTATATGAGTGCATAACCATTCATCCAAATGCAACGTCCATTTGCTGAGTCAATCATTTTGCATCCACAAAAATTGAAAATGCTCACACATCCATATGCAATATGAGAGTGTTTTCGAGCCGATCTAGTGCCTAGTGTGTGTATATGCATCCACGAGCAACCACTTGCATCCACTTGCAACCATCAAACATAACATGTCTCAAACACATGTTTACACCCATTAGTTTCTACCTAAAGTTCGAAGATTCGATCAATAGGATACAGTCGAATGATGGAAGCGAGTACAGATAAAACGAAGACTTGGTTCCCATTAGACATTGGTTGAGAAAATAATTCCCCTAAGTATCAACCCCGAAGACTGAAATCAACATCAGATTGACACCCAGAGGATTACCCTCTTTAGACAATGTTACAACTGGAAATCTTAACCTTATCAGAGATATTCAGATATTTACAGAATACTAGTACAGATCGGATTACCAAATGATTCTTAGAAAACTAAGCATGATAAAACCCAGAATGCATGCATCCTACTTGACGCCTAACACAGATATCTCTCAAACCCCAATTTATCACAAGCAGATGAGTCATAACCCTTATGGGTTTGAGTCTACAGTGGAATCAGAAACAATACTAGTATTAAAGTGCAGAGTATCGATTACAGAATCAAAATGCCAGAATCAGAAAGAGTTTTAACTCAACAATCAGATAAAGAAATTAAACCTCCTACAGAAAGTTTTCCTAATCCTATCCTATCCACTAGCCTCGAGAGTGTTCACCTTCCCTCCAGCAGTTGGTCATGCCCTCTGCCCTTGTCCTCGTTTCTTCGGGCAGTCCCTAGTGAAGTGTCTCATCTCATCACAGTTGAAGCAAGTGCCCTTCTTTGGATCCACTCTCTTATCGTGTGTCCTATCCATGTCTCCCATGTACATTCTCCATTCGTGACCTTCCACCAAAATGAAGCTTCATCCTTCATTAACCAAGCAGTTGGTTGAACCTTTCTCCCATCGTCTATCTCAAAGGTACCAACAAGTCCTCCACTTCGTTCAGCCAACTTCTAGCCTCGACAACGTCTCAGTCCCATAAAGCGGTTTTCCGCCCATCGCACGGAAGTCCTTACATATCTTAGAAAAAGCATCTATACGCGGAGGAAGAGATTCAAAAAGGGAAAGAGGAAGGAACTCGAAACAAAGAATCGAAAGAAAGATATATGGATTTTGGGGATTATTTATTTTATTTTTCAAAAATAAGCTTTACTTTTGAAAATACTTCCTTTTTAAATCCTTTTTGAAAATAGTTTTCAAAACTTTTTATCAAATCTGGTAACCTTCAGCTCTGATACCAAGTGTAACACCCCACCTCCGTTAAGGTCACTCACAAGGGAATGCCTTAACTTTGGTGGAGCATTTTAGTAAACAGAACAGAAAATTACAAGACAGATAAAACAGTACTTGAAAAATTTATAACTTTATTTCAACAGAAGCTTGGTTACATCCTTTCAAATCACAATATCAGAATTCAAGTACAAAATATCAGTCTTGTACAAAAGCCTTCAGAATGCATAGTTTAAAATCATAATCCCCACAAAAGAAGACAAGCCATACTTTAAGCACTGCAAGCGGAAGAAATCTGGATCAAGCTAGAGAATTCCCTTCTACAAAACCTTGGGGGGCGAGGAGAAACGGAAGAAAGAAGGCGAAACAACAAGGGTCAGACAAAAGTCTGGCAAGTCCAGTGATTTTCAGTTATGAACAGATAATAATAACATGACATGAAAATAAAACTAGATGAGAGATAACTGTAACAGATGTAGCAGATATGACAGAAGAACATAATGATATAAGCTATTGCTTTACACTTCTCTGCACTAATACTAGTATAACAGAATTAGGTGTCACCCTAATGTCTAAACTGAAACAGAAACAGGTACAGAATAATTTACACGCTAGTAATGGGCCTTTACCACCCGATCAGAAACAGACAGAAGTAGAATGTAGCATAAGGTGTACACTAGTAATTGGGCCTTTACCACCCGAACAGACGGTACCACGCAGAAACAGACAGGTGTTGCCACCCACCAGAAACAGGCGGTACCAACAGAAACAGAAAGAACTAAATGTACCCTAAAACCCTACCCCAAGCGATCGGCTCCCTAATACATAAATACCCTGTGCAGCCCCACCGAAGGGTGTATCATTCCCTAAAGTGGCAACCTTTGAATGACATAGACCTATTTACAGATGTCATGGCGTCTTACATCCTCAGAGGCAGACCGGGATCCATGCACGCACATGACCCGGTTGGAATGCACCATCAACACCCCTCGCCATTATCAGAATGAACCGCTTATAATTAGTTCAGTAAGCGTGCCCGGACCCTACTTACTGTTGGGTCAAAGTTTTGATACCAGAAAGGGTTACTGACTAATATGGGTTCCAAACAACATATGACACAAGTAATTCCCCTCCTATCCTTGTGTCCCCAGACTAACAGATTTCAGATTAACAAGTTCAGACATACAGAATTCAGATCAACTAGTCCACAGATCAGACAAGTTTTAGACTAACGGATCAGATATACGGATTTAACAGATTTACAGATTTGTCTAACTTTGTAATTGGGCCTACCGATTCACAGAACAGATTTATTAAACTCATCAGTCTAGTGGGTTTAACCATATCTGCCCAACACGTTTTAGACATTATATTTATCTCAGGTTTTCATTAATTAAATATTAATGCCCAGACCTCTCACATTAGACTGACAGTTTGCGGCTACTGGTTAGGCCGGCTGGTTCCGGGCAGATTTCTGCCGCAAACTGAGTCTAACCTCGGGTTTCAAGCACATTATGACTAACTTCTCACATTAGAACCTATTGTTTGCGGCCACTGGATGTGCCGGGCGGTTCCGGGCAGGATTACGCCGCAAACTCATTCTAACCTCGAGTTAGCCATGTTTTATGTTTAACAAATGTGCTCATTCACAGATTTTAACAAATTGACTTCTTTACAAATTACAGCAGATTATTCGAGGTTCTATTAACAAGTTTTGCTCAATTTCAAATCGATCCTACAGGATTACATACTTCAAATTTCAGCATTTCAGTTCCAACAGATTACGCCATTCAACAGATTAAACAAATAACAAATCTTGCAGATTAGGCGATTTAACAGATTTAGCAGATGAGGCAAAATTAACATAATTAGCAGATTAGGCAAATCAATCTAATTAGCAGTTTAGGCAATATAACAGAACTAGCAGATTAGGCAATATAACAGATCTAGCAGATTAGGCAATATAACAGATCTAGCAGATTAGGCAATATAACAAATCTAGCAGATTAGGCAGTATAACATATCTAGCAGATTAGGCAATATAACAGATCTAGCAGATTAGGCAATATAACAGAACTAGCAAATTAGGCAATATAACAGATTTAATCATTCCTTAAAGTTTCATAAACATATCTTGCCTAATTATAAATTTGGCCTAAGTTTGCATACCTAAATAGTTGTCATGATTCACATTATGATCATATACCCCATGTTTGCATTGAATTTACATGGCAGAGATTATGGTCATAATTTACCATATAACACACGTCTCAAATTTAGTTAAACTTGCCTAGTACAAAAGATTCACATATAAATTATACCAAATATAGCCATCGATTTCAATGCATGTCATATATTCAAAAATGTCCCACTTAGGTGTTATTCACATTTAATAGTTATCAAATCTTAACATAAATCTTCACACCTAAGTCATATTCCCTTTTTATTCCAAATCATGAATCTCTATATAAACAATATGCCCAACAATCTAGAACTTTAAATTATAACAGATCTTTAATTCAAAAATATGCGTTATGTCCAATGTCTCAAGTCACATGTTAATATACAATGGTTCCTCTTCTTCCAATTCACAGAATATGCATAGATCTAAATCTAGTTTACAAGCTATGTCCTTTTAGTCACAGATTAGCCATGCCCAATTATGCCATCATTCATTATTTGTCCCAAAGTTTAACGTTCGTGCGTTAATCTCTTATGAGATTTGGCGCAGGCTCGGGGTAGCCTGGCTATAGAACAGAAAGAAGAAAGAGATATAGAATAAAATAGATCAGAACAGAACATACGCAATCTCAAATTCAGATTTACAATCATGTCATAATTATAATTAAAGTTTATATCGAAAAATAACTGCACTTGCCTTGGTTCGATTCTAAAAGAAAAAGGTGTTATAGCTGTTCTCTTTTAATCCTAATCAAAATTGGAGGAAGAAGAAGCACAAGTCCTAGCTTAGGTTTTAGCAAAGTAGAGACGCCATTGATTTATTTATTTTTAGAGAGGAAGAGAGCAATGGAGGCTAGAGAATTATATATGAGATTTAGGTTTAGGTTAGGGATGTATATATAGGTGTAGGAAGTTATTTAGGACCATTAGATTAACCTTGAATCATGAGAACCATTCAAATGCAAAATCTGCATTTGAGCGAATCGGCCCATGGGATGACAGCCAAACATCCTGGATTAACCCTTAGTCGACCCATCAGGGCTCGGGTCGACCTCAAAAATGGGTCGGTTCGGTTATTCCCCCTCCCAATTCACTATTTTGAACCTTTTTTGCATGTTTGTTTATTTAGTTTTTATATATAACTATATATATTTCTCTCATATGCATACAAACTTCAAGGCTTAATAACTTCTTCATAATTAACCATTTTTTTTAATATTCTCAGAAAATACGGGGTGTTACAGAATTGGTTCTAGAAATTAAATGCAAAATTACAACTGCTTATACTTGCATTCTTTCGTCGCTTCCTCTCTTAATAAATAGCATATAAAAATGACACAGGAGTAGCCCCTGTATCATCCTAAAACTAACCAAAGCCACAAATAACTAAAATGTGGGTCATGTAAGAAATTACATTTAAAGACTTACAATGGTATATAATTGACTCCTTTTATTTATCATCATCATTATGTTACAAAAAAACGACAATAAGAGATGAAATTGACCTATTCCTAGCCTATGAGAATTACCGCTCAGTTCAAGAAATTATGCTTATCAGCAAAAACAAATGGCTTTAGCTCCATTACAACTTGAACATAATTGAGCATGAAGTTCCCAATAACTATATATTAAAAACATGCAATATTATTTTCTAGTAAAGTGTAATCTTGATTTCTCACTGGTAATAAAAAGCATAGAACCTCACGGCCTTTAAAAAAAATTCACAATATTTTGCATTATTATTAATGTTTTCTAACAGATCTTGGTAACAAAGTGTTGGCCTGTCTGCCACTGTTTCATTTTCATCTACATATACACTGAGTCTTTCATATTTTCAAGATGCCTCCCATCTTCTTTGTAAGTAAATCTTATTGAGCTAATTTATTATGTGAAGTGGATTCTTCGACGTTACAAATGATTCTATTCCTTTAGTTTTTCCCTTGTTATTAAGTCTAATATGAAGCTCATAAAGAACTAACTGAAACAGGGAGTAGTATAACAACAGTCATGACCCTAGATTTTTTTTATGCACCCTTACATAGGAATATCTATCATTCATATTATGCCCGAATTTTAGCAAAACAGTGCTTTAGCATCAAACATGTAATCTGATGTATACACACATGTATCTATTACCTAGTGCGTTTAGAGTTAACGCTCATATATGTTTCCATAAGACACGAGAGTTGTTATATTAATAAACATAGATTCAAAATCTGGTATGGATATAATATCTAGTTTAAAACTAACTATGAAATTAATACGCACGCAGCTGCTCATCATATCCTGGCGTTGCGCTGGCCCAGACCTGACCCATGGTTCCTGATGTGCTTATTCATATGGTTGGAAACATGTTTTAAGCTAACTACCAGGCTACACTTTTCTTTGTGTGCACTTCCGTATAAAATTATGGATGAAACCTCAAGTTTATGTAAAACGAAACTTGCCTGATAATAGAAGATCGATATTCATGACAGTCCCATATCTTGTGCTTCTATTTCACTGCTTCAAAGATCTTGTCTTTACCTAACCTTGTAGACAGGCTATCTGTACTGATGAAGATGATAGCATTGACTAGGTTGATAAACTTAGCCTACATGGTCCAAACCATTAGATATGCTCAGACTCGATAGAACTGATAAGAAACACCCTAACATCACTGATGGATCCTAACCAACAAAGCACATATTGACATAATTCATAAGTTGTACATTGACAAAATGGATAAAATGAGCATCGACAGAGTCAATAAGGTGAATATCCACATAGTCGATAAATTAAGCATCGACACGTTTGATAAGAAGAGGTTGATGCAGTCAATAGAAAGGGTATCGACCTAGTCGACAGGAAGAGGATTGACTTAGTCGATACAAAAGGTATCGACATGGTCGATAGGAAGGGTATCGACACGGCTGATAAGATGAGAATTGACTAGGCCAATAGGACTCAACGTTGTTGACAAGTTACAAATCAACAAATTGACAAGCTACTGATTGATTGAGTCAATAAAGTCGATAAGCTTGAAACAATGACGCGAGAAGATCCAAATTGATTGACAATGTATTGACAACATCGGATTGGTGTTAATTGACACAACCAATAATTGGTGTATCGACAACGTCGATAAGCAACCAATCGACAGTGTATTTTAAGTCGATAAGCAATGGATCAACACAGTCGATTAGCCACAGATTAACAAAGTCGATAAATCAACAAAGACATAATCGTAGATTGACAAACCCGATATCCTTACCAATAGTGCACAAATCGATAAGGTCGATAAGATATAATCGTCAGAGTCAATAAGCTCTTATCAACAGTGTCGATAAGGCTCAATCAAGGTTGTTGAAGCTCTTGCTTCTAGGTTACAGCAGCGACGAACGACGCTCTTTAAAATTTGAAGATCAGATCTTCCATTTTTTGAAGAACTTAACACCAATTTGATTTTGGGGGACATTTCATCTTATACTTAAGGCAGCCACTTTTCAAAAATAATGAGTGTCATAACCCTAGATTTGTTCAATATGCATACATAAAAATCATGAATTTATAACAAGTACAACATTCTTGGTAATTATATATATATATATATATATATATATATATATATATATATATATAGAGAGAGAGAGAGAGAGAGATAGAGAGAGAGAGAGAATGAATGGTTAAGTAATATGAAATATCAGCACGAGATGGAACAAAACTCCACTTTCCCTCGCCATATTTCTGAATGCACTTCTTTAGAACTTCATCTTCTTCTCTACTCCATGCTCCTTTTCGTACATCATTGCTTCTCTTTTTTCTCATTGCCTTCTTCTTATTATTATCATTCCTAACAAGCAAGAAGGAGGAAGAAGGACATGCGGGTGCCGCCATCATATAGTTACAACTGCTATTGTACATTTAGTCACAAACTAGCTCATGTATGCAGCGAGAAGGATTGATATTTGAGTGTGCTAACTTAAGTATGCAGCAATTTAATTATATATGAGTGCTAACCTGTAACTTAAATGAAATTGGCTCTGTAGCATACATAAATATAGGTCATACAAGGGTATGTTTGTAGTATCAAACGTGCTTCGTAGTGAATAAAAAAACCGTTGAATTTGTGGCTCTCTATTGTGCAACGTTCCATTGTTTTACATAGAAGATTCTTCCAGCACCGCCTATCATAAACATTGATTAGAAATTTACACCCCCAACAAAGGGTCAGTAATGAATACTGTTGCAACCCAAATGGTTACAACAGGACAATCATGTTGAGTCAAGGATTTTTAATGATCGTTTTGATTAATGACAAGAAGAAGCTTCATGATCGACAAAAAGAAGATTCAATGGTTTCGTAGGTTAGAAGTTGGTTATTTAGAGTATTTTATGTTAAAATCTATCCTCAAATAATCATACTTCTCATTGCTTTCAAAATTATGCATGAAAACTCGTTTTTATTGTATATTGACAAAAACAGGTCAACCTATTAAAAATAACAGGTCAACCTATTTTTAAATATAACAGGTCAACCTGTTAAAATTAACAGGTCAACAGCTTTTTGGAATAACGGTCAAAAACCTGTCAACCTATTAATTTTTCCTGTCGACCTATTTTTGAATTTCATGAAGAGTCATCTTCTTCCTTGAATAGTTGCATCCATTTCTCTTCATTTAAAATCATTTCTTTTGATTGCAACTTTTCACCAACAATTGCAACTTCTCAATTACTATAAATACATCAGTTTTCATTCAATCAAATCACTGAATTTTCTCTCCATTCTCTGATCTATATTGTATTATTCTTAGCATTCTAAAAGCACTCAAAAGCATTCAATTATCGTTTGAATCTCCAAGCATATTTAATACACTTGTGATTCAACTCGATAATCTACTTCCAAATCTTTGCAAACATCAACATATATTTGAGGATAAGGTTATAGGAAGGTTGTACTCAATCATTGACTAATCAGTGTTGAAAGAAAGAACACATTCAAGGTCAAAGTCTTGTAATCGTCTTGTGGGTAAGCTTGTAGCCCGTGAAATCAAGTGGGTAAGCTTGTAGCCCGTGAAATCAAGTGGGTAAGCTTGTAGCCCGCAAATCAAGTAGTGTTGTGAACATGTTCCTCCGGGTGAAGAGAGGGTGTTGTTTAGTGAAAATCCGAAGAGGAGCTTCGGGACTGGACGTAGGACGGGAGGTCCGAACCAGTATAAAATCCTGGTGTCATTACTCTACTTTACTTTACTTTACTTTACTTTACTGCATTTAAAGTTGTCTGTGATATATATATATTGTTATCATATCATATTCCGCATAGCCATATTATAGATCCTACATAAGTCGTGCACATCGACTTTTCATTTGGTATCGGAGCAAGGTTATCATATAACCGTAACACAGTTATTTGATATATTCTAGTAATATGGCATATAACGCAAGTACAAGTAACACCACTTACACAGAAGGTCAATCGACACAAAGACCTCCTTTCTTTAATGGCCTAAACTATAGTTATTGGGCAACACGTATGACTTTATATGCAATCAACTAGCTATGATGCTTGGAATGCTACTCAGAAAGAGATAATAAATCCAACTATTGAGTATGCAGAATGGACTCCTGCTGAGAAAACAGCAGCTACTGTAAATGCAAAAGCAATGAATATGTTGTTTTGTGCATTAGACCAAAATGAGTATAACCGTGTTAGTATCTTTACCACTGCCTATCAAATTTGGCAAACACTAAAGACCACTCATGAAGGTACTAACAAGGTTAAACAAGCAAAAATAGCTTTGTTGAAAAGTCAATTTCAAACTTTCAAAATGAAGCCAAATGAAACAATCAATGAGATGTATTCAAGGTTTCAAACTATTCATCATGCTCTTATCGGGTTAGGACAAAATATTCTGACTTCAATGTAGTTTCAACAGTCCTACATTCACTGACTAATGAATGGGAAGGAAAAGTATTAGCCATAGAAGAAGCTAATGATCTTTCCACCATGAAGCCAGATGAATTGATAGGAAATCTTATGTCCTATGAAGCTAACTTGCAGGCTCGAAAAGAACAAAAAGAAGAAAAGAAAAATGTAGCTTTTCATGCTGATGAAGACATCTCAGATTATGAAGATGAGGATCTAGCATTCATTGCAAAAGGATTCAAAAAATTCTCAAAGCAACGAAAAGCTAGTCGATACAACAGAAAAAAGTTCAGATCAAACAGACCATCATCATCGAATGTAGAATGCTTTAACTGTCATAAGAAGGGACATATGCAAAATGATTGTCCAGAACAAAAGAAGAAGATAGAAAATGACAAGTTCAAACACAAAACGGACAAGTCAAAGAAACGGGCATTCTCAGTAACTTGGGATGATTCAGATTCATCTTCATCCGAAAGTGAAAGCGACTCAGATAATGAACAAGCAAATGTATGTTTTATGGCAACAGAGGATGAGGTACAAATTCCTACTCTTGAGGATATGCTTGATATTTATGATAAATTAATGATTAAATTTAAAGATACAAAACATCAATTAAAAGAAGTCAAGGCAATGTTGAATAGATCAGAATTAGAACGAGATATGTTAAAAGATGAAAAAACATATTAGAGGAGGAACTTGAAAAGGCTCAAGAATCATCATCTGATAATAATTCTCAACTATCTCTTCTGAGTCAAGAAATTGAAATTCAAAAAGAGAAAAATGACACTCTTACTGCTGAGAATTATGAGCTTACAGAAAAAGTAAAATCTCTAGACCTCGAAAAAGCTAGTTTACAAACAAAGTTAGACGACATTTCTAAAAATGTTTCTAACTTTAACAAAGGTCGAGAAAATTTGACAAAAATTATTGAGAGTTCACAACCAGCTACAAATAAGCAAGGATTGGGATATAAGAAACAAGTTATCAAGGAACATCTTGGTAAAAGAAAAAGGAAAAATAAGAAAGTTCAAGAAACAGAAGCTAAGAAAAATCTCAGTTTATTATATTCCAAACCAAAACCAAGTGTGAAATCTCAAAAGGAGAATGTCAAATCTATAAAAATATGGGTTCCTAAAACAAATAATAGGTTGATTAGGAACAAGTACATTCAAAATTTTTTGAGTACTGTGCATCATAATCCAAATTATTTGTATAAAGGGGATACCGGACCCGTATGGGTTTGGACTCCTAAGACCTAACTCTTAGGACCCTATAAAAAGTGGGTACCATGGACTTAACTTTATTTTTTGCAGGACCCACTTAAGAAAAGAGGAAAGTGGATACTGGACAGTGGTTGCTCAAAGCATATGACTGGAGACAAGAACTTATTAACAAATATTACTTATTCGGATGGTGGCTCAGTCACTTTTGGAGATAATTCAAAAGGCTATATCATCGGCAAAGGCGATGTGAGTAATTACGGTACATCTAACTTACCTCTTATTACAAATGTCATGCTAGTTAAGAATTTGAAACACAATTTGCTAAGTATCAGTCAATTGTGTGACAAAGGTTTTACTATTTCCTTTTCGAATAATAAATGTAGTATCTTAGATAAAGATCAAAATATAGCTTTTGAAGGACATAGAGATAGAAACATTTATATTCTGAATATGAATACCAATCATAATTCAGACATGTGTCTTGTAGCCAATGATAATGACCTATGGCTATGGCACAAACGTTTCTGTCACATAAACTTCAAAACTATTGACAAGCTAGCCAAAAATAATCTAGTTAAAGGATTACCCAAAGTGAGCTTTACGGTTAATAATCTTTGTGATGCACGTCAATTAGGAAAATTGACTAAATCATCTTTTAAATCCAAGAAAATCATATCAACATTACAACCACTTGAGTTATTACATATGGATTTATTCGGACCAACCCAGGTTCAGTCAATAAATCATAATAAATATGTGTTTGTAATTGTTGATGACTATTCCTGTTATACATGGGTAATTTTCTTGAAAAATAAAAGCGACACGTTTCACCATTTTAAATCATTCGTCAAAAGAATTCAAAAATCAAAAGGACTCAAAGTTAAAAATATTAGAAGTGATCATGGTGGAGAATTCGAAAATAATGATTTTGAACATTTTTGTACAAGAAAAGGTATAAATCATAATTTTTCGTTTCCTAGAACTCCACAACAAAACGGAGTTGTAGAACGGAAAAATCGGACCTTACAAGAATGTGCAAGAGCATTATTAAATGGATCTACTCTACCAAAACATTTTTGGGCAGAAGCTGTTGCTACTGCATGTTATGTTTTGAATCGTGTATCCATTCGACCTCTGACCAAGAATACACCATATGAGTTGTTTAATCAAAGAAAACCAAATATCTCAAATTTCAGAGTTTTTGGTTCTAAATGTTTTATTTTAAATACGGAAGACCATCTTGGAAAATTTGATTCGAAATCCGATGAAGGAATATTTGTCGGGTACTCGGAACGAAGCAAGGCCTATCGTATATTCAATAAGAGAACTAAAATTATTGAAGAATCACTTCATGTTTCTTTTGATGAATTCTTTAAATCAACTCATATCGTTTCAGATGACGAAGAAATCATAGTTAATAATAATCCTGTCATCACAAATAATGACTCTGACTCAGAAATAGTTGACGATATCCCTCAAACTGCTGTGCTACCTTCTCCACCAAGATTTAGATCTCCTTCGAGAATTCTGAGAGATCATCCAGTTCAGAATGTTATTGGAGAAGTAACATCACAAATTCAAACAAGAAGTCAACTTAATCAAATGAGTCATGTTGCGTTTATCTCAAATATCGAACCTAAAAACCCTAAGGAAGCTGCTACTGATGAATATTGGATCATTGCCATGCAAGAAGAACTAAACCAGTTCGAGCGCAATGACGTATGGGAACTTGTTCCAAGGCCAACTGATCAAAAAGTTATAGGAACTAAATGGGTATATAAGAATAAGGCCGATGAACAAGGGAACATTACTAGAAATAAAGCTAGACTAGTAGCACAAGGGTATAATCAAGAAGGAGGTATCGATTATGAAGAGACTTTTGCACCTGTCGCTAGATTAGAGGCTATTAGAATTTTATTATCTTTCGCTTGTCATCATAATTTTAAATTATATCAGATGGATGTCAAGAGTGCGTTCTTAAATGGGTTTATCAAAGAAAGAGTATATGTTGAACAACCTCCTTTATTTAAACATGAAAAATATCCGGATCATGTTTTCAAACTTAAAAAGGCTTTGTACGGTCTAAAACAAGCACCTCGTGCTTGGTATGAACGTTTACGAAGTTATCTTATTGATTCGGGTTTTCAAATAGGAAAGGTTGATCAAACGTTATTTATTAAACACTCGCAGAAAGACATATTGGTTATTCAGATATATGTGGACGATATAATCTTTGGATCAACAAATGAAAAACTTTGTAAAGAGTTTGCAGATGTTATGACCAAAGAATTTGAAATGTCACATATGGGAGAATTATCATACTTTCTTGGTCTTCAAATTAAACAATTTCTGAATGGTATTTTCATAAATCAAGAAAAATATTGTGGAAACCTTATTAAAAGATTCGGACTTGAGAATACTTCCGGAAAACCTACTCCGATGAGTACTTCTATTCATCTTGAAAAAGATGTCAATGAAAAAAGTATAGACCAGAAGACTTATCGCAGTATGATAGGATCTCTTTTATATCTAACAGCTAGTCGTCCGGATATTATGATGAGTGTTTGTTTATGCGCAAGATTTCAAGCCGATCCTAAAGAATCACACTTACGAGCAGTGAAACGTATAATTCGTTATCTTAATAATACCAAAGATTTCGGTCTTTTCTATCCAAAAGAATGTACATTTGAATTAGTATCATATAGTGATGCTGATTTCGAAGGATCACGAACGGATAGAAAGAGTACAAGTGGTACGTGCCATTTTATTGGAAAATCACTTGTCTCTTGGTTTAGTAAGAAACAAAATTGTGTTTCACTTTCGACTTGTGAAGCGGAATATATATCAGCGGCACTAGCATGTACACAAGTTATATATATGCAACAAACACTTAAAGATTTTGGTATAAATTTATCGAATTCTATTATATATTGTGATAACACGAGTGCGATAAATTTATCCAAAAACCCAGTTACCCACTCTCGAACTAAACACATCGATATTCGACATCATTTTCTGAGAGATAACATTGAAAAGGGTAATATAAATCTCGAATTCGTAAATACGGAAAATCAACCAGCTGATATATTTACCAAGCCTCTACTGGAATCGAGTTTTGTCAACTTACGTAGAGAGCTAGGTTTGGTTTCAAGAAAAGAACTCGAAGAGTAAAAAACATTTTAACATATATCAAGAGTTCGTACATTATTTTTGAAACCAATGTTTTTGTTTCTACATTTAGAAGAGAATTTTTCTATGGTTAAGCAAATACGAACCATATCTTTTATTTCTCAAAATAGAAAATTTCTTCTATATATATGATTATATATTTTTTTTGAGTGCTCTCAGATAATTTTTTCTCTCTAAATTTCCATAAAACAAAATATTATCATGGCTCATATCTGTGAAAAATGTGCTGAACACTCACACGTTTCAATCACTAGTTCCGAGCCAACAGAATATAATTCCCCGAAAACACCAGAACATCCACCCGGATTCCATTCACATTCTCGTACACCAGGAACCACACCAACTCCTAAACGAAGCAAGAAAGTATTGTTCTGTTCGCCACGAACTAAGGAGAAGATTGACGAAATACATCATTATCAACAACAGATGTATTATGAGCAAAGACTAACATCTTCTCGTTTATCGTATCTCGAGCGAATGGCTTCATTTTTCTGCGGGTCTAACAATCATAACGTTCATGAGCCAATTCCTATGCCATCATCATCAAGAACTCCTAACTCATGGGATAGGAATTACAACAACAACGAAGGAGCATACGGGAAATACTCTCCGTGGGAACCAAGAAAATGAGGTCATTCTAAAGGATCAACGGACATGCTTTATAATGCTTTTTAATAATGCTTTTATTTCCTACTTTATGTATTTGTTTTATATTATTAAAATAAAATTTTGGTTGGCTTTGAATTTGATCATCAAAAGGCTGGAATGTCATTTTGCATCAAAAACGGTCGACCGGTAGGTAAAAAACGGTTGACCGGTTTTATACTTTTTAATTTCCAGAGAATATTAGCGGTCGACCGGTTGCAAAATTTATGTCGACCGATCACTATTTGTTCAATACATGTCGACCGGAAATCATTACAGGTCGACCGGTTTTAAAGTCCAAAAATTCCAGAGATTTTCCGCGGTCGACCGGTCTCATAATTCATGTCGACCGGAACTATTTCAGAAAATTATGAAAAAAAGGTGTCGACCGGAAATTTATGACAGGTCGACCGGTCTTTTGAAAATTTCAAATAAAAAGCTCACATTTCGGTCAACCGGTTATATATTGTTGTCGACCGATTTCAGCTCTTTTTCTTACTTTTTCAAACAGAAACTTTTTAGGTCGACCGGTTTCGTGTCTTTTCGTTTTTTAAACCTCCAATCGCCGGTTTAACCCCTATATCATCAACCCTATTTCGATTTTTACCCATTCATTACTCAAATCAACACCTCTTTTCAAAACCTAACTTCTCATCTCCATCTCCTTCTCTTCATTGGCTCCAAAATCAAAGAAATCAAAGACTTCTTCTTCAACTTCTCAACAACCCATAGATGCTCAAATCAAACATTGGCTTAAGGATCCGATTGCTGTAACAAGATGGAATAAAATGAAAGATTATACCATTCATGAAGGGATTTTTCTCAAATATCACGATTTCCTCCTCTATGATGTCAGAGAAATTGCAACCAAAGCAAAATTAGCATCTCTTCTTAGTTTTGAAGACAATAATGTTGAGATTAATCACATTATGATAAAATTCTTCTATGCTAATCTCAATTTGGAGAAGTACAAGCCAGCAAATTCATCAGATTGCTTATGGTCGGTTGTATGTGATCAACATGTATTCATTTCCAAGTCCCGAATGTAAGAAGTTCTTAAATCTTCAAATAATGGTACGAAATTTACTTCTGATTTCTGTCCCATTCATATTAGAGACAAAATTAGCCGTTTATTCATTGAAGATCACAAGTCAAGTGCTAAAGGAGTAAATTTGAGACCAACGGCTAGAATTTTCCATCATTGTATTGTTTACTCTCTCTTGCCACGAACCAGTAATTTTGATGGAATCTACAAAGAAAATTTTAAGGCATTATATGCTATATATGGTGATATCAATATCAACTGGATTGAAATGATTTTTGATGAAATATCATTGGTCAATAAACTCTCTCGCAAACATTTATTTTACAACGAATACGTAATGCGTCTTATCATGAATTGCGGAATAAAATCTCCGGAATCCAAGATTTCAATACCTAAGTGTATTGATAAAGTATCAAAGAAAAGAATGAGACTTCCGGATCCATGCTTAACCATTATTCCATTTGAGCAATATACACATAGACGTCCTTCTGAAACATCTTCATCACAAGCACCTCCTCCAAGACCGGAAGATGTTAAGATTCCTTCGCCAAACTCAACAACAAAGGAATCTCTAGAACGAATAGCAAGAAATCAATTTCTTTTAGAAGCAAGACTCAAGCGAACCGATACCAAGCTTGATCGGTTAGACACCAAAATGGATAAACGTTTTAACAAGCTTAAGTCTTTCTTTGGCATACTTTGGGATGCTATATCTTGCGGTGCTTCTTCCTCCACTACTCAAGCACAAAATCCAGGAAAACGACCAATGCCACCTAATTTCACTTGGTCTACTTCAGAAGAGAATACTAGTTCAGGGTCAAGTACTCAAGTTGGGCGTGAACGTGGCACTTCATACATGAATGAAGGAAACGAGGAGGAAGAGGAACATGTTGACCTTGAAGAAGAAGAAGTACGACAAATAGAAGGTAAGGATAAGGAAATAGAGGTAGAAGGAAATGACGAGGAAGAATCGTCAGAAGAAGAAGAGGATGAGGAGAAGGAATCAGACGAAGGAGAAGGAGATGAGACCGATTCTGATGTGCCACCTCAGTGATTATATCTATCCTTTTACGCTCTTCTATTTTATGTTGAAACACTTTATTAGCACTTGTATATGATTAGTGCTATCTTTTAATTATGTACGTTATCTACTTATGTTGGTTTTGTGTGCTATGGTTTGTAATTTGTAAAAGAATCCACTACTAATGTTCTCCGTTGTTTAATCTATTATGATAGTTTCTTTTATCCTTTTTGTCGATGACAAAGGGGGAGAAAGTTTTAGAAAATATTACTAACATTTCTTCTTGCAGAAATTTAGTTGCACATTTCAGGTATATCATATATACAGGGGGAGAGATAGAGCATATATACAGGGGGAGATAGCAATAAAGATTAAAATATCAAGCTATATTGTCATCAATCAAAAAGGGGGAGAATGTTGAGTCAAGGATTTTTAATGATCGTTTTGATTAATGACAAGAAGAAGCTTCATGATCGACAAAAAGAAGATTCAATGGTTTCATAGGTTAGAAGTTGGTTATTTAGAGTATTTTATGTTAAAATCTATCCTCAAATAATCATACTTCTCATTGCTTTCAAAATTATGCATGAAAACTCATTTTTATTGTATATTGACAAAAACAGGTCAACCTATTTTTAAATATAACAGGTCAACCTGTTAAAATTAACAGGTCAACAGCTTTTTGAAATAACGGTCAAAAACCTGTCAACCTATTAATTTTTCCTGTCGACCTATTTTTGAATTTCATGAAGAGTCGTCTTCTTTCTTGAATAGTTGCATCCATTTCTCTTCATTTAAAATCATTTCTTTTGATTGCAACTTTTCACCAACAATTGCAACTTCTCAATTACTATAAATACATCAGTTTTCATTCAATCAAATCATTGAATTTTCTCTCCATTCTCTGATCTATATTGTATTATTCTTAGCATTCTAAAAGCACTCAAAAGCATTCAGTTATCATTTGAATCTCCATGCATATTTAATACACTTGTGATTCAACTCGATAATCTACTTCCAAATCTTTGCAAACATCAACATATATTTGAGGATAAGGTTATAGGAAGGTTGTACTCAATCATTGACTAATCAGTGTTGAAAGAAAGAACACATTCAAGGTCAAAGTCTTGTAATCGTCTTGTGGGTAAGCTTGTAGCCCGTGAAATCAAGTGGGTAAGCTTGTAGCCCGTGAAATCAAGTGGGTAAGCTTGTAGCCCGCAAATCAAGTAGTGTTGTGAACCTGTTCCTCCGGGTGAAGAGAGGGTGTTGTTTAGTGAAAATCCGAAGAGGAGCTTCGGGACTGGACGTAGGACGGGAGGTCCGAACCAGTATAAAATCCTGGTGTCATTACTCTACTTTACTTTACTTTATTGCATTTAAAGTTATCTGTGATATATATATTGTTATCATATCATATTCCGCATAGCCATATTATAGATCCTACATAAGTCGTGCACACCGACTTTTCAAATCACTTATCGACTGACGGCGGCATCTGATATCTCAGAATGAGCAATCAATAGTCCTTCAAGTTCAGTAGGTGCAATATGCAAATAATATTTAAAGTGTAATTACAAATTTTGCTATCAATAGAACCATGATGACTTGTCATTTATTTGCAAAAAAAAAACATTCAGTTGATTTGTTTTAGTGGTATGGGAAATAAGTGGTGCTAAAAGTTTTAATTTTCACTTAAGAGTTTCTCTATTAAATTCATAGGATATACTTTTTGAACAAATGCTTTTAACAAAATTAATAATATAAAAGAAGTTATTATCCTATAAAAAAATGATAAAATATCACAAAATTTTCAATCATACAAAATGCATTTTTTAACTTTTGTTCTTTAAAACTGACTATTCAGAAGTATTTTTTCTAGGAACTTATCAACTTAAGTTGAGATGCCCTTCAACCTGATTGCCAGCATTTACATTATATAGGGCTTGGAGTTGAGTACATAAGTTCGTTGTATTTTAGACCCAAATCATCAGACATAGACTACAACACCATATCTTGTTCAAAATAGGTAGCTTAACATCAAAAATCATCTTTTATACCTGGGGTTAAAGTGGTGGAGCAGCAGAGAACATCACCCACCAACTGCCTACGGAGAAGAAACATGTTGCATTGTTAAAGTTCGTAGAATTTTGATTTGGGCGGCTCGAGGGATGATAGCAGGAAAGGAGGAAGGAATTTTTGGGAAGTTAGGGTAATAATGGGGAAAAGGAATTGAGCGAAGAACAAAGGAGTGTTAACCGCTCTTGATCAATGGATTAGCTCTATCGCCAGTTTGAATTAAAAGAAAAGGAGAAGCAAATTCAGAAATGCATTGATCAGGGATTTAGTTTCGGATAGTTTCGCAGATGGGAAAGAGATTGGAAATTGAGGCGGAAGGGAGAGGATTTCACATAACGGGAAGTATTTCATGAAGGCGAAAATGTCCCGCTAAAATTTACATCGACTGATTTGAACCATTGGATTAATCATGCATCTACGATTGGGACTTTATTTATGCTGATAACGCGGATCGCTGAGCTGGATGGTATATATGTAAAGCAACGTTTTTAACTGGTGTTGCATGTCAAAACACTAGAATTCTCACTGCAACTGGGAGTTCACGTCTAGTGCAACAATATATGAATATTGTTGCAGAAGATCAAAGAAAGCATAGCTTTTGCAATGCTTTTCTTGCAACACACACATATTAGTGTCGAATATGCCCACTTTTGTAGTAGTGAATAAAATTCGGAAAATTCAAAATAAAAATGTTGGTTGCATAACATATGAATGAAAAGGTTGCATTGTCATTATATTGAACATAACACTACACCATAATAGTGAAATATTAAAACATAAATTTTTGGTTTGCTAGCCCTTATTTACATGATAGTCCAACAACTCTATAACCCATTATAGCATATTAAAACCATTGTTGAAGTAGAAAAGTTAGCTTAAGGATTTTATTCCTTTAAATAGCTATGTTCAACTCTTTTTTCTCTATGTTAAAAAATGGTAGAGTAGTTTTGTAGAAGAGATAAGAAAATTCGCTAGCGAAAAATTAAATTCTGTGCACTAAACAAAACATACATTTTTATGCTATTTTTTACTAACAATATAGGTTTTCTTGTATTGTCCATAACATTATATTTTATGTTTTGTCAATATTTACCTACATTTAATAATTTATTCTCTCCTTGCTACAGCTATAAATCTAAAATAGCTGATTTTAGGTTTTATTTCCTGCTTTTTCAATTTTGGTTTTTTTAAGCTTCCATTCACACCTATCTAAATGGTATGATTTCCTAAAAAGGCTTCCATTAAAGTACATGTTGCATATACCTCTTGTAAACCAGCTAAGACAATATTTCCTAGTTTTTATTATGAAGTAAATTTTACAAACTTCATTGTGATAGATGCTTAATAACTATAAATTTGATAGGTCTTTACCAATAATATTTTTGGTCAGAAATTGAAAAAGATTATAATAAATTTAGAATGAGTAAAAATGTTATTTATTTTTGGCATTTTACTGTTTTAATATCCTTCCAAGAAGAGAGACTTATATTTTATTAGAGTAAATCAAAAATCCATAGAGTTTGTTGGGTATTAAAAATTACAAATAGGATAGATTATCACTATTATGATCAAGCAAAAGTTTGAAGGTAAAAAGTTACAAAACAATATAGCTACAATTATTTGAGTTGACAATATTTAGCAAACCAGTGTTACAACAATAAAGGAATATGTGTGGAGAAGCTGGAGAGGGATCATGGGCTAAGTCTAGGAGACCATAAGTGAATTCAATAGCAGCATTTATGTCAGTGTTTGATGTTAGTGCAAGAGGGTTACACTTCGATTCTCATCAAACAACAAGCTAGCTAAATCGTTAAAAGAAGCTGAGCAAGCCAGGGGAAGCAAGGCACAATAGCAGAGACAAGATTTGTTGCGACTGCTATGTACATGCAAGATGTTGATTGTTGCAAGACAGTAACTATAGTACGCAAATAGAAGATGTGTGCAAGAACATGATCTATGAATATAAACAACTTTAAAGGATATAAAAGATGAAATCCTGGTGAAGGAAGAACTACCTATGATTGAGGATATGGCGAAGAAAGGCCATGTGTATGTTCTTAGTGATTTATTTGATACTTGTTGACTTTAACTATGAAATATATCTTTTTTTTGTTATGTCAAATTGACAACTGTACGAAATTGAAAGCCTATGCATTGAACTTGGAAACTTAGGTATCAAACTTGTATGTTATCAGTTGAAACTTTATATTGTTCCAATGAAGAAAAGAGTAGAGGAAACCTAGAAATATATATATAGGTATTTCGCAAGTCAATGTACAAGTGATAATGTTCAGCAACTTAGGACCATGGAATCAAAGCTCCAGTGACATGAAATGTAAATAAAATAGCAGTATATCAACAAGGCAGTGATTCACAAATGCTAACAGAGGAAGCCCAAGGAATTTTGTTGATTATTGATGATGCAAGCAAAAAGATAAACAAAAACATACAACCAGATCAGGGTCACGAGTAAACCTATGCTAGCAACGTTAAAAGGAAAAGACACGCACCAAAATTTAAATGGCAAACATGCGAGACCAACAAATAAAGCTAGAAAGAAAGTGCAGTACTCATGCCTTGAATACAAAACACACAAACTCAGCATGACAATAAGCCTCGCATGGTGCCAGGAAAAAAATTAGTATAAAACTAACAAGCACACGGTAGTGCAATGCGAGCAGAGTGCACATTCGAAGAGCAAGAGAAATGGTGCCATGCAACAACACTACAGGGAGGAAAATCAACGCAACATTGATTGAAATAGAGGAGTGGACCCAAACAATGATTGCATGATGCGATGCTTGGCAATCCATAAATTGAAATAGCAAAGCCAAAATATTAAAAGAGCCTACAAACAAAGTAATCAAAAATCGGAGGAGGATCTAAATCCTACAGGTCGGCAAAAAGAAACTCACTGTGTTGTCTTACATCTGAAACTACACTTCAGTTTCCAGAGACTTAATTTCCAATTAAACTTACAAATGGTAAAGAAATAACGTAAACTAGATAGTGTGAGTTCCAATAATAGAACAACACCAAAATCAACCTACATGCAATTTTGGTACAATGGTTTTCATTACTGGTTACAAATTCTGATCATAATGTTCATATCTAACTCTTCAAAAGGTTACAAATTCTGGTTCTCATTGCTCTTCACAAGTGAAGTGAAATTGGTTTGAAAATGTTGAACATCTTGAATCGTATTTAAATATATGGCAAATAAAATTTTTAAGATATTATGTGCTTTCCTATCAAAGTGCTAATAATGTATGAAAGTTCAAATTTACAGGCTCGATTGATTAAGTGGTCAAAGGAAAACTACAACCTGAGAAGTCATCAAATTGAGAAACCAAATTTGATAAACGTCAAAACTAGCAACAAAATTTAGACAACATGCAAGGGGAGAAATCCGAGGACCTCAAGCATCTACATAATCATAACAATAGGATTTTGGGACATGAGGAACTAAAGTGCACAGATTATAATCATGGACATTAACATAGCAGATTTTAGATCATCCACTTATACCTATTGACATTAACATAGCAGATTTTAAACAAGTATGAAAATAAAGAGCTTTAGTTATATATTCTGACATTAACACATCAGATTTTAAATAAGTGCAAATGGAACTACCTAGCATCACCAATTCAACATGTTGAAAGAGAAATCGATTATGCAGAAAGATAAAAAGAAACTGTACATCTTAAAACAAAATCAAAACTATATTTTTCCCAAGAATATAATTTTTTACTCACCAAAGTTATAAAGGGAAACCAAATTGACTTCGAACTCCTTGTCTCAAACTCGAATCTGACGTTGAACTCCTTGCCTCAAATACGAGTTTCGTGACCTCGAACTCGAATCTGACGTTGAACTCCTTTCCTTGAATATGAGTTTTGTGACCTCGAACTCGAATCTAACGTTGAACTCCTTGACTCGAAATCGAGATCCTTGTTCCCTCTTTGTAATCGAAATCAAAATCAAAATCCTTCCCTAAATCACCATATTCCCGCATTGTAATTCATTTTAACGCGACCGAAATAGTGAAAAAGCATTAAGATTAGGGAAGTAAGGGTTACTGTAGAAAAATAGGTGGGTATTTTCATTTTTCCCCCTTGAAAACTAGGCTTGCCAATGCAAATAAGTGTTACCAATTTTTTTTTATAAATTTGTATTTATAGTAAAACATTTTTAATATATCAACACATATTATTGTCACTAGTCTACAACACAAGTAAGCGTTGGCAATTGAACCAAATGGCCATTATGGTGTAGTGTATGATTCGAAATCAAATGAATTCAAAATTTCATCGATATGGAGTTTTAATATGCGTTTCTTTTATATATAGTCTAAATGAAAATGCCCAAGATATGTTGGAATTAAATCATTGGATCTAATCCTATTAGTATTTATGTTATAATCAAGCACATTAAAGTTAAGAATTTACAAAGATCGTTAACTTATTGTGCATTTCCATAAGATATTTCATTTAAATAAAATGAACAACAATTGTCCTTTACAAATAAAATTCAAACTTGTCTAAACAAGATGCATAATAAAATTTATTTTAAACGGAAATTTCATAACAACAATACTTTAATTCCTCATTTATGCCCTAGGTTAGAACAAGAGGCAGCTTCCTATGGATAATACAACAACATTTGCTTCATTTCCGCTTTTAAGTCCACTTTTCCTTTTGTTAGATTTCTACTCTATTGCAATTCCTACAAATTCGCGTACATAATGTGATCTATATCTAGTATCTAATACTAGAGATGTATAAGTAGATAAGTTGACATTTATAACATTTATATTTGTTCGGTTGAAATCATACTTCTTCCTTTTCTTCCAGGTCTTCTAATTATGCAAAACAATTATATTTCCTTTTGTTTTGAGATAATTATCAAATTTCGATATCAGACAAGAAATTTGATTTAGTTCAGTTTATCCTTTTTAAGGATCAATTTAATAAATTATCAAAGTTATTAACTATTTAATATCTACAGTAGATAATAAATAATAAAATAATAATGATTAATTTGCAGTATATATACACAAACTTTGACACTCAAAATTATATAACACTGCATATTAATACAAATGCATAATTTAAATTAAAATATGCTCCCACTCAAATTAACATCCCTCTTTATATATATATATATATATATATATATATATATATATTGAATTTGTTCAGGAGGGAAACCGACCGGAGTTGTAAAACCCTCCCTAGTGCACATAGCCTAGTCTGCGAGCACCACAAAAGATATATATATATCTTAGTGATCCAAGATCCATATCTAATCACGCCTTGACTTAGCTTTGGCTACTCTCCAAAACAGATGCTTTTAGGTAGACATCTTATGTCAATTATATCACATACTTGAATAACATGGTGAACAATTTTGTTCATTTAAATATTTGAATATTTCATGCTCTTTGTCTCTAAGCCCATAATCCTATTATGGCGGCCCAATTAAGTCAAACCCAATTATACAGTTGAGTATCACATTTACTCTATCGCGTATAACCAAAATAAATAGTGCACTAATGCTTTGGCATTACCTACATCTATTGATTCTGGTATTGATGAGTGTATTTATTGGAAGATGTCACCATAACTTAATATAATTATTAGTTAAAAGGGATTTTTATAATTCGAGGTGGCAAGTAAGATTAGTAGTATTTGTACATTTCAAAATACATGTATTTCAAAATACATGTATTTTAAAAAGCATAAACTACCAAAAAAACCAAAATACCAACAAGGATCTCTGACATAGGGGAAAACCCCAAGTTCCACAAACAAGAGAAAAAAACAGGAACCCACTTATCGAAAGCACTTAAACACCAAGCTCAATAGGCAATGCAAAAGATAGTAACTCAAAACACATAGAGTGACCTAAAAAAGAAAGAAAACTACAAAACCATAAAAATACCCACAAAGTCCTCGTTAGCTGATAACAGTCTCAATGTGAGGAGCTAAAGTAGGAAAGGTTGATGGTGTTGGAAACTGAGCTATTCCAGGCATCCACACTAGATTTGAGTGCCTAAAGGTCATCAAAACCAGTGGACGTTGGAAAAAGATGCGAAACGAAAAGTAGATCTGAATGGGACACGGGTTTAAGTGGAAAGGAAACAAATGAGGTACAGGCGCGGAGGAAGCTAGGCAACGGCGAAGGAGGAAGGGGGAGGCGCGATAATGAATTGAGGTGAAATGGAGGAGGAGTGAAAAAAGGAAGGAGGAGGTGGCAGGAAAATGTGCTAAACCTAGTCGCCATTTCCAAAGCTTAGACTGAGTTTTCACTTTTTAATTTATTTAACCTATTGTTTAACCTTATTAATGAATATCAAATATCTTTCAAAATAGTTTTAAGTATAAACTTGATGTTTTGACTGATATCTTATACCTTTCTCACTTTCGAAACATGAAAGTAAACACCGATGTCATCTATATAACTATTTTCAAGAGATTAGAGTGAGATCAAATAATATATATCACGTACATATGTAATTTTGTACATATATTTTCCATATGCATGATTAAAATGTCTATGTACTTGACAATTCATTTTTAATGTTAGAGGAAGTACTTGATTTTTTTTATTGAATTTGTTCAGGAGGAAACCGACCGGAGCCGTAAAACCCACCTAGTGCACCTAGCCCGGTCCGTGGGTACCACATAAGTGGCTTGTAGTGTATGCATATGGTAAACCTTTAGCATGACATTCCGGGCTTCGAACTCGCATCTCAAAATAAATTATATTTAAAATTTCCAAACTCGTATTTCGTAAGTAATACCTTTTCAAATCAATTATTTATTATAAAATTTCAAATACGGATTTTTTTTTACATAAGGCTCCCTCTTTTTATTTGATATCACTAAGTTTTATATCTAGGAAATCTTACATATATCCAGTTTATGTTGATCATCAATAAATCTTAAAACTTAAATACTTACCATTGTTTATTTATAAATTTATTATTTAACATAAAATGAATTCCGTTCATAACACAATTTTTTTACCATATACATACTTGTAAATATTTGAACATAATCATTATATCATTACTTGTACTTTCATGGATCTATTATCAAATCTTTTACTTGAAAATTTAGGCAACATTCCTATTTAAGAGAGAGGGAAGACATGGCAACCTATTTGAGATCACATTCTGTTTATAAACCTTTATATAATAAGTATTTACTTATTTTATCCATATTTTGCTTTCTATCATTACTCAAATATAATTAACTTATAATACAATGATGACTCAAATAAATAATATTTTCAAAAATATAGGCGTTATATGGTTTCATAACATTTATTTACATTAGTCTTCAGTTATAGCTTTTCTTAATTACCATTTTTAATCATTTTAAAGCTTAAACTTTAATTTTTTGTTTTAGTAATATTCAAATCTTAACACCTTTTAGAACATAATAAGTTAGCAACAAACAAAATAAATGTATATTCAATTCAACCTTATTTATTAATTTCTAAGTCAGTGTGATCCTTAATCACTATTAAAGTTTCCAAGGGTTAAATCATCATGCATCAACTATTATTACTAACTTTTTACCAAGTTCTAATATATTTCAAAATGAATAATAGTCAAATTTAATTGAACATAATCAATTTATTACTTTAAAAATCATACCTTAAAATTAATGCTTACAAAGATTATACTTATCAAATCCATTTAAATTTCACAAATTTAATATAATATTATATATTCTTTAAAATCATCATTTTTAACAATTTCACATCCATTTAAGTGGACCTATATAATTCAAAAATATCCTATTTGAAATCAAATTACTATTCCAAATATATTTACTTGAAATCAGATTGATATTTCATATTTATTTAACTTAGAATGAAAATTAACAATATGAGATATCGTGATTAATGAAATATAATATTTTGCCTATATTAGGAAATTATTAATATTATTGCTACCATTTCATATAAAAATTATGAATTCAATAAACCTTTAAACACAATTCTTAAAATTCTATTATAAGATATTATAAATGATCTTCACTTACAATTTCTATTATATGAACTTTACACAAAACATAGTTATACATATTTGTTTAAATATCTTTCAATTATAAAACAAAGCTTCCATCTTAGAAATCTTATTTATATAAGTTTCCTTAATATAACATCGATAAATTTCTCAAACATATAAATCTTTTATAAATTCCTTTTAAAATAAACATATTCATTAATTTTATACTTGTCCATTAGAAAGATTTGTATTGTAAGTAGTTTTCAAAATACTTTATTTCAAATCAATATTTCATACAACTAAGTGGTTATTACCTTATTTGTTAAACGTTTATATTTATAAATTTACAAATTCCTTCTATAATAATTCCCAACATAATTTATAATTTGTTCTATTACATTTCCAGTTAGGACAAAGATAATTTTTTAGAACATGAGTTAATAGCTGAACTAAGGAAAGAACCTTGTCAAAAAGCATCTACTAAGGTTGAAGAACCTTACAGAATAAATTTAAAAATATTAAATCTTTTGAAAACCATCTTTTTAAAATACACTCTCTCGAGGATGATTTTACTTATTATATGGTAATTCTTACCTATCTCTAATGAGTTCACCCCAAAGGCTTAGGTGTTGCTCAACCTAAGCTCTGATACGAACTGAGACAACCCACCTTTTCAAATGACATAACTTTCTCGCAATGATAGACAATCAATAGGATAAAAAAATAATCACAAAACACAGACGTAAAAATAAAATAAAACTTAAAATCTCATAGCAGAAATAATTAAATACACGAGTAATTCAAAATTTTACATTTTTTCCTTTAAATAAACAACTTGAAATAACATAAGTTAACAACTTGAAATAACATAAGTTAACAACTACATAAGAAAACTAAAATGGTGAAATACCTAGATATAAATGGAGTCTCCAACTAAGCCTTCGTGTCTAGTAAAGTAATTCGCAATTGTAAAACTCAGGGATGACCAGTGGAACTTGGGACACTATTAGAAAGTAGAATGGCCAACTATTACACGAGTTTTCAAGCAGATGAAATCGGTCAAGTGGCCTCAGTTGGAGATGGGATTTCACAAGTTTATGGATTGAACAAGATTCAACCTCGCAAGCTTGATATTTATTAGTATGGATCGTTGTTTGATCCAACCGGTCCCACTCGTTATTCACCCCGCGATAGGATTGAGATTTCCTTTTTGGAATCTTCTCCATCTGAGGTTATTTTTTTTGAAACCATCCATCTGAGGTAAATTGTTTTATAGGCCTCCCGATCTCCAAATAATGAAAAACATAACTGAAGCGACCTGAACTTCCCCGGTCTCCGAAGAGATGAGAAAGAACGAACTACTGTGAGGACAAGACAAAACAGAACGCATACGGAAGAACATTTCATTGTTATTACAACAATTCCATCAGATACAAGAATATACAGAGTATAAATGATTAAATTACATTCGACAAATATCAGAGATTACAATAAATTACATAGCAGCGGAAAAATATACAAAACACAACTAGAAGTGATACACGGATACAGAGCTTTCCGAGCATCGTTCCAGCTGTAAATCAGGATCCTGTGAATATAAATCTGCAAAACCAAAACTACTAGCTGACCGTGCGGAAAATAGGGGCACCCAGAGTTTAGGTTAAAACAATAAACTCCAGGTCAGTCATGTGACTGGTGTGAGAACTAAAACAGTTATTAATCTTTATTTTTAAAGTTAGGTAAATCAAGGGACCACGCCGTATAACACGGAACGGGTTTCCTCCCAAGAATACCAGTGCATAAAACAAACAGCGCAATGCTAAATAAAGAAAAATGAAACTGTTATAAGACCCAGGTCCCATCACACAATGCAACGCAAGCCGGAGGATAGGGTTTTTACCTTATAACAGCCAAAGCATGCTTGATACGTTTAAAACACATTATTTTGATATTACTATAAGTGTATAGTGTCAAAACAATTTCACATCATAAATATCAATCATAGACGGCATGAGTGCCCCATCCCACTATGTCGCCATACTAGGCTCTACAAATAAAGCCGAAATACACGTATTGGAAATTGGATTCCGTCATGAGTCGAGGCAAGGGGCAAGCTCCTCTCCGATTCGAGACACTCTAGCAAATGTCTCAGGACCCCACTATGATCCTTGGATCTTCAGGGCCGGTCCTCTCTTACTTTTGAGGATTAGTTATTCCTGAACACACGTTTCCCGGTCCTTACAGACCTATATCCGAGGCGCCTCATATCCAACAACCACACAGGTGAAAAGTATATAAATATCAGGGCTGGTAGGTCACTGACACCACCCTAGCTAGAAAGAAACGTCGTGCTCTCCCTGCAGTCACTATCCCGTTTTTGACTCATACCGAGGTGTGAGGCTCGCGAATTCACGTTATACACAAAGCTACGCCACACAGGCCGTGCTTTGATCATCAACCACAAGACTTTGCTTTTCAACAGAAGCCTTGATCAATTGCTACTTACGCATGCCACATTGGCAATTCACTCCATGCGACTGATGTCCATCGATATACAACCTCTGAGCTCGTACGTCTCAGAAAAGGGCGTTAAGCAAGAGAATAAATTCTCCGCCGCCAAACAGATGTATATTTAATAGAGATCAATCAACACAGAATAAAATCCAATGTCAGACACACAATCCATTTACAAGTTCGTTCTGGGTCTGAACGAAACCGGAGGCACTTTCCTCGCATATCCATCGATCTCCAAGTACGTCTGGACGATCACCAACTGTTTCCCTCATCTTGGGTGTACAGCCCAATCAAGATCATCAGTAATCACCCAAACGATGTGAAGACTTCCGGTCTTCGACCACCGTCTTCATCTTCGACATCTCATCGAATCGATTATTCAGAATGGGTATAAACCCGGCCTTTCTGAATAACCCACGTATATGATAAACAAATGTTACACAAACACAACGAACGCCTCATTCCAATTCAGAATATTCTTTTATTCACAAAATCACATTCTTAGGGAAAGGTTCCCATTAATTTTATCCAAGATAAATTCTTCCAAATTTATCCTATAATCTTCCTTTGGATATCATTTCAAACTAGTCGGGATTAACGAACCACACCGAAGTAATTATTTGTTTTATTTCCCAATCCCAACCTATATATCCCATGGAACAAAACTGGTGATACTCCATTCCTAACACCACGGTGTTATCGGTAAAATTAATTATCATTTCACGTTCAAATCTAATTAAAGATTTAACTATCGCTTTGGAGCAAAACTGGTGGTACTCCATTTTCAATCACCTTTCAGATTTGATAATTTAAATTATCCATTCACGTTTTAATCTAATTAAAGATTCATTAAAACTCCACTTAGTTTTAATCTTTTCAAAAATCAACATCTTGCCTTTAACTGGGTTAAAGAACCAATGTCATCTAAAACACGATCCACGATAAACCCAAATCACAGTTGATATTAAATACAAGGCTCTGAATAGAAAATATATCGACTTATATTCAATACCAAATTCTGAAACCAACATATATCGTATTGGAAATAATGATATAAAATATATCTTTCAAATTCCCATAACAATATCTGTATAGTCCCGAAATCCAACATCGAAATATCCCGAAGATAATTTCGATTCAACTCCAGTCCAATTCACATATTGGGAATATTGGTTATTTTTAAAATCACTTTCAAATTCAATTTATTTATTTCACAAATAAATTGATTTTAATTCTAGTTCAAAACTAGTTCATTTCGATAAAAATCTATTTTTATCTTTTCAAATGTGGAATTCTTCAGCCCAATTTTTCCCAAATCATTTCTTATGATTTTACACAAATTATGGATATTTTTAATAATTTTATCAAGGCCCGTACAGTCGATTTCCATCAACGGCCATCGAACTGCACTTACAGCGACCTTTTCTGAAATTGATTTGGACATAATTCCAAATCCAACCGTTAGATTTCAAATTTCTAATATTCAATGGAAAGCTCTTTTCGATACGAACCCAACGGTTCCGGTTTTAGGAGAATCCGACGGTCGGATCTCCCGCAATGTCCGTTTGAAATAAATGGTCGAAATTCACGAACTGCCGCGGCGCGGCGCGTTCTATTCAGGCCATTATATTATATATATAATATATATAATATATATTTCGTCGATTTCTATTTAAAACGAATTTTATAAATCGTTTTAAAATTGTTTCAAAAGCTATTTCAACTTTTTTTCAATTCAAATCAAAATTGAATTCTTCTTTATAAATTCGTTTTAAAATTCATTTCTATTCAATTCAAATTTTAATTCAATTTGAATTCATTTCAATTCAATTTGAATTCGTTTTCAATTCAATTCATTTCGAAATCGTTTTCAGTTCAATTCATTTCGAAATCGTTTTCAATTCAATTCATTTCGAAATCGTTTTCAATTCAATTCATTTCGAAATCGTTTTCAATTCAATTCATTTCGAAATCGTTTTCAATTCAATTCATTTCGAAATCGTTTTCAATTCAATTCATTTCGAAATCGTTTTCAATTCAATTCATTTTAAATTTCAATTTTAAAATATTTAATTTCGAAATCACTTTTCAATATTCGTTATACAACGAATAAAATCGATATAAATATCGTTCACGTCAAAATGGCGCAAAACTAATCAACACGGCTTTATATCTTATTCAACAAATGAATATTTATCTCATTCAACACATGAATCTATATTTTTCAACCTACGACTAATCTCAACACATGAGTACTGTCAACACATCACTATTTTTGTTATCTGAAATATTTTATAAAACTATGGTATCTATCGTTTGATTTTCAATTAGACTTCTACTGGGAAGTAGTTCTAATTTTAAATATGATAAAGATGTAAATTTTTTTATTATATAAAATTTTTCACTCAACACATGAACATCGTCAACACATGACTATTTTTATGTTCAACACATGAATTTTCTTTTATAATATTCCTTATTTTCCCGATTGGAATGAGGCCCAATCAATCACCATATAGTGTTAATTATATGGATTCCATACAACACATGTATATAATAGCATTGAAAAATAATCAATCATCAACCAAAGTGCACTACACTGTATAAGCATCAAATATAGATATCTTACGCTTATAACAGCCTGTCAATCAATCGATCGACATATTTAATCAATCAGGATTAGTGAACATCAAATTTCATCCCAACACCCGTGTGGGGTTTCAAACAATCAAACACAGATTTTATTTGTGCAGTTGGGCGATGTGTAAAATTTATCGACCCAATCAATATCAGTCAAATCAGTGTATATAAACAAATCGGCCGATTTGTTTATAAATATTTATTTATTCACTTTCACGTTAAAAATTATATTTTTAACGATCAAACTATTTTATTTTAACACTTGAATTTCTATTCAGTTCATTTTATTAAATAAAAATGATATTTTTATTTTTCTAACATATTTTAGAAAATTTCGGCGGCATAACGGCACGATACTAGAAACGGGACGAGGCCTAGCCTTATCCCCGGTCTAGTGAAGGCCCACGCCACCCAATAATTCAATTCAAACCAACTAGACTAACCAACTACACAACCAAACAATTTAACAAACAAGCCATCCATGGTCTGTGGATGACGGGTGTCGGGTGCTACTAAGCACCGTCTGCATCCTAGTATATATATATAACTAGAAAAAGAATTTTTAGAGTGAGAAGTTCTCACCGAAAGCTATCCAATACCACGACACTCCTATTGTAGAGATCTTCGTCGTTCTCGCCTTTTCTTCTCCTTTGTTGCCCGTAGCCACTACATATAGAAATCACACATTTTTATATTTCGATGTCTTTAAAATAAAAATCACATTTTTATTTATTCACTTTCAATTTAAAAATCATATTTTTATAATCACTTCATATATTAAAAAATCGAATTTTTACTATGCTATTCCATATATACAAATCATATTTCCTTACCGCTAATATATAGATAATAATTCTACTTCAAAAATATTGTTTTCGCCTTTATAAAAATAAAGTTTTCGCCTTTATGCCTTTATGAAAATAAAGTTTTCGCCTTTATAAAAATAAAGTTTTCGCCTTTATAAAAATAAAGTTTTCGCCTTTATAAAAATAAAGTTTTCATCGTTATGAAAATCACCACTTTATTTCAACGTATATAAAATAAAAATCAGATTTTTATTTCGCTACATATACAAAGATGATATTTTTATATTCTCTATCCTATAAAAATTATATTTTTAATACTTTAAAAATATAAAAAATCATATTTTTAATATTTCTATATAGTAAAGATTATATTTTTAATACTTTAAAAATATAAAAATCATATTTTTATCACTTTAAAAATATAAAGATCATACCTTTTCTATTTTAAATTCTTTTTTTTTTTTAAATCAGTTTTAAATTACTATATAAAATCAGTTTTAAATTACTATATAAAATCAGTTTTAAATTACTATATAAAATCAGTTTTAAATTACTATATAAAATCAGTTTTAAATTACTATATAAAATCAGTTTTCTTTTTATTATATAAAATCAAAAATAAAATAAATAAGAAAAAAAAAAGCTTACAGGGGGGCTCAGGGTTGGTTGGTGGCGCTCGACGTGGAGGAGGGCGCAGGCGGAGGGCGAGGTCGGAGGAGGATGCGGTTGGGTTTTAGGGGGGGCGCGCGAGGTGGATTCGGCGAGGAGGAGAAGGAGAAGGGGAGGGGGGTCTCGCGGCGGAGGCGCCTGGCTGCGGCGCCGCTGGGGGGGGCGCGCGAGGTGGCGGCGGCGGCTCTCCTCCCCGTCGCCTTCGTCCCTTTTTCTTTTTTTTTTTCTTTTTTTTTTCATCTGTTCGAATGAAACGGGGAAAGGAAATTATAGGGGGGGGTTTATGTAAAGTTTATTTTAATTTATTTAATTAATTTATTTTTCAAAAAGTTGACTTTTACATATGACCTCGAAACGAGGCCCACCGCCTGTCGTCCATAGCGTTTCACCCCCATTCCGAACACAATGGGATATGTACCGCAAGCTGATTCGACTGTTTGAATCAGTTTCCGTTTAATTTGCATTTAAATCACTATATTGAATTTTAAACGTACATTTCAAATTACCGGGGGCACATACTAGCTCTAAAAATTGCAGAAAAATATTTTCTAGCTTCGTATTGACGATACGGTCCTAACAAAACTAGTTTCATCGAATTCTGAGACCGTTGGATAAATGGCCATTTTCCAGTCAATTAAAATCAACTAAAATGGTCAAAACACGTTTTCCTTTACCACGCTCACATACTGATTCGAAAAATTATGAAACTTGGAATCTAGCAATAACTTGACATTACGGACCTAACAAAAGTGGTTTCGTCGAAATCCGAGGTCATTTGCAAAATGTCCATTTTTAAGGGCCTGAATTCCATAGCGACTATTCAGAATTTTCAACTGGACATATCTTTTGATTCTCGCTACGAAATTTTGATTGGTCGGATTCGTTGGAAAGATAATATCAAATAGATCCCATTATTTTTGGTTTCACTAAAATCCGGATTGTTTTGCACCCGGTACATTCAGTTGAAGTTTGAAATCGAATTATCGAACTACCGCGCCATTTTCAATTCTATTTATAATTATATATAAATATTATATATTCTAACGACGACGTATATAAAATATACGTCGAATTCTATTCAAAATAAATTTTCTCGTCGACATTATTTAAAATAATCTATTTTAAATATTCAAAATTCGCTAAAATCGCTAAAATAAAAATTTTAAACTGGCCCAGATTTTCGGGTTATTACAATCTCCCCCACTTAAAACTTTTCGTCCCCGAAAAGGAACAAAGTCGAAAGTGGTTTGATCAATAAGCTCTACGTTCGATCTGGCTTCCATTCTCCAACTTTTCAGTTTCTGAGAATTTTCAAATTTTCAAAAATTTGGCTAACACCCTAAATTTTCGAAAAATTTCGCCATAACCTCCCCTGCACCGGGAGCATCGGGGAATTTCAAATAGCTTCCCCGGTCCTTCAGATTTCAAAAAGAAAAAGAAAAAGCCAAGCGGCTAGCCAATAGGCTCACAAAATCATCATCACCCAAACAAAACAGGAAATTATGTAATAAACATGTACCTATTTGTCGGGCAAACAAATTTTATTCTTCGGCTCTAGCCTCCTTGCTATGACCTGTTCAATGTAAGAATATGTATATGCAAGCATATGCGACCAATTTTCAATACAATTCAATTATTAGTTTAATTAGGCATAAATGGTTAAAATTAGGAAATGATTAAACAAGCAACTCAAACATCAATCAATTAGTGGATTAGAATTTCAAATTCTTAATTTTGATACATATATACGGAAAATCTTGTTTTTGATGCCAATTCACAACAAAGTGTTCTAACTATATAAGTTTTGGTTCTCACACCAGCCTAATGGAAATATATAGAAGTCACACCTTCGAAACACGAACATAAATACTGATGATGTGGCCACATCATCAGAATTATCTCCGGGTGTCTAGAATGTGATTCTATATCTATCTAGTATATTAAAACTTCGAATATACGTTCATGACGCGTATACGCGAAATCTTTATATACTCGATTGTCCATATTCAAAATAAATAAATATTCAAATACGTATAAAATGTTTTAAATTTCCAAAACAAAATTGTTTTCATTTGAAAAATATACTCTTCACACTCGTTCTAGGATACTACTGATCCTATCTCTAACGAGTCATTCTAATTGGATATTACTAATCCAATATCTGATGAATTCTTTCGTATGGTTCTAATGTGTCTTGTTCTCGAGCTCTGTAAACAAAAGCTCTGATACCAAATGAAGCGACCCGAACTTCCCCGGTCTCCGAAGAGATGAGAAAGAACGAATTACTGTGAGGACAAGACAAAACAGAACGCATACGGAAGAACATTTCATTGTTATTACAACAATTCCATCAGATACAAGAATATACAGAGTATAAATGATTAAATTACATTCGACAAATATCAGAGATTACAATAAATTACATAGCAGCGGAAAAATATACAAAACACAACTAGAAGTGATACACGGATACAGAGCTTTCCGAGCATCGTTCCAGCTGTAAATCAAGATCCTGTGAATATAAATCTGCAAAACCAAAACTACTAGCTGCCCGTGCGGAAAATAGGGGCACCCAGAGTTTAGGTTAAAACAATAAACTCCAGGTCAGTCATGTGACTGGTGTGAGAACTAAAACAGTTATTAATCTTTATTTTTAAAGTTAGGTAAATCAAGGGACCACGCCGTATAACACGGAACGGGTTTCCTCACAAGAATACCAGTGCATAAAACAAACAGCGCAATGCTAAATAAAGAAAAATGAAACTGTTATAAGACCCAGGTCCCATCACACAATGCAACGCAAGCCGGAGGATAGGGTTTTTACCTTATAACAGCCAAAGCATGCTTGATACGTTTAAAACACATTATTTTGATATTACTATAAGTGTATAGTGTCAAAACAATTTCACATCATAAATATCAATCATAGACGGCATGAGTGCCCCATCCCACTATGTCGCCATACTAGGCTCTACAAATAAAGCCGAAATACACGTATTGGAAATTGGATTCCGTCATGAGTCGAGGCAAGGGGCAAGCTCCTCTCCGATTCGAGACACTCTAGCAAATGTCTCAGGACCCCACTATGATCCTTGGATCTTCAGGGCCGGTCCTCTCTTACTTTTGAGGATTAGTTATTCCTGAACACACGTTTCCCGGTCCTTACAGACCTATATCCGAGGCGCCTCATATCCAACAACCACACAGGTGAAAAGTATATAAATGTCAGGGCTGGTAGGTCACTGACACCACCCTAGCTAGAAAGAAACGTCGTGCTCTCCCTGCAGTCACTATCCCGTTTTTGACTCATACCGAGGTGTGAGGCTCGCGAATTCACGTTATACACAAAGCTACGCCACACAGGCCGTGCTTTGATCATCAACCACAAGACTTTGCTTTTCAACAGAAGCCTTGATCAATTGCCACTTACGCATGCCACATTGGCAATTCACTCCATGCGACTGATGTCCATCGATATACAACCTCTGAGCTCGTACGTCTCAGAAAAGGGCGTTAAGCAAGAGAATAAATTCTCCGCCGCCAAACAGATGTATATTTAATAGAGATCAATCAACACAGAATAAAATCCAATGTCAGACACACAATCCATTTACAAGTTCGTTCTGGGTCTGAACGAAACCGGAGGCACTTTCCTCGCATATCCATCGATCTCCAAGTACGTCTGGACGATCACCAACTGTTTCCCTCATCTTGGGTGTACAGCCCAATCAAGATCATCAGTAATCACCCAAACGATGTGAAGACTTCCGGTCTTCGACCACCGTCTTCATCTTCGACATCTCATCGAATCGATTATTCAGAATGGGTATAAACCCGGCCTTTCTGAATAACCCACGTATATGATAAACAAATGTTACACAAACACAACGAACGCCTCATTCCAATTCAGAATATTCTTTTATTCACAAAATCACATTCTTAGGGAAAGGTTCCCATTAATTTTATCCAAGATAAATTCTTCCAAATTTATCCTATAATCTTCCTTTGGATATCATTTCAAACTAGTCGGGATTAACGAACCACACCGAAGTAATTATTTGTTTTATTTCCCAAGCCCAACCTATATATCCCATGGAGCAAAACTGGTGATACTCCATTCCTAACACCACGGTGTTATCGGTAAAATTAATTATCATTTCACGTTCAAATCTAATTAAAGATTTAACTATCGCTTTGGAGCAAAACTGGTGGTACTCCATTTTCAATCACCTTTCAGATTTGATAATTTAAATTATCCATTCACGTTTTAATCTAATTAAAGATTCATTAAAACTCCACTTAGTTTTAATCTTTTCAAAAATCAACATCTTGCCTTTAACTGGGTTAAAGAACCAATGTCATCTAAAACACGATCCACGATAAACCCAAATCACAGTTGATATTAAATACAAGGCTCTGAATAGAAAATATATCGACTTATATTCAATACCAAATTCTGAAACCAACATATATCGTATTGGAAATAACGATATAAAGTATATCTTTCAAATTCCCATAACAATATCTGTATAGTCCCGAAATCCAACATCGAAATATCCCGAAGATAATTTCGATTCAACTCCAGTCCAATTCACATATTGGGAATATTGGTTATTTTTAAAATCACTTTCAAATTCAATTTATTTATTTCACAAATAAATTGATTTTAATTCTAGTTCAAAACTAGTTCATTTCGATAAAAATCTATTTTTATCTTTTCAAATGTGGAATTCTTCAGCCCAATTTTTCCCAAATCATTTCTTATGATTTTACACAAATTATGGATATTTTTAATAATTTTATCAAGGCCCGTACAGTCGATTTCCAACAACGGCCATCGAACTGCACTTACAGCGACCTTTTCTGAAATTGATTTGGACATAATTCCAAATCCAACCGTTAGATTTCAAATTTCTAATATTCAATGGAAAGCTCTTTTCGATACGAACCCAACAGTTCCGGTTTTAGGAGAATCCGACGGTCGGATCTCCCGCAATGTCCGTTTGAAATAAATGGTCGAAATTTACGAACTGCCGCGGCGCGGCGCGTTCTATTCAGGCCATTATATTATATATATAATATATATTTCGTCGATTTCTATTTAAAACGAATTTTATAAATCGTTTTAAAATTGTTTCAAAAGCTATTTCAACTTTCTTTTCAATTCAAATCAAAATTGAATTCTTCTTTATAAATTCGTTTTAAAATTCATTTCTATTCAATTCAAATTTTAATTCAATTTGAATTCATTTCAATTCAATTTGAATTCGTTTTCAATTCAATTCATTTCGAAATCGTTTTCAATTCAATTCATTTCGAAATCGTTTTCAATTCAATTCATTTCGAAATCGTTTTCAATTCAATTCATTTCGAAATCGTTTTCAATTCAATTCATTTCGAAATCGTTTTCAATTCAATTCATTTCGAAATCGTTTTCAATTCAATTCATTTTAAATTTCAATTTTAAAATATTTAATTTCGAAATCACTTTTCAATATTCGTTATACAACGAATAAAATCGATATAAATATCGTTCACGTCAAAATGGCGCAAAACTAATCAACACGGCTTTATATTTTATTCAACAAATGAATATTTATCCCATTCAACACATGAATCTATATTTTTCAACCTACGACTAATCTCAACACATGAGTACTGTCAACACATCACTATTTTTGTTATCTGAAATATTTTATAAAACTATGGTATCTATCGTTTGATTTTCAATTAGACTTCTACTGGGAAGTAGTTCTAATTTTAAATATGATAAAGATGTAAATTTTTTTATTATATAAAATGTTTCACTCAACACATGAACATCGTCAACACATGACTATTTTTATATTCAACACATGAATTTTCTTTTATAATATTCCTTATTTTCCCGATTGGAATGAGGCCCAATCAATCACTATATAGTGTTAGTTATATGGATTCCATACAACACATGTATATAATAGCATTGAAAAATAATCAATCATCAACCAAAGTGCACTACACTGTATAAGCATCAAATATAGATATCTTACGCTTATAACAGCCTGTCAATCAATCGATCGACATATTTAATCAATCAGGATGAGTGAACATCAAATTTCATCCCAACACCCGTGTGGGGTTTCAAACAATCAAACACAGATTTTATTTGTGCAGTTGGGCGATGTGTAAAATTTATCGACCCAATCAATATCAGTCAAATCAGTGTATATAAACAAATCGGCCGATTTGTTTATAAATATTTATTTATTCACTTTCACGTTAAAAATTATATTTTTAACGATCAAACTATTTTATTTTAACACTTGAATTTCTATTCAGTTCATTTTATTCAATAAAAATGATATTTTTATTTTTCTAACATATTTTAGAAAATTTCGGCGGCATAACGGCACGATACTAGAAACGGGACGAGGCCTAGCCTTATCCCCGGTCTAGTGAAGGCCCACGCCATTCACACATCAATCAAATCAATTTCAATTCACCCAATAATTCAATTCAAACCAACTAGACTAACCAACTACACAACCAAACAATTTAACAAACAAGCCATCCATGGTCTGTGGATGACGGGTGTCGGGTGCTACTAAGCACCGTCTGCATCCTAGTATATATATATAACTAGAAAAAGAATTTTTAGAGTGAGAAGTTCTCACCGAAAGCTATCCAATACCACGACACTCCTATTGTAGAGATCTTCGTCGTTCTCGCCTTTTCTTCTCCTTTGTTGCCCGTAGCCACTACATATAGAAATCACACATTTTTATATTTTGATGTCTTTAAAATAAAAATCACATTTTTATTTATTCACTTTCAATTTAAAAATCATATTTTTATAATCACTTCATATATTAAAAAATCGAATTTTTACTATGCTATTCCATATATACAAATCATATTTCCTTACCGCTAATATATAGATAATAATTCTACTTCAAAAATATTGTTTTCGCCTTTATAAAAATAAAGTTTTCGCCTTTATGCCTTTATGAAAATAAAGTTTTCGCCTTTATAAAAATAAAGTTTTCGCCTTTATAAAAATAAAGTTTTCGCCTTTATAAAAATAAAGTTTTCATCGTTATGAAAATCACCACTTTATTTCAACGTATATAAAATAAAAATCAGATTTTTATTTCGCTACATATACAAAGATGATATTTTTATATTCTCTATCCTATAAAGATTATATTTTTAATACTTTAAAAATATAAAAAATCATATTTTTAATATTTCTATATAGTAAAGATTATATTTTTAATACTTTAAAAATATAAAAATCATATTTTTATCACTTTAAAAATATAAAGATCATACCTTTTCTATTTTAAATTCTTTTTTTTTTTTTAATCGGTTTTAAATTACTATATAAAATCAGTTTTAAATTACTATATAAAATCAGTTTTAAATTACTATATAAAATCAGTTTTCTTTTTATTATATAAAATCAAAAATAAAATAAATAAGAAAAAAAAAGCTTACAGGGGGGCTCAGGGTTGGTTGGTGGCGCTCGACGTGGAGGAGGGCGCAGGCGGAGGGCGAGGTCGGAGGAGGATGCGGTTGGGTTTTAGGGGGGGCGCGCGAGGTGGATTCGGCGAGGAGGAGAAGGAGAAGGGGAGGGGGGGTCTCGCGGCGGAGGCGCCTGGCTGCGGCGCCGCTGGGGGGGGGGCGCGCGAGGTGGCGGCGGCGGCGGCGGCTCTCCTCCCCGTCGCCTTCGTCCCTTTTTCTTTTTTTTTTCTTTTTTTTTCATCTGTTCGAATGAAACGGGGAAAGGAAATTATAAGGGGGGTTTTTATGTAAAGTTTATTTTAATTTATTTAATTAATTTATTTTTCAAAAAGTTGACTTTTACATATGACCTCGAAACGAGGTCCACCGCCTGTCGTCCATAGCGTTTCACCCCCATTCCGAACACAATGGGATATGTACCGCAAGCTGATTCGACTGTTTGAATCAGTTTCCGTTTAATTTGCATTTAAACACTATATTGAATTTTAAACGTACATTTCAAATTACCGGGGGCACATACTAGCTCTAAAAATTGCAGAAAAATATTTTCTAGCTTCGTATTGACAATACGGTCCTAACAAAACTAGTTTCGTCGAATTCTGAGACCGTTGGAAAAATGGCCATTTTCCAGTCGATTAAAATCAACTAAAATGGTCAAAACACGTTTTCCTTTACCACGCTCACATACTGATTCGAAAAATTATGAAGTTTGGAATCTAGCAATAACTTGACATCACGGACCCAACAAAAGTGGTTTCGTCGAAATCCGAGGTCATTTGCAAAATGTCCATTTTTAAGGGCCTGAATTCCATAGCGACTATTCAGAATTTTCAACTGGACATATCTTTTGATTCTCGCTACGAAATTTTGATTGGTCGGATTCGTTGGAAAGATAATATCAAATAGATCCCATTATTTTTGGTTTCACTAAAATTCGGATTGTTTTGCACCCCGTACATTCAATTGAAGTTTGAAATCGAATTATCGAACTACCGCGCCATTTTCAATTCTATTTATAATTATATATAAATATTATATATTCTAACGACGACGTATATAAAATATACGTCGAATTCTATTCAAAATAAATTTTCTCATCGATATTATTTAAAATAATCTATTTTAAATATTCAAAATTCGCTAAAATCGCTAAAATAAAAATTTTAAACTGGCCCAGATTTTCGGGTTATTACAATAACACTTGTGTCGGAACTAACATCCTCATGTAGATCAGTAAAACAAAATGCATAGTAACTTGAGAGATGTTGGGGTTTTTCCATCTTCTACGGAATCATTGAACTATTTACATATAATAGTATATTCCCCTTAACACATTTTATACAACCATTATAGCCTACGTAGATACCATAACATTGTCCTAGACTGGTAGTTATCATAGGGTCCCCTATAGGTACAATACAAAACAAAATCATATTGGACTCGTAAAGGGATAAATCACATGAGGCAGTGCCCAAGGTAGGATTCTAACATTTTACCCTTTCTGGTTAGTCGTAACCCGTCCTTGGCCAACCACGTCCAACACCTTTTTTTAAATCAAACTACACTAATCGAATCACAAATCAAATGAATAAAGGAGGAGATATGTCCTCTAAAAGTCCCTAACTTCATTGGTCGGACATAGGCTCCAATTTTAGTCATTTTAATTATGACACAAGTATCAAGGCTATCCATCATTGTTCTTTACTTCATTCCAGTAAGTATTTGTCAATTCAACCACTTCATTCTGGAACATCCTCCATGGACATAGTTGTTAAAGTAGTTCTAATATTAATAGAGAGTACACCCATATCCAGCCAAGGTCTCTTTAATAACCAATCTTCATTTTACAATACTGTGATCATTTTATGTTTAAAAACGTCATATTTCATGTCATGACTGATTTAGTTCAAATCTCGATTTCACGTTATCGTTTCTCAAAATAATTCAATGTTAAATTTCAATTTCATGAATTCATATCATAAATCGTTTCATTAACAAAACTAAAATTCCAATTTTAGACTTTTATGTCACAATTATCATTATTCACTGAAATTTTATATTCAAAACAGTTTGGGCTCAATAGCTTTGATTGGAAATAAACCTTTTATTTAAAATAGTTTGTACATTTTTACAATAGTTAGATTTAAAATATAAAAGTTTAAATAAAGAAATAGTTATTAACTAGTGCGAACCCGTGCTACGCACACGGGTTATAGCTATATATTATTTTTGAAATAATCATTGAACCTTTATTTTATTTTCTAACATGATATTCCTTTCGATTCATAATGTAAAAATTTTAAGGAGTTTGTTTTGTTTTAAAATATAAGATGTTTAAGCTTGTTATTTTCAACTTTATTACTAATCCATAATAATGATAGAGACCTAGAAGTTGCTTCATGAGAATTTTTTTTATGCATGAAAATGTAAGAAGTGGTTGATAAGAATAAAAATAGCAAGTGAGCTTAGTTTGAAAATAGTAGTAATAGTTGACAACGCATGAAAACAGAAATTAATGTGTAGAACAAAACTAATTTAAGTGTAAACTAATGTGTCATTTGATTTTTATTCTAATTATTGTGCAAATCTGTAAAACTTTTTACATTATGAACTGGACGGAATATTATTTAACCCGAACTAAGATAATTATCAAGGACTCCAAATTTGTAGAACCTAGCAAAATACTAGACCTTTGCGGCCTTCAGACCATAATGGTGAAGTTGAAGGTCAAGTCATGTATTGTTTGTTAGTAAACCATAATGGTGAAGTTGAAAGTCAAGCCATGTATTGTTTGTTTGTAAGCGTAGGTTAAACTTAAGAAGTTGTTAGTTATATTTGAGCATTGCAGAAAAATAGAAATTTTGACATACTTATGATGAAAATTTGGTTAACTCAGCGAGTAACACCACAATAGGAATAATTTTTGAGCAAGTTGTCCTCGCACAAAATTTCAACCGGAAATGATAAGATACATAAATTTGAAATCTGAAGTCGGGACTCATGACATAGACCTACACACACATCTATGGCAAATATATTATATTCTGGCCAGTAGGTCACCAGTACTGGCACAACCTTGCTGCCCTGATGGTCAGTTTTATCTCATGAGCCATGACTTTGACTCATAGCTCAATAACGAACATATTACTTTTTTAACATCATAATATTAATCTACAGGCAGCAGCAAACAAAAATGTATAAACAAACACAAAATAGGATATAAAAACATAATGGAGGTAAGGGTTCATGATTGCATTTAGACAAAGGTAATATGATCTACCTTAAATGCCTACACATAAATATTTGGTATAAATTAACTTCAGCTGCTTAGCACCACTTGAATGAGCTAAACTATGCTGGATCTTGAATCTAAATGCTACCACTCGATACTGCTTGAGTTCATATTGCCTTCATACTCCTTTAGGTCCTGCATACATATTTAAATTTCAACTTAGGTAGAACTCACAAATGCAAAATAATTAACTTGATCAGTGAAAAACTAAATGTATTGCTAAAACTATGTTTAATCATGCATAAGCTAAGCTTAGGAAATAATACAAAAAAGAATACACAACTCTTTTTTAATGGTGAATTAGGAGTTTCATATTGCAGTAACCATTTAGTGATCTATTCGGATTGAGTGGAAAACCCATAACTAAAGTGAAATGCACTAAAATGTAACGTTAGTAAAACTGTTATCGTACAAACTTATGCATGTACATTGATGTTGTAGGAAAAAGGAAATAATATGCAGTGACGCTGACAGTGTTTTGCTAATTTTAATATATTAGAAAGTAGGAGCATGTCAAATGCCAAAAACTAATGTAACCCATAGTAGTAAAGGCGCTAAGATGCAAACATTGAGCCGGAGGCTTTTTTGAGGCTTGGGCATGTTAGAATTTGATATAGAGAGCAGAGATGGATTAAACGGCAAAACATAGAAGACTACATTGTTATTTCTTTATTAATTTATTATTACAAAAGATGCTTTCTTACATTGTCAATCCTTGCCTCTATTTATACATAGTTTCTCTTTATCTAAAAGAACATTCTAGATAAGAAATTCTAGAGTATATTTGGGTCTATTATAATAAATAATTCTATACCAAATATAAACCCAAATTAATACAATTAAATAAAGTCAACATATCATCTAGAATATTCTCTAACGGGACTTTTTGTGTGCCTTTTATATGAGTTTGATCTACTATTTTACTAATTACAAATTAATTTTTAAATCATATTTTATAATTCATTCAACTATTTACATATTTTATTAATAAGATTTAAATTTTAAACCATATTTTATAATTTGTTGGACAATTAAAGCTTTTATTTAACTATTTATATAAAAAAATGAACTTAGCAAAAAAATGCCTCAAAGTACAAAAAGACGCAAGCCTTGGGCTTTTATGTGCTTAGGCGCGCCTAAGCACGTGTTTTGATTACCATGATACTTCTTCTGTTGATATAAGTAGTGGAACATAAAATAAAAAGAGAGCTTTTTAAAGTTGGCAACGTTTGGAAATTGAGGCAAGAGTCAGACATAAGGCGTAAGGGTATCAATAAGCAAAAGAAATTAAGTAAAAAATATTTTCGAAAATTCCAAAGCAAGTTAATAGCTGCATTGGATATGAAATGATAATAAAATGCAGTGTACCTTCATAGTTGAAGTTCTAGTGGGTCATTCAGTTATAAAAGCATTCTTTATCCATCGTCAGGAATTGTCCGTTTGTGTCTGAGACATTGTAGTCAAGGGCGCTAAGGCGCAAGCACTGAGCCTGGGGATTTTTGAGCCTTTGGCTTTTTTGTGTGTCTTTTATATGAGTTTGATCTGCTATTTTACTAACTACAAATTAATTTTTAAATCATATTTTATAATTCATTCAATTATCTACATATGTTATTAATAAGATTTAAATTTTAAACCATATTTTATAATTTATTAAACAATTAAATTTTTTATTTAACTATTTATAAACAAAATTTTGAGTTTAGCAAAAAAAAAAGCACCTCAAACTGCAAAAAGGTGCAAGCCTTGAGCCTTGGGTTTTTCTATGCTTAGGCGCGCCTAAGCACGCACCTTGATAACTATGGTCTGATATACGGTCACCTCGGGATAAAGCAAGCGCAGGCCTAGTAATGTTAGATGCACTAACTTATATATCAATATTGCGAAGTAGAAAAAGGAACATTTTACCAAAGAAACTATTTCTTCCTTTGCTGATGTTACAAAATTTCATCTAAAAATGAGATGGGAAAACATGATCGTTCTTAAATATTATCCTGGTAAATATTGGTGTATCATGAAAAAAGATACTATAAAGTAAAATCATTCTTCAACTTGTTCAAAGCTATTTCCTATAACGTGAACTCATACAAACGTTAAAAGTACTTTCCTACTTTCATTCAAAAGGACAAAAAATAGTTGACACAACATAAATCAAATAGTAAATGTTGTAGACATTCTAATACATAATATATAACTATATATTTGCTACAACTAAAAGACCATGAATACACCCTATGGGCATTTAGCGTCCATTCTTAAAGTCATAATTCAGTGAAATGTTCAAACTAATTGTCATAATATTAATTGTTTTTTGTCATTGAATTTCATGGGTAATAAATAGTTATAAAATATATTAGGATAGAATTAACCAATAACGGATCAAATTTCACTTTTCATTAATAGACCAAACTGTGGAAAGTAGTTTCTCATCTTCAATTTCGAATGCTGAAATTAATATTCGTTTACATCAGATGCGTATTATCGCTTTTTCCATAGGTATATTTTTCAAGTTGATGCTAACTGTTATAAGCAAAGTTTATGTGCTTATTTTTCAATCAATGGTTGTCATATATAACCTATCAATAATTAGGAAATGGTTTAGGTGTCTAGTTTATATGTAAATAGAAATACCTAACATGCAATGTATAAACTATTTATACTCAATATCAGTTATTACGGACATCATCCTCCATACCATCATTTTTATATCTTTATGAACATATGTAAAATTTGACTATAATAATCTAGAATACTAATATTTTAATCAAATATTAAGAACAAAGTTGTATAAACATTTGAAGCCTGCAATGGTACCACTTACAAATCCTTAGAATTACCCAAAAAAATTAACAATTAGTCAACAACCCATCAAATAAATAAGTATAAGTACCTTCGCACTTTTCATAAATGCATAATTAATTATCTTTTATGCTATTTCTTTCTAGTTATTATTTGTTTAGATGTAATTAAAAGACAAAAATAATATTTTAGTATTTGTAAATAATTAGCTTGTAATTTTGTTATCTACCTATGGTTTACTTGTGCTTATATTTATTAATTATCAATTAGATTTACTTACATTTGTTATTTTTTGCTTATCTTTTCTTATATTATTAAACTACTAATAAGTAAAGCTATAAGTAAAAAAAATATTTATGTTATTTTCAGGATTTGTATTTTGATAAATATAAGCCATAAGCAAAAATATAATTTTAAGAGAAAAGTTTCTGTTCTTTTAAGAAAGGTATAAGTAAAAGCGAAAAAAAGTAAATACATAATATAGTCCAAGTAAACACTTTGTAATAAACAATATTCAGTTAGTTGGCTTAAATTTAGGAAGTCTGCGATTAAACACATTAGAAAATCTGATCTACATGATTAGGTCTTCATGTTTTGGTAGAGTAGCTCCAAAACGATATGATTTTTAAGTATAGTGATGGGGTCAACAACAATAATTGTAAGTAAATTACCTTTCTGAAATTATAAGTAAAACTGTGTATCATTGTAAAGTTTTATTGACTTCGTAACGAATAAGTATGACTTGCACGTTATGAGTAAGCATATAGAAGTTGGAAGATAATATTTTTTAATATAAACTAATAATGATTCAGGATTGGTAGTAGGCCATTAATATCAAGACCAATAAACATCGTATGAAAATGCTTAGCTATATATGTGTACATAAGTGGATATTATGGTGTGTTCCTTTATAAGTGCAACAAAAATGTGATACCTTTCCCTTCGCTACCCTTGCTATCATCATTCGGTCAAGGTATATTTGGTACTTATAAGGGTACATAATTCAAAGTTTGACTTAAATCTTTGTTTTTTGTCTTATTCATGGGTTGTGGAATCCTCTGTGAAAACTATGAGGCACACAATTAAACTTTTTTTTATTGTATCTACATGCACATGCATGATGCATTGAAGTCTTTATATAACTAAAGCGTTTAAAACCTATTAAGTTTTACAGGAAAAAATGATAATAAAATTGAAGCATGCTATTGTGAAAACTCGAACAATTGTCGGTTCATATATTTCATGCTTTAGTACGACGTCCAAACAACTTTTCTGGCGTTTCAATTTTTATCAGTTGAAATAACGATGAACAAAATATAAAGGTAGGTCAGTTTTGCACTACGGTAAACATATTGTGCACGATGATAGATGCTATGATACCAGCTTGTTTTGTAAAGAAGGAATATGAAAATGTACTTTCTTTGAATTTTTACTCTGCATGAGGATGAATCAATGCAAAGTGCTGTAAGCCATGGAACACTAAACGTAAATTTGAAGCTTTACCTCAAGGTTATGATTTGGAAGTTTAATTTAAGCCGAAGACCTCGCTAGTCGTCATGTTGCTGGTATACCATATCGAGCTACATAGATAGTAATCGACGCACAGGTGCTGTTTCGTAGATACGTTGGGGTGCTTGAAGGAAATTGCATTCATATTTGTATAGCCTGCACTGTATAAGAAGAGGGAAGTTATGAGCATAAACATTTTTTCCAATAGAACTGGTTATATTTAGGACGAAAGTGTAATGATATTCAAGAAATTATTGCAAAACTAATTACACTTCTTTTTTCTACTGAACGAAACCTGTAAAAAATCAGCTTAGATAAAAAAGGGAAAATACCCAAAACATGATGATGATTGCTTAAAACTCCATATTCACTATTAAAAGTTTCACTATACATCATGTTTCCATGTAACTAACCGATTTCCAGAAACTTTGTGAAATCTAAGATGTTCTTTTATCGGCAACAAAAGGTCAAAATAAATATGGTGTAAAAATGAGGAATGAAACATGTGGTTTATCTCCAACTACCGGATAGGAGGAACACTAATCAATGGGAGTGACAAAATTGTAAGGCGGTAGTAATTTTATTCCTATATCAAAACATGTATCCTGCATTTGTAGAAGTTAATTATCGAACTTTTTCCCTTCATTTGTGTGCAACAAAGCAGAGAGAATGCAAAGGAAGAAGATTATTAATTATTGATCGTTAATGTTGCATGTATATCATGGTCCATTTCCTTATTTTTTGACTTTTTCATGTATCTGCAATTGCAAATAACATGGGTTGATTTATACTAAAACATATTGAAAATATTTTATCGTGAAGTGAAATAAAATTGTGGATTTCCATTATATAGCTAAATGGAAAAATGGGGATAAACCATGAAATTCAACCCCTAATAAGTTGTTATCCGTTGTAAAAAAATATCACATATATAGTTCTTAATACACAGATATTGACAGATTAATAGGATACATATTTTTAAATTACAATTAAAAATAATATGAAGTTACACATATTGATTGTCCATCTTATCGTCCTGTTCTAAGAAACCTTGGTTTAAATATCTATTCCTTAAAAAAAAAAACCTTGATATCACAGTCCAGAAAAAATTACAGAATTATGCATTGATAACGAATTATGTATAATGTGATTATGTAACAGTATCAGTTTGAACAGGATAAAAATGGAAGCAAAACGAACATAATTGCATTATGCATTTTTGCAAGCATGGAAAATATTTAAGCGAACCTTCAATGGGAATGGATCCTTGGCCAACCACACAGAGAAGATCCAAAAAGCACCTTTATTTGCACTAGATCAGTGTGCTGGAACATGTCCATTGAGTTGAGAGAGCAAGACAACACATAGTTTTAACCATGAAAAAATGAACTCTATCAGTAAAGACAGAACAAAGTTTTACACTGATGTTATATGAACTGGACTGAAGTGAGAATTCACAATTAGACGGGGACGCAGGCACACAAAAAAATTGATTTGTTTTAATAATAACATTCTCTCAATAGGTTCATACGGATGAATTGAAAAATCAGTGTTGTTAGCATTATAAATCAAGTAGAACTGTTCATATGAAAGTGCAAAGACAATTCTCAAGCAAAAGCATATCATATAACAACCAATTCCTAATCAGAACAGTCACAAATTCCATCTAAGAAATGATATAAAGTGGATCACAAGCATAATAGGGAAGGAAGATTACCTAAACATTGTCCTGATGGAGAGAATAAAAGCCCTGAGGCAATCAGCTGTAGATGGATCTCAAGAGAAAAAGGTAGATGGTTGGGCACTACATGATGCAGCAATATAAGAAGGAATGTTAATTGACTAAAGCAATCAAAGGATAATGGAGTTTAGTAAGATTAGTTTCAGCGGCTAATGGGCATTTCACGTAAATGATTATATTGAAGATATGCTTTTAATCCATTTTCTGAGCAATGGGCATTTCATTACTTAATTCATCGAGATAGTAGTAGAGAAGGAAAGTATCAACGTGAAATAAAATCATTCCTTTAACCAAAAATAAATTAGAATTTTTACCTCTAACATCATAACTAAGTAGGTCAAGGAAGGTAGAGAGGCATCGAACTATCTAGAAGGAATCGGTCAGAGCTAGAGAATGGTTAGTTGCCAGAAAAGAGAAACTGCGGAAGGATGGAGTGGTGGGTGTAGCGGATGCAATGGAGAAAGGAGATGAACAAAGCTTTGCGGAGAAGGAAGGGATGGCAGCGGAAGAAGCGTCAATTTTTTACTGTAACGACATAAGGGGAGGGGTTATTTTTTGGTACTGGTTCGAAGAAAGGGGAAAAAGAGAAAGAGGACATAAGAGGACATGGATAGGAGCCCGAAGCCGTTCGATTTTGTTAGTGGACAGGTGTCAAGCTGGTGATTTTTTGGGTAGAAATGGAACCGAAAGGACTCTGCCTGGAGATTGTGCTTTCATATAATATAATAGATAATAGATACACAGGTAAAGTATAAATGGTATATGGGAAAATAGTTTAAATATAATAGTTTAATATGAAATAATACTAAACTTAAAAATAATAAAAATAGAATATTTTGGAATAAATAGTTTGTTTCCTCTTAAACCATTTGATCCTAATTTAAGTTTAAAAATCCACTTTGAACCATTTTCGATTTCATATTCCAATTTGGAAAAAAATCAGTCACTTCAATTTACCATTTAAAGTCAAATCAAAATAACTATTTCAAAATCAGCGTTAATTTAACGAATCAAAATTTTATTGCTAATTTAAACATATTTCGCTAAACTGGTTTAAATGATAAATATTATATTTAATATTTGAAATAAATCAATTTCAATAAATCCAATTTAAATCTTACTATCACCTTTAAGATTTTAAGTCTCACAAATTTAAGTCAAAATATTATTTTGTCGATATTATTATTATTTTTTGGCAAGGTTGACCGGTTTTTATAGTGCTCAGTAACACTCTTTATTAAAGAAATAAAAAAAATACAGGATACTCAAATGACATGAAACAAACATGCCATCTAAGGGGTCCATAGTTCCCACGCAGGGGATTCCAAATTGAAAGTAAAATATTACACTTACAAAATAAGCACGACAACACATATGCTTACTAGAGTTTCTCAACTAATTCCTAGTGCAACAAAAGTGTGCATCGCTTAGGCATCTAGTCTTTGTTTAGTTCTTTCAACTTATCTCTCTTTCGACTATGAGTCAGTGGAGTCTTCAGTGTTTCTACTCTAGGGGGTGCAACACTCTGCGCTATCGACACAACTATAGGCTCAGGAGGGGCCTTATATGCCAATGGTGGAGCAAGGTGTGCATAAAAGTTACTATTAGCATTCTCACTTTTGGGACTATGCACATTCAAGAAGCCAGATTTGAATGGAAGAGGAGAGAGTGATTTTGCATCCTTATGTACTGGAGAAGTTGCTTGTTTCTTTCCTTTGTCAACAATAGGCTTCAAGTTCATGAAAGAGGCTTAAGAGGGGCCTTATATCCTTTTGTCGGTATTATTTTACAACTTAAACTATACATTTGAAACATTTTCTATTTCAAATATAATTGAAATTATCATTTTGCATGTTTCACATATAAATTTCTATTCCAATGATTCATTTCAAAATAGAAATTAATTCAAAATTTGGTTTCATTCCACCAAAATACATTTAATTCAATTATAATACATGTTCCATAATAGTGAATTTAAATTAAGATTGAATCTTAAATTCAAATTAATTTAGAATTTTCCGTTTAAAAGTTCCCATCAAAATTACGATAAATTCCAATCTCAAAATCCAGTTAAATTGTATAATGATTAAATTCAACTTAAGTTTAGATTTTAGAAAGAAAATCAAACTTTACAAAATCTCATCAAATTGGAATTCCAAGTCAATGAAGTCAAATTAAATTCCAAATCATAAATCAAATTAATAAAAATTTCATTAATGTCATTATATTCAAATTATTCAGATTCGATAGATTATATATATAAGTATCAAAATTTGGATTTTAATAAATAAATCAATTCAAAATCACTTATCGATGAATTGCCATATAATTTATAAAACCTTAATTTATTAACAAATCGTGTCAAGTAATAAAATTAAATTTTAAAACAATTTCTATTGAAAATTTAAATCATTTGTTATTAAATTTTAAACTAATTTAATCTGTAAAACAATTCATTTTGACCAACGATATTTATACTTTAATGTTTTACCTAGGCTAAGAGAAATAATTATAATTTAAATATGGGTACATATCATTTTAACCCTTTTTAATATCATAAGGGAATATATCCAAACTTGTATGACATTAACAAAAAAATTACATAATTATGACGGTAATTTATTATCATACATAAAATAATCAAATGTCGATAATATAGATGTAAACAATATGTTAAATATTAATTTTTAGTACATGTGTCCATATCAATAATAAGTTATATATCGTGTTTGTATATCGTGTCAACATGTGCACAAACATTACAATCAAATCAGCAACAAAACAATTCGTGTGCCGATTCAAATTCAACACACACACATATATACTGTTGGGGAATGGAATTTTTATGTTGTTTAGATGACAACAACCTTGTTTCAATCATTATCATTATTGATTATGAATCATATACTAACACTTTTGTCTAGAATATATATGTGTATGTATGTATATGCATGATTTATATGCATGTAATAGATATTGAAGAATGTACAGTTAAGAGACTCAAGATTTCAAAGGAGAATCAAGACTCATGTGTACCAATATATAAAGAGTTCAAAATTCCAAGTCTATCAAGGTAATAGAGTATAGATAGCATGTAAACCTCTGAATAGCACTCAAACTCTATTTTCAAATTATTTCTTTCCAAATTGATTTCAAACTCCTCTCAAAATGAATTTTAATCATTCAAGGATTTCAAACTTATGATTTCAAATATATATTTCCAAATTTATAAGTTTCTTATTTTTATAGTTTGATATATTTTAAACATTTATATAAATATTTTATATACCGAGTTTATATTTGATTACAATTTCAAATATTCTTATTTAACTCTAAGTTTTCATAAAAAACTTTATGTTTATATAGTTATATATATATTTATAAATTCCTATATATATATGTGTTTATAGTCATATTATATATTTTTTATATCACTTATATATATAGCTTTAATCATATGTTTAAATCATATTTTATTATGTTTTTATACATGAAAAACAATATTTTAACAACTAGTTTTATTTCAAGAATTTCCAGGATAAATATATTAGTTTAAATACTATAAAAAACATTTAAAAATAAAATATAAAGGGGGTATGTCGATATATAACTGTAGTATTTTTTAATTGTAGAAGTTGTATATTTTCATTTTTGAAACATTTCAAAAACAGTTACATTCTTTGGAACACTATAAAAAGGCCTTAAATTTGATGTTTTAAGAATATATTATCATCTTCTTCCTCCTTTACCACCATTATTATTCTCAAAATTTCAAGTTTATACACTTATACTCCACCGATTCAAAGAAAAATTATATCATTCTTCTTCTATTTTCATTATCTATCAAATACTCTCTGTTTGGAAGTGCTACTCAAGAGTTCTAGTGAAATTGTAATCAGGAAGAGTGTGGAAAAGTGTGAGTGTGTTCCTTATAGCCCTGAAATACAGGAAAGGTGGGGGTGCGTTCCTTGTAGCCCATGAAATCAAGGAAAGGAGGGGTGTTAACCTAGTAGTCCGTGAAATCAAGGGTGTTGTAATTGGATAGTGATATTAATAAAACTGTGCACAATCCATCGTTGTGCGGGACTGGACATTGGAGCAATTCGAACCAGTATAAAATACAGTGTGTTATTTCCTTTTATGCACTTTACTTTTGTTTATATTTGCATTTGTGATCATTTCTGTTAAAATATTCATTCTATGATTCATACAGTAGTTCGAGTAATCGATAACTGGTTAAGATTTCTATAAATTCTTTAATACATATAGAAAGGATTTGAAAGTTTAAAAGACTTGGAGAAGAAAATGCAAGGTGATATCACGTGATAATTATGAGGAGGAGAAATAATGGTCAAATTAAAGTGGATTTTGAATTGTGATAGGGATCTATAGTAGCTAACATAAAAGTGAACGAATAAAAATATCATGATCCAATATCTCTCCACTTTACCAGGTAAAAGAGTTCAGTAGTTCCACTTATATTCAAATTCAAGCAATAATATAATCGAGTTATATTCCGGACCGGCCTAGTACCCACGTAACGTAAATTTTAAAACTCAAACTAACGCATAACCCGAACAGAGCGTCCAAACATACAGATTAAGATATTGTTCAATGTGTCTATATGAATGGAATAACCAACTAAAAATGGGTAATTTAACGTTTGTGTGAAAAATCGTTATTTACGTTACATCAGTTGTCACTACCGCAAATCGATTGTATAAATCGATTTAAATGGAGCCAGCGTAATCAGAATTCGGCAAAACCAAAATCAATGTTTTCATTATAAGATTTTCTAAATCGTCTTATGTGAAATACCTTTTTTGAATTCGTTCAGATAGGTAACCGACTGGAGTTGTAAAAACCCTAGTGCAGCTAACCCGATCCGCGAGCACCACATAAGTGGATGATCTTAGCTTTTGCACATGGTTAGCGTTTAGCATGCCTTTCTGGATTTCGAACCTGTGTCGCTATTACCACAACACAAAGTCCTTAACCGCTAAGCTAACGTTGCGGACTTTATGTAAATATACTTGTATTTTAAAAATATGATTATCCATCCTCCATCACATTTCTAATTAGAAAAAAGATGAATCCTCCTGTAATAACCCGGAAATCTGAGCCAGTTTAAAATTTTTATTTTGGCAATTTTAACGAATTTTGCATATTTAAAATAGATTATTTTAAATAATATCGACGAGAAATTTATTTTGAATATAATTCGAACGTATATATTATATACGCCGTCGTTAGAATAAAAATATTTATATATAATTATAAATAGAATTGAAAATGGCGCGGTAGTTCGATAATTCAATTTCAAACTTCAATAGAATGTACCGGGTGCAAAACAATCCGGATTTTAGTGAAACCAAAAACAGTAGGATCTAATTGATAATATCTTTCCAGCGAATCCGAAAAATCAAGATTTCATAGCGGGAATCAAAAGTTATGCCCAGTTGAAAATTCTGAATAGTCGCTATGGAATTCAGGCCCTTAAAAATGGGAATTTTGCAAATGACTTCGGATTTCGACGAAACCACTTTTGTTGGATCCGTGATGTCAAATAATTGCTAGATTCCAAATTTCATAATTTTTCGAGTCAATATGTGAGCGTGGCGAAGGAAAACGCGTTTGACTAGTTTCAGTTGATTTTAATCGACTGGAAAATGGCCATTTTTCCAACGGTCTCAGAATTCAACGAAACTAGTTTTGTTAGGACCGTATCGTCAATACGAAGCTAGAAAATATTTTTCTGGAATTTTTCGAGTTCGTATGTGACCCCGGTAATTTGAAATGTACGTTTAAAATTCAATATAGTGATTTAAACGTAAATTTAACGGAAACTGGTTCAAACGATTGAATCAACCTACGATACATATCCCATTGTGTTCGGAATGGGGGTGAAACGCTATGGACGACAGGCGGTGGGCCTCGTTTTGAGATCGAAAATAAAAGTTGCTTTTTGGCGAAAAATAAATTAATTAAATATTAAAAAAATGAAATATACCTTTCTCTCCTTAACTACCCAGCCCCCCCCCCCCCCCCCCCCCGTTCGTTTCATTTCAAAATAGAAAGAAAAAATATATACTTCGTTCGATTCCTCCCGCCGCCTCCACCCTTCGCCATCATCACCCACGACCGCGCCCCTGCCGATGATCCTCCCCGTCGCCACCTTTCCCTCCTCCTCCTGCGACCTTCCGCGAACCCTAGCCGCCGCCTCCCGAACACTAACCACCCACCACTGGCCGACGCAACCCCCAAACCCCCCCTCGTCAGTTCGAACCCCCCCCCCCCCCAGACCCGATTCGAGCCCCCCCCCCCACTCGAAGGAATCGCGACGAAAACAGCCCCCCCCCCCCCCCGCTGTAAGTTCTTGACCCATTTTATTTTCATTTTGATTTCTACTTTATTTTGATTTTTAGTTTATTTAAATCAGTAAAGAAATATTTTTAAAAATGCAAAAGTTTAGATTTTTAAAATAGAAAAGATGAGATTTTTCATATGGAAAGGATGTAGATTTCTATTATGAGACTATCGAAATAAAAATACGATTTTTATCGAGGTAAAAATATGATTTTTATCATATGAATAAAAATACAATTTTTATATAGTGAAGAGAATAAAAATATAATTTTTATACTAGTGGCATAATAAAAATATGATTTTTATATTATATTTGAAAAGGCGAAAACTTTATTTTTGAAAAGGCGAAAACTTTATTTTTGAAAAGGCGAAAACTTTATTTTTGAAAAGGCGAAAACTTTATTTTTGAAAAGGCGAAAACTTTATTTTTGAAAGGGCGAAAACTTTATTTTTGAAAAGGCGAAAACTTTATATTTGCAAAGGCGAAATCTTTATATGAAGAATAGCGTGATAAAAATATAATCTTTACTTTATGAACATCGATGTAAAAATATAATTTTTATCTATATAGTAGCGGTATAAAAATTCAATTTTTATATATTGAATAGTAGTAAAAATTCGATTTTTATATATTGAATAGCAAAGTAAAAATTCGATTTTTACATATGTAGTGACTACGGGCGACGAAAGTGATAAGAGGCGAGAACGATGAAGATTTCTACAAAAGAAGAGTCGAGATGATTGGATAGCTATTTGTGAGAATTCCTCACATTTCAAATTTCATTTTCTAGTTATATATATATATACTAGGATGCAGACGGTGCTTAGTAGCACCCGACACAATCGTCCACAGACCATGGACTAGTTTGTTTGGTTGCATAAATTAGTTAGATGATTTGATTTGAATTTGGTTGTTTGGAGAATTGAAATGAATTTGACTGATATGTGAATGGCGTGGGCCTTCACTAGACCGGGGATAAGGCTAGGCCTCGTCCCGTTTCTAGTATCGTGCCGTTATGCCGCCGAAATTTTCTAAAATATGTTAGAAAAAAATAAAAATATCATTTTATTGAATAAATGAACTGAATAGAGGTTCATATGTTGACTGTACTCATCCGTTGAGATTAGTCATGTGTTGAACGAAATATTTTAATAATAAAATTTACATCTTTATCAATATGAAATAAAGGTTCATATGTTGACTGTACTCATCCGTTGAGATTAGTCATGTGTTGAACGAAATATTTTAATAATAAAATTTACATCTTTATCAATATGAAATAAAGGTTCATGTGTTGACTGTACTCATCCGTTGAGATTAGTCATGTGTTGGACGAAATATTTTGATAATAACAAATATTTTGATAATAGGAAATATTTGAAAATAGAAATGAATTAAATTGAAAACGATTTCGAAACGAATTAAATTGAAAACGATTTCGAAACGAATTAAATTGAAAACGATTTCGAAACGAATTAAATTGAAAACGATTTCGAAATGAATTAAATTGAAAACGATTTCGAAATGAATTAAATTGAAAACGATTTCGAAATGAATTGAATATAAAACGATTTCGAAATGAATTGAATATAAAACGATTTCGAAATGAATTGAATAGAAAACGAATTTGATTTAAATTGAATAGAAAACGAATTTTGATTTAAATTGAATAGAAAACGAATTTTGATTTAAATTGATTAGAAAACGAATTTGATTTAAGTCGAATAGAAAACCAATTTGAATTGAATCGAATAGAAAACCAATTTGAATTGAATCGAATAGAAAACGACTTTGAAACCGAATTGAATTGAAAACGAATTCAAATTGAATTGAAAGCGAATTGAAATGAATTCAAATTGAATTGAAATTTGAATTGAATAGAAATGAATTATAAAACGAATTTATAAAGAAGAATTCAATTTTGATTTGAATTGAAATGGAAGTTGAAATTGCTTTTGAAACGAATTTAAAACTATTTATATAATTCGTTTTAAATAGAAATCGACGAAATATATATTATATATATTATATATATAATATAATGGCCTGAATAGAACGCGTCGCGCCGCGGCAGTTCACGAATTTCGACCATTTATTTCAAACGGACATTACGGGAGATCCGACCGTCGGATTCTCCTAAAACCGGAACCGTTGGGTTCGTATCGAAAAGAGCTTTCTAACGAATATTAGAAATTCAAAATCTAACGGTTGGATTTGGAGATACGTCCAAGTCAAATTCAGAAAAGGTCGTTGTAAGTGCAGTTCGATGGCCATTGTTGGAAATCGACTGTACGGGCTTTAATAAAATTATTAAAAATAGTAATAATTTGTCTAAAATCATAAGAAATGATTTGGGAAAAATTGGGATGAAAACCTCCATATTTGAAAAGATAAAAATAGATTTTTATCGAAATAAACTAGTTTGAACTCAATTTAAAACCCGGGTTTTTATTTTTAAATAAATAAATTAGATTTAAAAAGGGGTTTTAAATAATCGGAATTCCTAGTATAATTGATTTGAATTGAACTAGAATTGATTTGTGGGTTTATCGTGAGCTGTGTTTTAAATAACACTAGTTCTTTAACCCGATAATAAATAGAATGTGATTTGGGTTTATCGTGAACTGTGTTTTAAATAACACTAGTTCTTTAACCCGATAATAAATAGAATGTGATTTGGGTTTGTCGTGAACTGTGTTTTAAATAACACCTAGTTCTTTAACCCAGTATAAGGAGTTTTAACGAATTTGGAATTGGATTGAAATGTGAATCAAAAATCTAAGTTATCAAATTTAGAAATGAGCGAGAATGGAGTATCGCCAGTTTTGCTCCAAAGCGATAGTTAAATCTTTAATTAGATTTGAACGTGAAATGGTAATTAATCTTACCGATAACACCATAGTATTAGATATGGAGTATTACCAGTTTTGCTTCATGGGATGAATAGGTTGGGATTGGGAAATAAAATAAATAATTACTTCGTTGTGGTTCGCTAATCTCGACTAGTTTGGAAAACCATAATTTGGTTTGAAATGACATCCAAAGGAAGATTAAAGGATAAATTTGAAAGAATTTATCTTGGATAAAATTAATGGGAACCTTTCGCTAAAAATGTGATTTCGCGAGAAAAAGGATATTCTGAATTGGAATGAGGCGTATGTTGTGTTTGTGTAACATTTGTTTTTAATATACGCGGGTTGTTCGGAAAGGCCGGGTTTATACCCATTCTGAATAACCGATTCGACGATAAGTCGAAGATGAAGACGGTGGTCGAAGACCGGAAGTCTTCACATCGTTTGGGCAATTACTGACGATCCTGATTGGGCTGTACACCCAAGAGCATGGAAATAGTTGGTGGTCGTCCAGACGTACTTTGAGATGGATGGATATGCGAGGAAAGTGCCTCCGGTTTCGTTCAGACCCAGAACGGACTAGTAAATGGATTGTGTGTCTGACATTGGATTTTATTCTGTGTTGATTGATTTCTATTAAATATACATCTGTTTGGCGGCGAAGAATTTATTCTTTTGCTTAACGCCCTTCTCCGAGACGTACGAGCTCAGAGGTTGTATATCGATGGACATCAGTCGCATGGCATGAATTGCCTGTGTGACACGCTAAGATGCAATGATCAAGGCTTCTGTTGAAAAGCAAAGTCTTGTGGTTGATGATCAAAGCACGGCCTACGTGGCAGCTTTGTGTATAACATGAATTCGCGAGCCTCACACCTCGGTATGAGTTTAAAACGGGATAGTGACTGCAGGGAGAGCACGACGTTTCTTTCTAGCTTTGGTGGTGTCAGTGACTTACCAGCCCTGACATTTATATACTTTTCACCTATGTGGTTGTTGGAATGCGAGGCGCCTCGATTATAGGTCTGTAAGGATCGGGAAACGTGTGTTCAGGCATAATTAATCCTCTAATGTAAGTGAGGACCGGCCCTGAAGATCCGGGGTTGCCCAGAGTGCGTAACCCTGAGGCATTTGCTAGAGTGTCTCGAACGCGGAGAGGAGCTTGCCCCTTGCCTCGACTCATGACGGAAATCCAATTTCCAAAACGTGTATTTCGGTTTTATTTGTAGAGCCTAGTATGGCGACATAGTGGGATGGGGCACTCATGCCGTCTATGATTTATATTTATGATTGAAATTGTTTTGACACTATACACTTATTATAGTATCAAATGATTTGTTTTAAACGTACCAAGCATGTTTGGCTGTTATAAGGTAAAACCCTATCCTCCGGCTTGCGTTGCATTGTGTGATGGGACCTGGGTCTTATAATAGCTTCATTTTTTCGAAAAAGCATTGCGTTGTCTTTTCTATGCACTGGTATTCTTGGGAGGAAACCCGTTCCGTGTTATACGGCGTGGTCCCTTGAATTACTCTCTTTTAAAGTAAAGTTTTAAATAAATGTTTTAGTTCTCACACCAGTCACATGACTGACCTGGAGTTTATTGTTTTAACCTAAACTCTGGGTGCCCCTATTTTCCGCACGGGCAGCTAGTAGTTTTGGTTTTGCAGATTTATATTCACAGGATCCTGGTTTACAGCTGGAATGATATCCGGAAAGCTCCGTATCCGTATATCACCTTCAGTTGTGCTTTGTATTATTTTCCGCTGCTATGTAATTTATTGTAATCTCTGATATTTATCGAATGTAATTTATTCAATTATACTCTGTATATTCTTGTATCTGATGGAATTGTTGTAATAGCAATGAAATGTTCTTCCGTCTGCGTTCTATTTTGTCATGTTCTCAAACGATCAGGGGTTTTGAACGGTCTAGATCGGTTTAACGACTGATTCAGATCGAGCGAAATTCCATGTCGTCACATTTGGTATCGGAGCTTTGGTTTACAGAGCTCGAGAACAAGACACATTAGAACCATACGACAGAATTCATCAGATATTGGATTAGTAATATCCAATTAGAATGACTCGTTAGAGACAGGATCAGTAGTATCCTAGAACGAGTGTGAAGAGTATATTTTTCAAATGAAAACAATATTGTTTTGAAATTTAAATCGTTTTAAACGTATTTGATTATTTATTTATTTTGAATATGGACAATCAAGTATATAAAGATTTTGCATATACGCGTCATGAACGTATATTCGAAGTTTTAATATACTGGATAGATATAAAATCATACTCTAGTGGCCCGGAGATGGTTCTGATGATTGATATATCATCATCAGAATTTATGTTCGTGTTTCGAAGGTGTGATTTCTATATATTTCCATTAGACTGGTGTGACAACCCCAAACTTCCACAAGTGAAAGCAGGAGAAATCATTTTTGGAATACAACATAAATACAATAAAACAGAACACAGATACAATATAGCAAAGGAGATTCATAGAGTAATAACATTATAGCAGCGGAAAAATATAATGTCATCAATCACAGAAATTCCACAGTCACAGAACTAAGATTATTACAACAAGTTTGCAGAAAAGAAATAAGTTTGATGTCTAAAAAAGAAAAGAAAAGATGCCAATAGAAACAAAAAGTCTTCAAGCTCCAAGTCATCACCTCTTCTCCCCAAGCAGAATCCAAGAGAGAGAAAATAAGCAGCTACAAAGAAAAGCTCCAAGCAAAGAATGAACCTGTCTACTTGGCTGCCCGTGTAGAAGAGAGGGCACCCAAGTTTGCAAAAAGGTGAAACAAACTATGGGTCAGTCGTGGGACTGGTGTGAGAATTCTTAAATAGATTTACTCGTACTAATAAGGCAAATCCAAAGACCACGCCGCTAGCGCGGAACGGGTTGTACCAATGGATTGCCGTGCATAACTACAGTGTCATAATAAATGATTAAATAAGTCGTCAACAACGCAATGTCTTTTGAAAAATGGAACCACCATAAGACTCAGGTCCCATCACACAATGCAACGCACACCAAGAGGATAGAGTTTTACCTTATGGTGGTTAAACATGCTAAATACGCCAAATACGTAACTAATACTATTATTAGGGTGTATATGTTTAAAACAATTCAAAGCAATGTATTAATCCTAGGAAGCATAGGTACCATATATTATGCCTCCAATACTAGTAATACAAATCAAATCCGTCGGGGTCGTATTGGAAATTTGGGTTTCCATCATGATTCCAGGCTAGGGAGGACTCCTTACCGATTCGAGACGCTCTAGTTAACGTCTCAGGATTACCCGCAGTTAACCCTTGGAAATGGCAGGGCCGGTCCTCACATACAGCTTAGAGGATTAGTTATTCCTAAGTACACGTTCCCCGGTCCTATAGGACCTATCCGAGGCGCCTCATTTCATCATCCTCCAAAAGTAAAATGACTACTAACTAGAAAGAAACGTGCTACTTTCCCTGCGTTCCCTTCCCCCTTTTTAGACTCTACCGGTTTGTGAGGCTCGTGAAGTCATGTTCTTCATACCACAAGGTTCTGCTTTTCAACAAGAAACCCTGATCATTGCATCTTAGTATGCCACACCGTCACTCCATACCGTACTATTGATCGTCCGTCACTATATAAACGGGTGTTAAGTAGAGAATGAATTCTCTGCCACCAATCGTTTATATATTAACTGAATATCAACAACATAATATTTTGTGGGGTACGATGTCAGACACACCATCCATTTATACCCATGCTCTAGGTCTGAACTAGGGTCAAACCCGTGAAATCAACACGTACGTTTGGGCAATTACCCCGACCCTTGAATTGGGAGCAAACCAATTCAGAGTCTTGATCGTTGTCCATTCGAGGGGAGATTTACGGTCTTCATGCGCCATCTTCATACTTGAATTCTTGGAATCGTACGATCGTTTGGAATGGGATTAACCCGGACTTTCCAAATAATCTCGCATTCATATATTTTGAGAAAAACATATTTCATATCGTTATTTTAATTATATATATAAATATATATATATATATAATTCGTTTAGTTTGTCGTCCCTACGTGCAGCTTACATTTCTCTTAACTTTCACCTTTCTACTTACCTGACAATGTAGTTTAGGATTAGACGATAATTCTTCCCTTTTTAATTCATTATTATTTATTTTATACTTTATAATTTTCATTTAAGAATGTAAATTATAATGTGTCATCCCATTCATTTCTTTATATGTTTCTTTTCCAATTTCATTATGAACAATGAACATTTTCCTATGGTGTAAGTTCCCTTTTACCTACATTATAAATAATGTTAATGTTCCAATACAGTTCCTTATCTTTCATTTAACATTATAAATAATGTTATTCTTGCATACGTTTCATTCCTTTTATTTACGTTATAAATAATGTTAAACCTTACATACAGTTTCTTTTCTTTTATTTAACATTATAAATAATGTTAAACCTTACATATAGTTTCTTTTCTTTTATTTAACATTATAAATAATGTTAAACCTTACATACAGTTTCTTTTCTTTTATTTAACATTATAAATAATGTTAAACCTTACATACAGTTTCTTTTCTTTTATTTAACATTATAAATAATGTTAAACCTTACATATAGTTTCTTTTCTTTTAACATTAACATTAAAATGTTAATATCATACAATGGTGTTATTCTTATAATATAATGCATAAATAAAATGTAATCTCTTTCCTACAGTTAATCCTCTTTAAATTACCATTATAACTAATGTCGATTTCCCATGCATTGTAAATTACTTATTTTTAACATTAAAAATAATGTACTCTTCCTACGATAGAAATACTCTTTTTATTAACATTTAAAATAATGTTACATGTACATACAATAAATGTTAATGAACCATATAGTGAGTTTTTCTCTTTTATTTTCCCTTCCATTAACATTAGAAATAAATGTTAATGAATCATACAATGCATTTTCTATATTTTTAATATAGACAAAAATGTTAAATTATCATATGGTGAAATTTTCTATATAACATAAACAAAAAATTTCCATTCAACATACGGTGAATTTTTTTTTTTATAATTCTAATATTAACACAAATGAATGTTAATCTCATACGGTTCATTTTCTTAGTACATAACATTAAAAATAATGTTAATTAATCATACGGTGACATTTTCATATTTAACAAAATAAGTATCAATCAATCATACGGTAAATATTTTCATTTTTTACAAAATGCTATTTTATCATACGATGCAAATTTATATTTTTATAACATGCCCAAAAATGTTATTTAACATACAATGCAAACTTATATTTTTATAACATGACCAAAAATGTTATTTAACATACAATGCAAACTTATATTTTTATAACATGACCAAAAATGTTATTTAACATACAATGCAAACTTATATTTTTATAACATGACCAAAAATGTTATTTAACATACAATGCAAACTTATATTTTTATAACATGACCAAAAATGTTATTTAACATACAATGCAAACTTATATTTTTATAACATTAAATAAAAATGGCAAAAATACTATTCACATACAATGCATTCTTTTCATATTTTACATACAATGCATTATTTTCTAACTTGGACAAAATACTATGCTATACATACAATGCATTATTTACTAACTTGGACAAAATACTATGCTATACATACAATGCATTATTTTACATACAATGCATTATTTACTTATTCTAACATGACAAAATACTATCTTATGCAAAGCAAATTTTTATTTTTCTATCATGACAAAATACTATTTTATGCAATGCAAATTTCTATTTTTCTATCATGACAAAATACCATTTTATGCAATGCAAATTTCTATTTTAACACAAATTTGTTCATTCAACATGCGGTGCTCTTTAATTTGATAATGAACAAAATATATTCACTTACATACGATGTTTTCTTATTTTGATAATGAACAAAATATTAGTTCATTACATATAGCGGCCAATTCTATTTTGTAAATGAACAAAAATATACTTATCTCAAATGGCGACAAATTCTATTTTAAAATATTGACAAAAATGTCAATCAACATACGGTGTTTAATTTCTTATATAAACATTGACAAAAAATGTCAATCATCATACGGTGTTTATTTTCTTATTTTAACTTTACAAATAAAATGAAAGTTTTATTTGCTAAACATTTCTACTTAACAAAAATAGTATTCTTGTTACCTCTATTCTATGTCAACGAAAGTGATTCCCATTACAATAATAATGAAATCCTTATTTTCTACCCCCTTTTTTTTTCCTAATGGTTCATATTTCAATAAATATATCCTTTTTACTTACACTCTTTCCTATTGGTTCATATTAACATAAAAATATGATTTTTTATGTTGCTTCCTTTCTAACGTTTCACATTAACATATAAGGATATTTTATGTTAAAACATTTCTAATACCTAATCAAAACAAATAAAAAGAATAACTTTGTTTATGTCGCCAGTTTTATTTCAACAAGGACATATAAAGTGATATATGTGTTTTCAACAATCCTACCTTAACAATCATGATGTGATTATTCTTAACAAATATGATATCATTATTATCAACACGACGATTATCAAACAAATAGATCAACGTATCAATGACAATTCAGGATCAATCACATACGATAATCAATTAGCGTTCAGCAACGGATCAAAGGAAAATCACAATCACAGTTAATTATTTTTATTTAAATAAATAAATAAATAAATAGAACTCTCACATTGAATTTTTGGCCAAAATTTTACTGTCTTCTTTTCAGCTGCGGTCTGCGCCATCGCGAAGCTCTTAATTTTGTGATTCCAACGCAATTTACGGTTCGTCAAACGGACCTCGTATGAAAGAGTTATGAATTTTTAAAGATCGGGTAATTAAATAATTAATTAATATTCGTGAAAATACCTAAAAATTTCACCGTCTCAGAATTGGACAAAATTAGTGTCCACGCGTCCATCTCGTCGCCACGATCCCAACGCACCTGAAATCGTCGATTTTCGACTTCGTATGATTGAGTTATGCAATTTTAAAGTTCTGAAATTAATTAAATAATTTAAAAATAAAATAGAAAATACCCTCAGCCCATTGACCGAAAAACACTGTTCACCGCCGAACTTTGACCGCACTTTGCCGCTGCCTCGGGCCACCTGACGCCACGGGACCACCGCCAATGTCTTCGTCTTGGCGAGACGCACCACCACCAGAAAGAGCCGCCCCTAAAGCTTCTCCGATCATCGGGAAATCGCCTAGAAAGGATTTCGCCTCGCGGGTACCACAGGCCGCCTCACACCTCCAAACTGCCTGAAATTTGGCGAGCACCTCCACCTCACGTAGACGAAGAACTTCCGTGTTCGTGACTTCGTCTAATTCTTCCTCGATTCACGGGAATTTCTTGATTTACGTTTTGTGCTTCTGAATTTCGAAAACAGCGAGCTTTAAGACGAGATTCCGGCGAATCCGAGCGCTGTTTGACAAAACCGACTACACCATTAGCTTCGTATCGTCGAGACCTTCGAGAGGACATATAATTTGCTATGGTTCGAAGAGATTTTATTTTCGACAAATTTTAGAGGAAGAGAGAGCCGCCATGGAAATTGAGAAAAATGATGGGAAAATAGAAGTGGCTGCTGAGCATTTCGAATTTCAGCCTTAAATCTCAGAAAAAAGATAATATATACCATGAGTTTAATTTTGGTTTGGGCCCAAATATCATTACGTGCCCAATTACTCAATTTTCAACTGTTTTCTTCAATTCAGAAATTCTTATAAATACATGCTGATTTCAAAATTAATAAAATTTTAAACATAATTATTTCAGGTCATTACGAACCCAACGAACCTGATTTCGTAATTTTCCGATTCCGTATGAATTTATTATAAAATTTCTGAAGTCTGAAAATAGGTTGTATTTCCACTGTAAAAATTATACAGGCCACAAAATAATTCCAAAAATTATAAATTTTAGAATTTAACCTTAATTTAATATTTCGAATCCATAGAAACTGGCTTCGTCAAATTCGGAGCTCGTTTGCAAAAATTCTATTTTTCAGGTGTATATTTTAATATTTAAAAATACCAAAAATAGTGGAATTTTTCCGAAACTCAAAAATATAAGTTCTTATAGTCATTTTTATATGTAAACAACATTCTAAAACCAATGGAGATGGTTTCGAGTCCTAATTCCTTATTCTGCAAAATGTAGCATTTTGGCCCTTATAAATTTCATAGCGACCTTTCTAAATATTGAATTGGCCATAACTTTTGATTCCCGTTATGAAATTTCGATTCTTCGGATTCGTTGGAAAGATATTTTTAAATAGATTCCAATATTTTTGGTTTCACTAAAATCCGTTAAATTTTGCATCCTGTATGGTTAGTCAAAGTTCAAGTTTGACTTTTCAAACTACCGCGCCATTTCTAGCTCTTTTTATAATTAAAATTAATTTATTCATTCTAACTTCGATTTGAACCAAATTTGTGATCCTTATTATTTAAAATAGATTATTTTAAATATCAAAACTCATTTAAAATCACTTAAAATAAATTTTAACTTGGCCTCAAAATTCAGGGTCGTTACAGTCTCCCCCACTTAAAAACTTTTCGTCCCCGAAAAGGGAAAAGAAAAATAGAAGAGGAAAAGAGGAAGAATAAACACAGAGAATGTTTTTAACAGAGATGGTACCGTCTATAACATCAGGCTTTCTACCGAAGAAGTTGGTCCTTTCGCTCCTTCGTAAACATGTGCAATTGAGCATCGCCACTTCTCTTAGTCTTCTTCGAATGCACGATCAAGGGAAGAGTCAAAACAACAGAAAAGGTGATTCTAAGAGATAGAAAAGATCGAAGGATGAATGAAAAGATGACGATAAAGTGACTGGCTATTATGTATCTCATGAACTGTTCGCCATAGAATATAGTGATTCTATGTAAACGAATTATTATAAATATGTTGTACTCCGCTTTGTAAACCAAAGCTCTGATACCAACTGTGATAGCCCCAAAATTCCACAAGTGAAAGCAGGAGAAATCATTTTTGGAATACAACATAAATACAATAAAACAGAACACAGATACAATATAGCAAAGGAGATTCATAGAGTAATAACATTATAGCAGCGGAAAAATATAATGTCATCAATCACAGAAATTCCACAGTCACAGAACTAAGATTATTACAACAAGTTTGCAGAAAAGAAATAAGTTTGATGTCTAAAAAAGAAAAGAAAAGATGCCAATAGAAACAAAAAGTCTTCAAGCTCCAAGTCATCACCTCTTCTCCCCAAGCAGAATCCAAGAGAGAGAAAATAAGCAGCTACAAAGAAAAGCTCCAAGCAAAGAATGAACCTGTCTACTTGGCTGCCCGTGTAGAAGAGAGGGCACCCAAGTTTGCAAAAAGGTGAAACAAACTATGGGTCAGTCGTGGGACTGGTGTGAGAATTCTTAAATAGATTTACTCGTACTAATATGGCAAATCCAAAGACCACGCCGCTAGCGCGGAACGGGTTGTACCAATGGATTGCCGTGCATAACTACAGTGTCATAATAAATGATTAAATAAGTCGTCAACAACGCAATGTCTTTTGAAAAATGGAACCACCATAAGACTCATGTCCCATCACACAATGCAACGCACACCAAGAGGATAGAGTTTTACCTTATGGTGGTTAAACATGCTAAATACGCCAAATACGTAACTAATACTATTATTATGGTGTATATGTTTAAAACAATTCAAAGCAATGTATTAATCCTAGGAAGCATAGGTACCATATATTATGCCTCCAATACTAGTAATACAAATCAAATCCGTCGGGGTCGTATTGGAAATTTGGGTTTCCATCATGAGTCCAGGCTAGGGAGGACTCCTTACCGATTCGAGACGCTCTAGTTAACGTCTCAGGATTACCCGCAGTTAACCCTTGGAAATGGCAGGGCCGGTCCTCACATACAGCTTAGAGGATTAGTTATTCCTAAGTACACGTTCCCCGGTCCTATAGGACCTATCCGAGGCGCCTCATTTCATCATCCTCCAAAAGTAAAATGACTACTAACTAGAAAGAAACGTGCTACTTTCCCTGCGTTCCCTTCCCCCTTTTTAGACTCTACCGGTTTGTGAGGCTCGTGAAGTCATGTTCTTCATACCACAAGGTTCTGCTTTTCAACAAGAAACCCTGATCATTGCATCTTAGTATGCCACACCGTCACTCCATACCGTACTATTGATCGTCCGTCACTATATAAACGGGTGTTAAGTAGAGAATGAATTCTCTGCCACCAATCGTTTATATATTAACTGAATATCAACAACATAATATTTTGTGGGGTACGATGTCAGACACACCATCCATTTATACCCATGCTCTAGGTCTGAACTAGGGTCAAACCCGTGAAATCAACACGTACGTTTGGGCAATTACCCCGACCCTTGAATTGGGAGCAAACCAATTCAGAGTCTTGATCGTTGTCCATTCGAGGGGAGATTTACGGTCTTCATGCGCCGTCTTCATACTTGAATTCTTGGAATCGTACGATCGTTTGGAATGGGATTAACCCGGACTTTCCAAATAATCTCGCATTCATATATTTTGAGAAAAACATATTTCATATCGTTATTTTAATTATATATATAAATATATATATATATATATAAATATAAATATATAATTCGTTTAGTTTTTCGTCCCTACGTGCAGCTTACATTTCTCTTAACTTTCACCTTTCTACTTACCTGACAATGTAGTTTAGGATTAGACGATAATTCTTCCCTTTTTAATTCATTATTATTTATTTTATACTTTATAATTTTCATTTAAGAATGTAAATTATAATGTGTCATCCCATTCATTTATTTATATGTTTCTTTTCCAATTTCATTATGAACAATGAACATTTTCCTATGGTGTAAGTTCCCTTTTACCTACATTATAAATAATGTTAATGTTCCAATACAGTTCCTTATCTTTCATTTAACATTATAAATAATGTTATTCTTGCATACGTTTCATTCCTTTTATTTACGTTATAAATAATGTTAAATCTTACATACAGTTTCTTTTCTTTTATTTAACATTATAAATAATGTTAAACCTTACATACAGTTTCTTTTCTTTTATTTAACATTATAAATAATGTTAAACCTTACATACAGTTTCTTTTCTTTTATTTAACATTATAAATAATGTTAAACCTTGCATACAGTTTCTTTTCTTTTATTTAACATTATAAATAATGTTAAACCTTACATACAGTTTCTTTTCTTTTAACATTAACATTAAAATGTTAATATGATACAATGGTGTTATTCTTATAATATAATGCATAAATAAAATGTAATCTCTTTCCTATAGTTAATCATCTTTAAATTACCATTATAACTAATGTCGATTTCCCATGCATTGTAAATTACTTATTTTTAACATTAAAAATAATGTACTCTTCCTACGATAGAAATACTCTTTTTATTAACATTTAAAATAATGTTACATGTACATACAATAAATGTTAATGAACCATATAGTGAGTTTTTCTCTTTTATTTTCCCTTCCATTAACATTAGAAATAAATGTTAATGAATCATACAATGCATTTTCTATATTTTTAATATAGACAAAAATGTTAAATTATCATATGGTGAAATTTTCTATATAACATTAACAAAAAATTTCCATTCAACATACGGTGATTTTTTTTTTTTATAATTCTAATATTAACACAAATGAATGTTAATCTCATACGGTTCATTTTCTTAGTACATAACATTAAAAATAATGTTAATTAATCATACGGTGACATTTTCATATTTAACAAAATAAGTATCAATCAATCATACGGTAAATATTTTCATTTTTTACAAAATGCTATTTTATCATACGATGCAAATTTATATTTTTATAACATGCCCAAAAATGTTATTTAATATACAATGCAAACTTATATTTTTATAACATGACCAAAAATGTTATTTAACATACAATGCAAACTTATATTTTTATAACATGACCAAAAATGTTATTTAACATACAATGCAAACTTATATTTTTATAACATGATCAAAAATGTTATTTAACATACAATGCAAACTTATATTTTTATAACATGACCAAAAATGTTATTTAACATACAATGCAAACTTATATTTTTATAACATGACCAAAAATGTTATTTAACATACAATGCAAACTTATATTTTTATAACATTAAATAAAAATGGCAAAAATACTATTCACATACAATGCATTCTTTTCATATTTTACATACAATGCATTATTTTCTAACTTGGACAAAATACTATGCTATACATACAATGCATTATATACTAACTTGGACAAAATACTATGCTATACATACAATGCATTATTTTACATACAATGCATTATTTACTTATTCTAACATGACAAAATACTATCTTATGCAAAGCAAATTTTTATTTTTCTATCATGACAAAATACTATTTTATGCAATGCAAATTTCTATTTTTCTATCATGACAAAATACCATTTTATGCAATGCAAATTTCTATTTTAACACAAATTTGTTCATTCAACATGCGGTGCTCTTTAATTTGATAATGAACAAAATATATTCACTTACATACGATGTTTTCTTATTTTGATAATGAACAAAATATTAGTTCATTACATATAGCGGCCAATTCTATTTTGTAAATGAACAAAAATATACTTATCTCAAATGGCGACAAATTCTATTTTAAAATATTGACAAAAATGTCAATCAACATACGGTGTTTATTTTCTTATACAAACATTGACAAAAAATGTCAATCATCATACAGTGTTTATTTTCTTATTTTAACTTTACAAATAAAATGAAAGTTTTATTTGCTAAACATTTCTACTTAACAAAAATAGTATTCTTGTTACCTCTATTCTATGTCAACGAAAGCGATTCCCATTACAATAATAATGAAATCCTTATTTTCTACCCCTTTTTTTTTTCCTAATGGTTCATATTTCAATAAATATATCCTTTTTACTTACACTCTTTCCTATTGGTTCATATTAACATAAAAATATGATTTTTATGTTGCTTCCTTTCTAACGTTTCACATTAACATATAAGGATATTTTATGTTAAAACATTTCTAATACCTAATCAAAACAAATAAAAAGAATAACTTTGTTTATGTCGCCAGTTTTATTTCAACAAGGACATATAAAGTGATATATGTGTTTTCAACAATCCTACCTTAACAATCATGATGTGATTATTCTTAACAAATATGATATCATTATTATCAACACGACGATTATCAAACAAATAGATCAACGTATCAATGACAATTCAGGATCAATCACATACGATAATCAATTAGCGTTCAGCAACGGATCAAAGGAAAATCACAATCACAGTTAATTATTTTTATTTAAATAAATAAATAAATAGAACTCTCACATTGAATTTTTGGCCAAAATTTTACTGTCTCCTTTTCAGCTGCGGTCTGCGCCATCACGAAGCTCTTAATTTTGTGATTCCAACGCAATTTACGGTTCATCAAAAGGACCTCGTATGAAAGAGTTATGAATTTTTAAAGATCGGGTAATTAAATAATTAATTAATATTCGTGAAAATACCTAAAAATTTCACCGTCTCAGAATTGGACAAAATTAGTGTCCACGCGTCCATCTCGTCGCCACGATCCCAACGCACCTGAAATCGTCGATTTTCGACTTCGTATGATTGAGTTATGCAATTTTAAAGTTCTGGAAATTAATTAAATAATTTAAAAATAAAATAGAAAATACCCTCAGCCCATTGACCGAAAAACACTGTTCACCGCCGAACTTTGACCGCACTTTGCCGCTGCCTCGGGCCACCTGACGCCACGGGACCACCGCCAATGTCTTCGTCTTGGCGAGACGCACCACCACCAGAAAGAGCCGCCCCTAAAGCTTCTCCGATCATCGGGAAATGGCCTAGAAAGGATTTCGCCTCGCGGGTCCCACAGGCCGCCTCACACCTCCAAACGGCCTGAAATTTGGCGAGCACCTCCAGCTCACGTAGACGAAGAACTTCCGTGTTCGTGACTTCGTCTAATTCTTCCTCGATTCACGGGAATTTCTTGATTTACGTTTTGAGCTTCTGAATTTCGAAAACAGCGAGCTTTAAGACGAGATTCTGGCGAATCCGAGCGCTGTTTGACAAAACCGACTACACCATTAGCTTCGTATCGTCGAGACCTTCGAGAGGACATATAATTTGCTATGGTTTGAAGAGATTTTATTTTCGACAAATTTTAGAGGAAGAGAGAGCCGCCATGGAAATTGAGAAAAATGATGGGAAAATAGAAGTGGTTGCTGAGCATTTCGAATTTCAGCCCTAAATCTCAGAAAAAAGATAATATATACCATGGGTTTAATTTTGGTTTGGGCCCAAATATCATTACGTGCCCAATTACTCAATTTTCAACTGTTTTCTTCAATTCAGAAATTCTTATAAATACATGCTGATTTCAAAATTAATAAAATTTTAAACATAATTATTTCAGGTCATTACGAACCCAACGAACCTGATTTCGTAATTTTCCGATTCCGTATGAATTTATTATAAATTTCCGAAGTCTGAAAATAGGCTGTATTTCCACTGTAAAAATTATACAGGCCACAAAATAATTCCAAAAATTATAAATTTTAGAATTTAACCTTAATTTAATATTCCGAATCCATAGAAACAGGTTTCGTCGAATTCGGAGTTCGTTTGCAAAAATTCTATTTTTCAGGTGTATATTTTAATATTTAAAAATACCAAAAATAGTGGAATTTTTCCGAAACTCAAAAATATAAGTTCCTATAGTCATTTTTATATGTAAACAACATTCTAAAACCAATGGAGATGGTTTCGGGTCCTAATTCCTTATTCTGCAAAATGTAGCATTTTGGCCCTTATAAATTTCATAGCGACCTTTCTAAATATTGAATTGGCCATAACTTTTGATTCCCGTTATGAAATTTCGATTCTTCGGATTCGTTGGAAAGATATTTTTAAATAGATTCCAATATTTTTGGTTTCACTAAAATCCGTTAAATTTTGCATCCTGTATGGTTAGTCAAAGTTCAAGTTTGACTTTTCAAACTACCGCGCCATTTCTAGCTCTTTTTATATTTAAAATTAATTTATTCATTCTAACTTCGATTTGAACCAAATTTGTGATCCTTATTATTTAAAATAGATTATTTTAAATATCAAAACTCATTTAAAATCACTTAAAATAAATTTTAACTTGGCCTCAAAATTCAGGGTCGTTACAACTGGTGTGAGAACCAAAACTTATATAGCTAGAACACTTTGTTGTCAATTGGCATCAAAAATATGATTTTTTGTATATGTATCAAAATTATGAATTTGAAAACTCTAATCCACTAATTGATTGATGTTTGTGTTGTTTGTCTATTTGTTTGCTTATTTTTTTTACCATTTATGCCTAATAGCATCAAATATTGAATTGTATTGAAAATTAGTTGCATTTGCTTGCATATACATGTATATCATTGAACAGGTCATAGCAAGGAGGCTAGAGCCGAAGAATAAAATTTGTTTGCCCGACAAATAGGTACATGTTTACTACATAAATTACTGTTTTGTTTGGGTGATGATGATTTTATGAGCCTATTGGCTAGCCGCTTGGCTTTTTCTTTTTCTTTTTGAGATCAGAAGGCCTATATGGCAATTTCGGGATTTTCCCGTGGCTCCCGGTGCAGGGGAGGTTATGGCGAAATTTTTCGAAAATTTAGGGTGTTAGCCAAATTTTTGAAATTTTGAAAATTCTCAGAAACTGAAAAGTTGGAGAATGGAAGCCAGATCGAACGCAGAGTTGATTAATCAAACCACTTTCGACTTTGTTCCTTTTCGGGGACGAAAAGTTTTAAGTGGGGGAGATTGTAATAACCCGGAAATCTGAGCCAGTTTAAAATTTTTATTTTGGCAATTTTAACGAATTTTGCATATTTAAAATAGATTATTTTAAATAATATCGACGAGAAATTTATTTTGAATATAATTCGAATGTATATATTATATACGCCGTCGTTAGAATATAAATATTTATATATAATTATAAATAGAATTGAAAATGGCGCGGTAGTTCGATAATTCGATTTCAAACTTCAATTGAATGTACCGGGTGCAAAACAATCCTGATTTTAGTGAAACCAAAAACAGTAGGATCTAATTGATAATATCTTTCCAGCGAATCCGAAAAATCAAGATTTCATAGCGGGAATCAAAAGTTATGCCCAGTTGAAAATTCTGAATAGTCGCTATGAAATTCAGGCCCTTAAAAATGGGAATTTTGCAAATGACTTTGGATTTCGACGAAACCACTTTTGTTGGATCCGTGATGTCAAATAATTGCTAGATTCCAAATTTCATAATTTTTCGAGTCAATATGTGAGCGTGGCGAAGGAAAACGCGTTTGACCAGTTTCAGTTGATTTTAATCGACTGGAAAATGGCCATTTTTCCAACGGTCTCAGAATTCAACGAAACTAGTTTTGTTAGGACCATATCGTCAATACGAAGCTAGAAAATATTTTTCTGGAATTTTTCGAGTTCGTATGTGACCCCGGTAATAATTTGAAATGTACGTTTAAAATTCAATATAGTGATTTAAACGTAAATTTAACGGAAACTGGTTCAAACGATCGAATCAACCTACGATACATATCCCATTGTGTTCGGAATGGGGGTGAAACGCTATGGACGACAGGCGGTGGGCCTCGTTTTGAGATCGAAAATAAAAGTTGCTTTTTGGCGAAAAATAAATTAATTAAATAATAAAAAAATAAAATGAAATATACCTTTCTCTCCTTAACTACCCAGCCCCCCCCCCCCCCCGTTCATTTCATTTCAAAATAGAAAGAAAAAAAATATACTTCGTTCGATTCCTCCCGCCGCCTCCACCCTTCGCCATCATCACCCACGACCGCGCCCCTGCCGATGATCCTCCCCGTCGCCACCTTTCCCTCCTCCTCCTGCGACATTCCGCAAACCCTAGCCGCCGCCTCCCGAACCCTAACCACCCACCACTGGCCGACGCAACCCCCAAACCCCCCCTCGTCAGTTCGAACCCCCCCCCCCCGACCCGATTCGAGCCCCCCCTCGAAGGAATCGCGACGAAAACAACCCCCCCCTCCCCGCTGTAAGTTCTTGACCCATTTTATTTTCATTTTGATTTCTACTTTATTTTATTTTTAGTTTATTTAGTTTATTTAAATCAGTAAAGAAAGATTTTTAAAAATGCAAAAGTTTAGATTTTAAAATAGAAAAGATGAGATTTTTCATATGGAAAGGATGTAGATTTCTATTATGAGACTATCGAAATAAAAATACGATTTTTATCGAGGTAAAAATATGATTTTTATCATATGAATAAAAATACAATTTTTATATAGTGAAGAGAATAAAAATATAATTTTTATACTAGTGGCATAATAAAAATATGATTTTTATATTATATTTGAAAAGGCGAAAACTTTATTTTTGAAAAGGCGAAAACTTTATTTTTGAAAAGGCGAAAACTTTATTTTTGAAAAGGCGAAAACTTTATTTTTGAAAAAGCGAAAACTTTATTTTTGAAAGGGCGAAAACTTTATTTTTGAAAAGGCGAAAACTTTATATTTGAAAAGGTGAAATCTTTATATGAAGAATAGCGTGATAAAAATATAATCTTTACTATATGAACATCGATGTAAAAATATAATTTTTATCTATATAGTAGCGGTATAAAAATTCGATTTTTATATATTGAATAGTAGTAAAAATTCGATTTTTATATATTGAATAGCAAAGTAAAAATTCGATTTTTACATATGTAGTGACTACGGGCGACGAAAGTGATAAGAGGCGAGAGCGATGAAGATTTCTACAAAAGAAGAGTCAAGATGATTGGATAGCCATTTGTGAGAATTCCTCACCTTTCAAATTTCATTTTCTAGTTATATATATACTAGGATGCAGACGGTGCTTAGTAGCACCCGACACAATCGTCCACAAACCATGGACTTGTTTGTTTGGTTGCATAAATTAGTTAGATGATTTGATTTGAATTTGGTTGTTTGGAGAATTGAAATGAATTTGACTGATATGTGAATGGCGTGGGCCTTCACTAGACCGGGGATAATGCTAGGCCTCGTCCCGTTTCTAGTATCGTGCCGTTATGCCGCCGAAATTTTCTAAAATATGTTAGAAAAAAATAAAAATATCATTTTATTGAATAAATGAACTGAATAGAGGTTCATATGTTGACTGTACTCATCCGTTGAGATTAGTCATGTGTTGAACGAAATATTTTAATAATAAAATTTACATCTTTATCAATATGAAATAAAGGTTCATATGTTGACTGTACTCATCCGTTGAGATTAGTCATGTGTTGAACGAAATATTTTAATAATAAAATTTACATCTTTATCAATATGAAATAAAGGTTCATGTGTTGACTGTACTCATCCGTTGAGATTAGTCATGTGTTGGACGAAATATTTTGATAATAACAAATATTTTGATAATAGGAAATATTTGAAAATAGAAATGAATTAAATTGAAAACGATTTCGAAACGAATTAAATTGAAAACGATTTCGAAACGAATTAAACTGAAAACGATTTCGAAACGAATTAAATTGAAAACGATTTCGAAATGAATTAAATTGAAAACGATTTCGAAATGAATTAAATTGAAAACGATTTCGAAATGAATTAAATTGAAAACGATTTCGAAATGAATTGAATATAAAACGATTTCGAAATGAATTGAATATAAAACGATTTCGAAATGAATTGAATAGAAAACGATTTCGATTTAAATTGAATAGAAAACGAATTTTGATTTAAATTGAATAGAAAACGAATTTTGATTTAAATTGATTAGAAAACGAATTTGATTTAAGTCGAATAGAAAACCAATTTGAATTGAATCGAATAGAAAACCAATTTGAATTGAATCGAATAGAAAACGACTTTGAAACCAAATTGAATTGAAAACGAATTCAAATTGAATTGAAAGCGAATTGAAATGAATTCAAATTGAATTGAAATTTGAATTGAATAGAAATGAATTTTAAAACGAATTTATAAAGAAGAATTCAATTTTGATTTGAATTGAAATGGAAGTTGAAATTGCTTTTGAAACGAATTTAAAACTATTTATATAATTCGTTTTAAATAGAAATCGACGAAATATATATTACATATATTATATATATAATATAATGGCCTGAATAGAACGCGCCGCGCCGCAGCAGTTCGCGAATTTCGACCATTTATTTCAAACGGACATTACGGGAGATCCGACCGTCGGATTCTCCTAAAACCGGAACCGTTGGGTTCGTATCGAAAAGAGCTTTCTAACGAATATTAGAAATTCAAAATCTAACGGTTGGATTTGGAGATACGTCCAAGTCAAATTCAGAAAAGGTCGCTGTAAGTGCAGTTCGATGGCCATTGTTGGAAATCGACTGTACGGGCCTTAATAAAACTATTAAAATTGTAATAATTTGTCTAAAATCATAAGAAATGATTTGGGAAAAATTGGGATGAAAATCTCCATATTTGAAAAGATAAAAATAGATTTTTATCGAAATAAACTAGTTTGAACTCAATTTAAAACCCGGGTTTTTATTTTTAAATAAATAAATTAGATTTAAAAAGGGGTTTTAAATAATCGGAATTCCTAGTATAATTGATTTGAATTGAACTAGAATTGATTTGTGGGTTTATCGTGAACGGTGTTTTAAATAACACTAGTTCTTTAACCCGATAATAAATAGAATGTGATTTGGGTTTATCGTGAACTGTGTTTTAAATAACACTAGTTCTTTAACCCGATAATAAATAGAATGTGATTTGGGTTTGTCGTGAACTATGTTTTAAATAACACCTAGTTCTTTAACCTAGTATAAGGAGTTTTAACGAATCTGCAATTGGATTGAAATGTGAATCTAAAATCTAAGTTATCAAATTTAGAAATGAGCGAGAATGGAGTATCGCCAGTTTTGCTCCAAAGCGATAGTTAAATCTTTGATTAGATTTGAACGTGAAATGGTAATTAATCTTACCGATAACACCATAGTATTAGATATGGAGTATTACCAGTTTTGCTTCATGGGATGAATAGGTTGGGATTGGGAAATAAAATAAATAATTACTTCGTTGTGGTTCGCTAATCTCGACTAGTTTGGAAAACCATAATTTGGTTTGAAATGACATCCAAAGGAAGATTAAAGGATAAATTTGAAAGAATTTATCTTGGATAAAATTAATGGGAACCTTTCCCTAAAAATGTGATTTCGCGAGAAAAAGGATATTCTGAATTGGAATGAGGCGTATGTTGTGTTTGTGTAACATTTGTTTTTAATATACGCGGGTTGTTCGGAAAGGCCGGGTTTATACACATTCTGAATAACCGATTCGCCGATAAGTCGAAGATGAAGACGGTGGTCGAAGACCGGAAGTCTTCACATCGTTTGGGCAATTACTGATGATCCTGATTGGGTTGTACACCCAAGAGGATGGAAATAGTTGGTGGTCGTCCAGACGTACTTGGAGATGGATGGATATGCGAGGAAAGTGCCTCCGGTTTCGTTCAGACCCAGAACGGACTAGTAAATGGATTGTGTGTCTGACATTGGATTTTATTCTGTGTTGATTGATTTCTATCAAATATACATCTGTTTGGCGGTGAAGAATTTATTCTTTTCCTTAACGCCCTTCTCCGAGACGTACGAGCTCAGAGGTTGTGTATCGATGGACATCAGTCGCATGGCATGAATTGCCTGTGTGGCACGCTATGATGCAATGATCAAGGCTTCTGTTGAAAAGCAAAGTCTTGTGGTTGATGATCAAAGCACGGCCTACGTGGCAGCTTTGTATATAACGTGAATTCGCGAGCCTCACACCTCGGTATGAGTTAAAAATGGGATAGTGACTGCAGGGAGAGCACGACGTTTCTTTCTAGCTTTGGTGGTGTCAGTGACTTACCAGCCCTGACATTTATATACTTTTCACCTATGTGGTTGTTGGAATGCGAGGCGCCTCGATTATAGGTCTGTAAGGACCGGGAAACGTGTGTTCAAGCATAATTAATCCTCTAACGTAAGTGAGGACCGACCCTGAAGATCCGGGGTTGCCCAGAGTGCGTAACCCTGAGGCATTTGCTAGAGTGTCTCGAACGCGGAGAGGAGCTTGCCCCTTGCCTCGACTCATGATGGAAATCCAATTTCCAATACGTGTATTTCGGTTTTATTTGTAGAGCCTAGTATGGCGACATAGTGGGATGGGGAACTCATGCCGTCTATGATTTATATTTATGATTGAAATTGTTTTGACACTATACACTTATTATAGTATCAAATGATTTGTTTTAAACGTACCAAGCATGTTTGGCTTTTATAAGGTAAAACCCTATCCTCCGGCTTGCGTTGCATTGTGTGATGGGACCTGGGTCTTATAATAGCTTCATTTTTTCGAAAAAGCATTGCGTTGTCTTTTCTATGCACTGGTATTCTTGGGAGGAAACCCGTTCCGTGTTATACGGCGTGGTCCCTTGAATTACTCTCTTTTAAAGTAAAGTTTTAAATAAATGTTTTAGTTCTCACACCAGTCACATGACTGACCTGGAGTTTATTGTTTTAACCTAAACTCTGGGTGCCCCTATTTTCCGCACGGGCAGCTAGTAGTTTTGGTTTTGCAGATTTATATTCACATGATCCTGGTTTACAGCTGGAATGATATCCGGAAAGCTCTGTATCCGTATATCACCTTCAGTTGTGCTTTGTATTATTTTCCGCTGCTATGTAATTTATTGTAATCTCTGATATTTATCGAATGTAATTTATTCAATTATACTCTGTATATTCTTGTATCTGATGGAATTGTTGTAATAGCAATGAAATGTTCTTCTGTCTGCGTTCTATTTTGTCCTGTTCTCAAACGATCAGGGGTTTCGAACGGTCTAGATCGGTTTAACGACTGATTCAGATCGAGCGAAATTCCATGTCGTCACACCTCCACTTCACCTCTCCTTTTGCGACTTCCTTCTCCACCATGCTGCCATAAGCCAAAGCCATATAACCTTGTTGCTATCGCGTTACTGCAAAAACCAAATTACTACCTCTCAATAACATCATCATCTTGTACTCACTAGCCAAAGTCACCACCTCCTAGCTTTGTTGCCTCCTTTAAGTTGTTGTAAAAGGTCCCAAGCCACTGCCAACCAGCCAACGTGTTGAAAATCACGACAGAAAAGTAAATTGAAGATTTAAGAGAGAACTTGATATTGGAAGAAGTGTTTTTTATTAATAAAAATGTAAATTAGAATGATGTAAATCTCATTACAGAGACAGTCTTGTGTACATGTATTTATAGTAGTTTATAAACAATAAACGGGCCAGATTGTAAACATAGTATAAACACTAGCACACAGGCCCAAGGTAAATAAAAGAAATAAGCGAAGTCACTTGCAGAGCAAGTGATTCCTAATACCAAAGAGAGGCTGATTGTACCAATTCATTTTTTAAAATCCCCTCTCAAATCTAGGTTTTGAGAAAATCCTAGATTTGCTACTTTTGGCTGCATCTAGTTGAATCATTGCTTGAATCTGAGATCTGATAAAAACATAATGTTGGTTGGCGTCAGAGAGGCAATTTACGTACCGATTCATTTCTTAATATCCCCTCCCAAATCTAGGTTTCGAGAAAACACTAGATTTGCTATTTTTGGTTGCATCTAGTTGAATCGTAGCTTGAATCTGAGATTTGATAAAAAAAAATAGTGTTAGTTGGCTCCGGAGATGCATTTGAAAGATAATTCCATCTATTTGCTGCACTGATTGATGGTAGAATCAGATGAATTGTTGAGATCGACAATATTTAGGTCATATCTGAACTTTTTGAAGTTAGTGGAAGAGATGGGCTTCGTTTTATACTAATTGTGCCTAACTTGCAAGTCTCCCTTTTATACTAATTCACGTACGAAGTACAGATGTAACTCTATATATTTGGTTCTGGCATGTTAACTGAATCTCTTGATATGTAAATCGTGCTCTTGTTATCACACCATACCACTGGTTAAATATTGCTTTCTGGTTTTAATACACTTTGGAGTGATTGTAACCACTTGATTTCGGTAGTAGTATTAGCTACACTCTTGTATTCAGCTTTTGTGCTGGACCTAGAAATGGTAGGTTGTTTCTTTATGCACCATGAAACTAGATTCTTCAATATGGATACAGTAACCTGTGGTTGATCTTCTATCATCAGGGTCGGAGGCCTTGTCAGCATCAGCTTTACCATTTACGCTGAGTAGCTTGCCAACTTTTAATGTTATTCCATAGTTGATACTCCCTTTAAGATAACTTAGTATTCTTTTCACAGCCTTCCAATGTACATCCAGGGGCTTCTGCATAAACTGAGAAACATTGTTAACACTGTAAGTGATATCAGGGCATGTTATAGTTGCATACTGCAGTGCAACTATAACACTCCTATATTGCTTAATATTAAATATAGCTTTCCCCTGTATTTGGAATAATGTTGATTACCGATCATCAATGTAGGTTGTGCATTGGCATTGTCCATTTTGGTTTTGATTAGGAGGTCTGATATGTACTTTCTCTGGCTTAGTACTAACTATGAATTTGACTTTCTTTTGATTTCTATGGCCAGAAAGTATGTTAGATTTCCTAGATCCTTGATGGAGAACTGCCGATTAAGGTAGTCAGTGAGATGTTGTATATCAATAGCTGTTAGACCGAAATTTGGTACTAACACCCAAGTTTAGTTTGAAATCCTCATAATCACCAGTCACAAAGAATAAATGCAGAAAAAGCAGTAAATCACAGGAGACACACGAGGTTTTTGTAGTGGTTCGACTCAAACCAAGCCTACGTCCACTTTATAGTTTCTTAAATCCTAAGAAATTACAAGTACAATGTTGTCTTACAATCCATAAGATTCATTCACATACAACATCCTTGTATTTTAATGAAAAAGTGGAGAAAAGAGAGCGATTTTATACACGAAATCCTCGTGTTAATTTAGTTTGAGAAGCACAAAGTCCTTGTGTTGTAGCAGTGGTGGATACCATGAAGAACTAGTGCCAGAAGTCCCTCTCATTTGCCTTTGGGTGGTGTATTTATAGTTGATTTCTGTGTCTGGTTCGGGTGCCACGTGGCACGCCCAGAGGAAATCTCGAAAAGTAGTGGAAAATGTGGAGAAGGCCTCTCCAGTTCGTGCTCTGCCATGTGGAATTTGGTCCATGTAAGTAGGAGGTAGTTTCTCCTTAAGAATAGGTCAAAACAGATGTGGAGAAGCAGTTCCAGGCAGGTCGGTTCGGGTCCGAACCGAAGTTGAACCTCTGAACCGAAGACGTGACGCGTACTTCTATGCAGTGTGCAAGGCGGGTCGGGTCCGCATGGTCCGATCCAATCTGAAGTAAGGCAGAGTCCAAGTTTGAGCGTGTTCGAGGAGTGGGGTCGGAGCGGGTCCGATCCAATCCGGGGCTTTGCCCATGCCAAAATCCAAGCTTTCAAGTTATTCCAGTTTTGCACGCATTCACGGAAACGGGAGTAACTTCCAAACCATAAGTCCATTTTAGCCAAACAAAAGCTCTACTTGAAGCTAATTCAGAGGGCTATAAGAGTTACCGAGCAAAGCTCCGCAATTGATGTTTTCGGGCCCAAAAGAGGTCATCTGTTAGGACTTTCGGGCTATTCCTTGTTCGTGATGCTTCTTCAACCAAATCGCTCCCTGTGTTTTGACAATGTTCTCAATGCCTGAGTGCGTTGCTAACTAGAAATTCCGTGTGTGAATACTTTGACTAAAAAGCATGTCAACATTTTTTCCCTCCAAAACATATCTTGCTTGTTGAAGGAAGATGTGTTCTGGATAATCCCAGGCCACTCCGGGCCTGCCAGCTGCAAGTATAATCCATACCTGCAAAGAAAAGAAGGCAAACAGGTGTGTCAAAACCTGATAAAACTGGTAACATTTTCGATCATAAACCATGCTTGGGCGTCCGATTGAGCATAAACCACACTCGAGGGGACGTTTGAATCATCCTGCCAAAACCTGGCGAGGGATCTAACCCCCCTGGCATAAGCCATACCAGGAAGTTCAAATTGAGCATAAGCCATACTCGAGTTTTATTGAGTTCCTTTGCCAAATCTTAACGAGATCATTCGTAATTCCTGAGTATAATCCATACTTAGAAATTCAGTGGAGTACAATCCAAAGTCATACCGAGATAGAGCTATACTTGCCAAAGCCTGACAAGACAGTCTGTCCCTAGGCACAATCCGTACCTAGGGTTTCGAGATAAGTATAAGCCATACTTTGATTGAGATTGAGAATCCTACCACAATCTGATAAGATACTTAAATTTTCCAAACATAATCCATGCTCGGAAAGTCCTTCCTTATTCAAATTCAAAGTACAAAACCAAAGCAAATCCTGATTGGTTTGTCGTCGGGTCCAGAGCACGCTTTGGGGCTAAATCCTAACCCTGTACGTGTGTACTCCGATTTAGCCAATCGGAAAAACCTAAAGAAACCAAAAACATATCTTAAATCCTACGAAATGCAGAAAATCCAGACTGATCTTATCCTGATCAGTTGATGATGAGCCCACAGAGCTCGATCCAGGTTCGTTCTCTCTTCGGGGAGTAGGTGGTGGCACTGCGGATGTAGGCACTGTTGGTTGTTTCACATACTCAGGTAGCTCTCCACGTCTAACCCGTTCCCCAACCAAATCGCGCGGATGCCTGCAGTCATTTGTGTCATGATCGTCTATATCATGAAATATGCAATGTTTTCCAGAATCACTTTCTCTTTGCGATGGCTCCCTCCTAGGAGGCTTTGGGTAGGAGACAGCACTGTTTGTCTCCATGTAAATGTAAGTTAGCATTGAATTGACTTCAGTGTACTTTTCATATCTGGGCCCTCTCTGAGACTGAGCGTTGCGGTCATTCTTGACAGCGGCTTTTACTTTGTCTTTTGCAAAGTCAAACTGTCCTCTGTCCTTAAGCATATTGACATCGAGAATTTTCTTTTTGGAAGTTGCATATTCCTCACGCAGAAATCTATCCGCTTCAAGGTAGAATTCGACAAGATTTTGCGGTGGATCTCGGTACAAAGATTTTTTGAATTCTGAGTTATCCAAGACACCGGATACTGCTGCCATCAGTTCCATCGATGGTTCAGGGCAATCAACTGATGTTGCCGCAACATTGAATCTTTCCAAAAATGAACGCAGAGTTTCTCCAGACCTCTGTTTGATTGTAGTGAGTGACATGACGTTCTTGGACCGAGCGATATGGACCCGAAATTTCTCAATAAAGCGAGCGACCAACATGTTCCAATTATTGATCGATTCATATTCTAGCTCCCGAATCCACATAGCCGCTATATCAATCAAGAAGAGAGGGAAACATTTAGCCATGACGTTTTCCAACGCCGATTGAACTTCCATATGTTGTTTGTTATCGCATCAGGTGCATGGTAGGATTTGTCCTGCCGTTGTAAGGCTCCAGAACTGGAAGTTTGAAATCTGGGGGATTATGGGAATTCCTGATTTCCAGAGTGAAAGGATTGTGATTGACGTCGTCCACGTCATTCTGATAAGTGCGACCTCTCGAGAGGCGTTCAATAAGATTGGTGAGTCGGTCGCCTTCACAGAGTCGCTGCAGGCCGCTAAGATCAGAGCCGGTGCCCCCAGCGTTAAGTCCAGAAGAGTTTGGAAATGCATGCGGTGTGATCCGGTTCGGATCGGAGATGTTTGGGACGGATGGATCGAACCGACCCGGACCTGGCTCTCTAATCCGAGCTGCGCCATACTGCTGTTGAGCTGAAGTTGATGGCTGAGTGTCCATCCGAACCGGAGTGGATGTAGGTTGAATCCGAGCGAAGCCTTGATTTCCAGAGGGGAGGCTGCCGCCATCAACACAAAATATAGGGGGACGGTCCAGATCGGGTCTGAATCGATTTAGGAGGGATTACCCCTGCTTCCATTTGCGCTGGATTCAGATTTTGGCCCTAGGTTCGGATCAGATCCGAACCGATCCAGTTCGTTGTCCTGCTGGAGCCATATCCACACCATTTCCAGCCAGTTGTGAATTGTTGCTCGGCCTTCCATTCATTCGAGCAAAGAATTCGTCCATCATCTCCTTTTGTTTGCAGAGGAGATCATCTTGTCTTGCAATTTGGGTTCTTAATTCAGCGAGAACACCATCCATCTCTTCTCTGGTTAAGTATGCTGATGGATTTTCATGGGAGGAAGCCTCCTGGCTCGCCTTGTTTCTCATTCCTTGAGCTCCAACATCGTCTGCTCGGGATATCTTTTTTTTTACCATCGATTCAATAGCCAAAACATCTGCTTTCTTTCAAGCTAGAAATTGAAGTAGTGTCATGTGCCCCCATTCCTGGCACGCCAAAATGTTAGACCGAAATTTGGTACTAACACCCAAATTTAGTTTGAAATCTTCACAATCACCAATCACAAACAATAAATGCAGAAAAAGCACTAAATCAAACGAGACACACGAGGTTTTTATAGTGGTTCGGCTCAAGCCAAGCCTACGTCCACTTTATAGTTTCTTAAATCCTAAGAAACAAGTACAATGTTGTCTTACAATCCGTAAGATTCATTCACGTACAACATCCTTGTATTTTAATGAAGAAGTGAAGAAAAGAGAGTGATTTTATACACAAAATCCTCGTGTTAATTTAGTTTGAGAAGCACAAAGTCCTTGTGTTGTACAATAGTGGATGCTGTGAAGAAGTAGTGCCAAAAGCCCCCTCATTTTCTTTCGGGTGGTGTACTTATAGCTGATTTCTGCGTTCGGTTCGGGTGCCACGTGGCATGCCCAGAGGAAATCTCGAAAAGTAGTGGAAAATGCGGAGAAGGCCTCCCTAGTTCGTGCTCTGCCATATGGCATTTGATCCATGTATGTAAGAGGTAGTTGCTCCTTAAGAATAGGTCAAAACAGATGTGGAAAAGCAGTTCCAGGTGGGTCGGTTTGGGCCTGAACCAAACCGAAGTGGAACCTCCGAACCGAAGACGTGAAGTGTACTTTTGTGCAGTGTGCAAGATGGGTCGGGTCTGGATGGTCCGATCCGATCCAATCCGAAGCAAGGTAGAGTCCAAGTCTGAGCGTGTTCGAGGAGTGGGGTTGGAGCGGATCCAATCCGATCCGGGGCTATGCCCAAGCCAAAATCCAAGCATTCAAGTTATTCCAATTTTGCACGCGTTAACGAAAACGGTCATAACTTCCAAACTGTAAGTTCATTTTAGCCAAACGAAAGCTCTACTTGAAGCTAATTCAGAGGGCTACAAGAGTTACTGAGCAAAGCTTCGTAATTGATGTTTCGGGCCCAAAAGAGGTCATCTGTTAGGACTTTCGGGCTATTCTTTGTTTGTATTGCTTCTTCAACCAAATTGCTCCCTATCTTCTAACGATGTTCTCAATGCCTGAGTGCATTGCTAACCAGAAATTCCATGTGTGACTGATTTGACTAAAAAATATGTCAACATTTTTTAGTACGCATGTAGGAGGTAGTTTCTCCTTAAGAATAGTTCAAAATAGCAGCACTACTACATGTAACAATCAGGTCATCGACATATGTTAGTATGTAAGTTGTTGAAATGTTGGTTATCCTTGTGAACAAGGAATTATATGATTTGGTAGACCGATAACCAAGTTTCTTTAATGCACTTTTCAGTCTATCAAACTAGACTCTGGGAGCCTGTTTAAGACCATAAATGGCCTTATTTAGTTTGCACACATAATTTAAATCTTGGGTGTAACCCTGTGGTTGCTATATATAAATCTCTTCTTTTAAAATACCATTTTAAGAAGGCATTATTTACATCCAGATGTTTTATTTGCCAACAACTATGTAGTGCACTGGTAAGTACAAGTCTTATTGTTGTAGGTTTAACAACAGGAAAGAAGATTTGATTAAAATTAAAACCATATTCCTATCTAAATCCTTTGCCACTAATCTGGCGTTGTACTTATTTATTGTACCATTTAGATTCTTTTCTAATCTATAGGTCCATTTGCAGCCCACAATATCCTTGTTTGTTGGTGCATTGACTAGGCTCCATGACTCATTTTTAATGAGAGCATTATATTCAATATCCATGGCATTTCTCTAATGTTTATTTTTGACAGCTTGATCAAATATTTCTGTTTTAGATGTAACAATGCACACTTTTGGCTTGAATATGCCACTTTTGGCTCTTGTTGTCATTGGGTGTCCAGTGTGAACATGTGGAGCTTTAGCAAGTAGCTGGCTTTGTTCAGTAGGACTAGATGTGGTCTGACTTTCAGTACTTTGATTATTAGTTGTTGAATTGCCACTAATGTGAGTTTGCTCTTTCGAAGTTTCGGGACTAGTGATGGCAAGGCTGGGTGGTTTAACAGGCTCGTTGTCTTCAAGATTGCAAGGAAATCTGTCCTGAGCATCAGCAACCCCACTGTCCTTTGAGTTACTCCATACATCCACCTATTTAGTTATAGCAGGCATGGAATGCTTTGTGTTAAGAACTTTTTAATTATGCTGATTTTTTTGGATTTGAATGGAAACACCTTTTAATTGAAAACTACATGCTTACTTATATAGATTTTCCCTCTACTATTAAGACACTTAAACACTTTTTGGTTAGTAACATAACCAAGAAAAGTACATGTTGCTGACCTGAAATTCAGTTTGTTATTATTATAGGATCTTAGACAAAGGTAGCATAAGCATCTAAAAACTTTTAAGTTTTTGTAATCTGGTTTAACACCCTGTAGCTTTTCTAGAGGAGTAAAATTATTAAGAGTTTTGGTGGGCTACCTAATAATTAGAATAACAACAGTATTGAAGGCCTCTGGCCAAAATCTAATAGGCAGACTAGCTTGAACTAGTATTGTTAAACCACATTCTACCATGTGCCTATTCTTCTCCTCAACTAACCCATTTTGTTAGGAAGTATAGGGGATGTGACCCTATAAACAATACACTTGTTCTTTAAATAAGTAGATAGGGGCTTAAATTCATTGTCTCCATCAGTTTGAACTATTTTGACAGATTTATTGACCTTCTTTTCCACCATAGTAATAAAATTGATTGTTGCATTATATGTATTAGAATTACTTTTTAAAAAACAAATCCATATAAATCTGGTACAAGCATCAACAAAATATACATGATACTTATTGCCAAAAATCTGAAAATACAGGAGCTGGGCCCCAAGGGTCAACAACAATTAGTTGTAAGGGTTCAGAGTACATAGTTTTTAAGTCATTAAAGGGTAGTTTGTGACTCTTCTCTAGTTGGCAATATTCACATATATATATATATATATGGCAAGGTAATATACTCAGAGTCAGCATGAATTTCAGTTAAAACTTGTTTCGCAATTTTTACATTAGGGTGTCCAAGCTTATAGTGCCAAAGATCAAATGCACTTTGATTATTAACATCATTACTCATTTGAATCAAATACAACTTTTCTTGGACTTATCATCTTTGCAACAATTAATAGGGTTTAACTTGTATAGTCCTTTTGTAACATCACCCTGTAAAATAACATCCCTAGTTAAGATATCTTTAATGAGATAATAATTTGGATAGAATTCAAAGAAAACATTGTTATCTTTCGCAAACTAAGATACAATGATTAAATTCTTTTTAATCTTTGGTACCCTCAACATATTACGCAGAAATAACTTTTTTTTGCCGTTTATACATGCATTGCCAACATGAGTAATGTTAATGCATTTACCATTACCCATAGAGATTGGGTGATGTACTCCTAATAGTTTTGTTGGTTAAATGATTTGTAGCACCAGTATCTGGGTACCATGCATCATCCTGTATCTGAGCACTTCTGATAGTTTTGTTTCCCTTGCTAGCTTCAAATTGAGAAAATTTTCCATTCTGAATGTTCGCTAAGTTGGCAGTAAGGTTATTGTTCCTTTAATTTTGATTGGGAACGTAATTCGAATTAAACCTGAAGTAACACTTCATGGCTGTATATCTTATCTTTTTACAGATCTGACACTCAGGTTTATTATTTTCCCATCCGGCTCTACCTCTGCCTCAGTTGGAATTACTTCCCCTCTGAAATGGTTTTCACTTTTACTATTATTTTGATTATTCTTATAGTCAGTAGATAGATTTGCTGAGAATTCTGGTTCTTGCATTTTCTTGTTGTTTGTTCTTACTTCATGTGAAAGTAGAATGGCATGAATTTCATCTAGGGGTGGAACAGTTTTCTAATTGTAATTGCAGCAACAATAGGTTCAAATTCATCATTAATACCATTCATTAAGATCAATACATGTTCAAGTTCTTGAATGCTATTTCTTATAGCATCAAGCGAGTCACATATACTCTTTACCTTTGCAACATACTCTCTAACATTCATATTGTTTATCGTGACATTCTGCAATTGCCTTTGAAGTACAAAGCTTTGGTTGTTGACTGATTGAAAAAATTCTTTTCCACTATTAACCATATTTCTTAGATGTTTTACACCTAAGTACTTGGGGTAACAGAATGGCACTAATCGATGATAGAAGTTGTAAACATATTATCTTGTCTTGTCTGATGAACTTGGTATATCCTTCGTTAGTAATTGTTTTGTTGTCTTTATCAGTGACAAACCTTCCAAGAATGAAACCTTCCAGACCACATCCATAGATGGAAGTTTCGACCTAAAATTTCCAAAGGAGATAATTGTCTTCTTCAAGATGGATGGTGATGAGTTAGCTTTGAGGACTAACAACTGTTTTCACCGGTTGTTGAATGGCATTGAGGGATTCATTACTGTTACTAGTGGAACTGATTGAGGCTGATGCTGCAAAGGCATCTCCTATGATGATACAACAGTTTATAATAAGATCGGAAAGATGGAACATAGCTTGCAGCAAAGAACCAAAGGAAGATCAGAAGTAGAGATCTAAGAACAGTAGCTATGAAGCAATGAGAGAAACCACTTATGATGAAGAACATAACTGAAATGGTTTCCTGGTACAGCTCTTAACTATTTTCTTGTACTATTTCTTGATTCTTGATTATTTTTTCTCTGGATTTTCGATGCACAAAACGAGATTGACTGAGTGAATAATGATGCAGCTAGGGCTGTAAATTTTGTATGAATGTCCGATGTCCATTTGTGTCCGTTACCGGATGTCCATCTGAGTCCATCCGATTTCCATTTAGGACATGAGTTAGGACAACAAGATTTATACAAGTAAAAATTATGTCCAGTCCGCGTTCAGTCAAATTTGTTCGAATTCCACGTAATTCGATATGTAGTTGAAAGAAAATGTGGTATGTATAAAATTTGAAATAAATAGCCATGTCCAATAGGGTTCGTTCATGTTTGAAAAATACATGTCCATATCCGACCGATTTCATTTCGGACACGAGTTAGGACAATAAAATTTGTATGAGAAATTTTTTTATCTAGTCCGTGTTCGATTCGATTTATTTAGGATAGAAACTTAGCACACCTCCATTTGGTCTGGTCCGACCAACTTACACACCTAGATGCAGCTTGAATCAGATATGATTCTGGCGAGGCACATCGAGATCTGATTTACTCTCAATTTTCAAATGATGATAAATTTTCTGATGAGAAGTTGATAAACAAATGATGATAATTTGTTGATGTGTATCAATGCCCAATCATAAACTAGACCGGTGTAAAGAAAGTTATAACTCTGATACCATGTTGAAAATTAGGATAACAAAGAAAATTGAAGATTTGAGAGAGAACTTGATATTGGGAGAAGTATTTTTTATCACTAAAATGTAAATCAGAATGATGTAAATCTCATTACAGTGTTAGTCTTGTGTACATGTATTTATAGTAGTTTATAAACAACAAATGGGCCAGATGGTAAACACAGGCACGCAGGCCCAAAGTTAATAAAAGAAAGTGAATATTAGGTTGAGGTTCTTAAAACAAAACATAATGCATAAAATCTCCTTTCCAGAAAAGATTGTAAATTAGGTACTTACAATGTAGTTACTGAAAATTGCACAAGATAGAAAACTGCATAAGATTATGCAACTATTTAGTGAATAACTGCAGATCTTTATGCAATTATGATAAAAAATTGCATAATTTTCTGTAAAATTTTTATGAAAAATTATGGATATTTCCGTAATTTTTTTGATGAATAATTGCAGAAATTTCCAAAAAATTCATATAATGCAGAAATTTCCACAATTTTTAGGTGAAAAATTTCGTAAATTTCCGCAAATTTTTGTTGAATAATTATGGAATTTTTTGTTGAATAATTGCAGAAATTTTCGCAATTTTTTTGATATACTTGCATAAATATGTACAACTACTCACTGAATAATTGCATATATTTATACAATTATTAGTTAAATTAATTCTAGAGACTTAATTTACATATCCTTTTTGTGAAGGATGTTTTACCTATTTTGAAACTTAATAGGGACTTTAGTCAAACTGTCCCTAAAAGAAATAAGCAGAGTCACGTGCAGAGTAGGCGATGCCTAATACTAAAGAGAGGCTGATCAGTGTACCGATTCATTTCTTAATACAACTAGTAGTTTTGCTGGTCCAAGCCTACACTAAATCAATGCAAGCACTTACCTTCGTGGGTATGATAGATTTACTTATTCTATATACACACACATACACTCGCATATATAGAATGGTAAAATCCTTACACATACCTCCTCCCCTACTCCTCACACACATGTGCATGTGTGTGGTGTGTGTATGACATTTAACGAAAGGAAGTTTCTAGATGATATTTGATAGAAAAAATGAGTATGTTATGTTAAATTGTTTTCACATATCGTCATATGTAATGCATTACATTATTAATAGGATGCTAAAGTTAAAAGATATTATAAATTTTTAATTTTCGATAAACTAGAAAAATAAAATCATCGTCCATGTATATACATCATGGTATATTGATTATAGTAGTCTAGATTGCTGTAATCTAGTTGTTGCTACTACCAAAATAAACTTCGAAACAAGCTGACGGTGAAGGGGTATTGGATGACCGCAAACACTTAAGAACTCTCCAAAAAAGCAAGAGTCAAACACTAGAAAGAACCATAAGCAGGAAGGAATAATCCGAAAGCTTCATAAACCTACATCTTTTTAGGAGAAAGGAGCTCAAAATCTACAGATATATCCGGTAAGATATATCTGATAGAGTATATCCGGGAAGACATATCCGATAAGGTATATCCGGCAGAGGGGTTCTGTAACATCCCAAAAAAAGTCGATCTTGGTTATCCGATATACAACACATATCGAACATCCAAGGATCGAAAATACCGGTAGTTAATGAAAGAAATTAGAGGGTGAGGATAGATAAGATAGAAACTTAGAATAGAAGAAAAAGAAGAACATATAACATCAGAGTAAACACGAATCTCACAGCGGAACAAATAAATATATTTCATAACATAACTTTGAAATATAAATCTGTACTTGAATATACATATCATTTCCAAAGTACAGCACTTACAACACAGCTGAAATACCATAGCTATATAATTCTGAAGCCTCCTGCTCCAGCTCTTCAAGTATCTGTAAATCCCGACTACTTGACTGCCCGTACAAAATTGGGCACCCAAGAGTTTTGGGAAAACAAAACAAAATAAACTCCGGGTCGTCATGTGACTGGTGTGAGTAAACTCAAATTATTTGATTTAACTTTCAAATTCCTTTTGAAACAAAGGATAATCATAAGACCGATCCACACACAAACACGGATGGTTTTTACCTTACGATAACCCAAATCATTAGTAAAACAATATTATTCTGATATTATAATAATGTCTAACCAAGTAATATCAATCTAGTAGAAACGCTTGCATCTAACGTTCTACATATATAATATACAATCAAAACCGCGGGCTCTTATTTGGGGAATGGATTCCAACTATGATAAGGTATGGATCCACCTTCCGCTCAGTGTACTCTAGAATCGATACACTGGAGTTCAACAAGAACATCTTGCAACTCAGCTACACATGACTGACCACTCATTTCGCTTGAGTGTATTGAATATATTGTCACCTTGCCGTTGGTAAACCAACATAACCATTCCCGGGAGATACAGAATTGAAACAAGTAACAAATATGAATATTCTATGGATGGTGACAATATACCCTACTTGGTTGCGAACCACTTATCCATGCTGCCTGCCCGATTTCAGTCATTTCCTAGTTGATGAGGCTGGAGGTCATAACGTATCTTTCAACAAATTACTCATTCATTCACTTTGAATGCCACATCGTCATACCGGTCAAATCACAAATTTATTTCCCCAAAAATACCATGGGTATAAGCTAAGAGAAACGAATTCCTCTGCCACTAACGTAAATACGTTTGAAACGATCAACTTACGTGATCTACCAGATATACTTTGTGAAACATTCGTCCATTCAAGTTGTCCTGGGACTGGACAAACCGAAGGCATTATTCCGTACACCCATCCTAGGCAATCTCTACCTAGGACTTATACAACATCCCTTGTACTTTACTCCGTCTTCAATTTTTCTTTGATCTATTTGATTCGAAACGCTAACGCCCATACGGAGTGGTTCTTTGGATAAGAATCCAACCGGTCTCTCCGTATTGACGACAGAAAAATGGTCAAAACTTTGATCGTCTGTGATTTAACTATCAAAGAAAAACACGTGTGCAAACAACGATATTATTTCCAGATGGAAATTTTATCGATCAATCATCATTTAACATTTATCTCTTTAGTTCATTAATTTACTTATCTCCTGTTTCCATATATTCTAAATTCTTATTTTCTATTATTTGAAAACATTTCTGATTCTTATTTGGAAAACATTTCCAAAACTCCTTCACTGGATTTAAACTGATGTTTAAATAAACATCGCTATGCCAACACAAACCATTACGCTCATTAACTAAATTCACTTAACCTACCTTTACTATCAAACCTTACCATTCCTTAGTTAAGAAGGAAGTGAATCAAGTTGGGGTATAAATACCTCTCAGACCTTAACTGAACAACGTTTTAACTTCGAAATAGTCAAAGTTTATCTTTTAAATCTTTAACAAACTTCCTTACGTAACTCTCTTTCGAATAAATCTCTATTCAATAACTCTTTCCTTCGAATAAACTATATTCGATAATCTATCTTCTTCGAATAACCTATATTCGAATAACTCTATTCAATTAACACTATTCGATTAACTATAATCGATTTACTCTTATCAGTTAGCTCTATTTGATTAACTCAATTCTATTAAATCTATTTGATTAACTCTATTGGATTAACTCTATTTGATTTACCCTACTGGATTAACTCTATTCAATTAACTCTAACTAATTTACTCTTATCAATTAACTCCTTTCGAATAAACTATATTCGATTAACTCCTTTCGAATAACTAATATTCGATTAACTCCTTTCGAATAACTAATATTCGATATCTCCTTTCGAATAACTAATATTCGATAACTTCTTTCGAATAACTAATATTCGATAACTCCTTTCGAATAACTAATATTCGATAACTCCTTTCGAATAACAAATATTCGATAACTCCTTTCGAATAACTAATATTCGATAATTTCTTTCGAATAACTAATATTCGATAATTTCTTTCGAATAACTAATATCTGATAATTTCTTTCGAATAACTAATATTTGATAATTTCTTTCTCTATTCGAATAAACTATATTCGATTAATTCTCTTATTCGAATAACCTTATTCGATAACTCTTTCTTCGAATAAACTACATTCGAATAACTCTAATCCGACTAACTCCAATTCAATTAACTCTATTCGAGTAACAAATATTCGACTAACTCTTGTTCGATTAACTCTATTCGAATAACTCTAGTTCGATTTAACTCTAATCGAATAACTCTAACTGATTAACTCTAACTGGTTAACTCTAACTCTAATCAATTAACTCTAACTCTAATCGATTAACTCCTCTAACTCATTTTTATTAACACATTTTGATTAACTCCTTTGATTAACTCTACGTCCATATTCAGTTTCAAATATCGATGTTGAAATCGATTCTTACTTCTCTATATAAGCCCTGACTTATATATTCTATTTATCCAATGATAAATATTTTATTTAATTTATAAAATATTATTTATAATCTTCTCAATCTATTGGTTACAACAGATTCTATTTAAAATCTTTCCTTTAAATCCATATCATGTTATACCCGTGTGCGAAGCACGGGTCTAAACTTTCCTGATGTAAAATTCTATTCATTTTCCAAATATTTCCTTATATGACATTATTTTAATTTCCCAATAAATCCCTTTTATAACTCTATTTATTTCCTAAATAAATATTTCCTTTTTATAACTCTATTTATTTTTCTAAATAATTATTTCCATTTTAATTCTACTTGTAAATGTTTTACAAACATCTCCATTTTAAATCTATTTGTAAATGGTTTACAAATACTCCCTTTTCAATTCCATATATTTATTTTCTAAATAAATATTTCTTTCCCTATTTGTTTCACAATATTTTCCTTTTATATTTGTTTTACAAATAATTCCCTTTTCAACTCTTTGATTTTATAATTGTTTTCTTTTATAAAATCCTTTTCCTTTTATATATAAAATCCATTGATTTCATAAGAAACCCCTTTCTATTTTCCAACTATTTGTTTTACAAATATTTCTTTTTCTATTCTATTTATTTCTAAATAAATCCTTTTATAATTTCCTTTGATGTTATAAATATCACTTTACAAAATCCTTTGATTTTATAAACATTTCATTTTCAATATACGTTTTTGAAAATTCCCTTTTATCAGTCTGATATTTCTTATGGTACTTAACATACCATATTAAAATTATAAATATTATCCAAACAAACATAATCTACAACAGATTATATATCACATCATATATCACAATATATGAATAACAGTAAAATAAATGTTGAGGAATCCAGTTGGATCCCTCCAACCTGTTTCCCTGCATCCACAGATTTTACACAATATAATTCATATCAATTTCATTTCAATATGAAATATTTCTGCTAAACAGAATCAATATTTTATCAACGATTTATATTTATATATATATATAAATATATATATATATATCGTTATTTATAATTTCAACCAATACATAAGCAATTCAACTAAACAGTTAACACACATCAATTAACAGATAATTATCAGTTCTAAGTATACGTTATAAAAATATAACTGTTCAGAGTTGGTGAGTTTTACTCACATTGGACGATCATCGTTAATAACGATAACCATCGCTTGATTCAGACGGATAATTTATTTTGCTATAAATTGTAAAAAGCACCAATCTACTCTCAGCCAGTTCCATTGTGTAGTGTCCGTCCATACGATCGCAACAGATCCGACCGTTCGTCAATCTGACACCGTATGGACAAGTTATGGCATTAACAAGTTCAGGTACTATAATAAATTAAATTAAACTAAATCATTATATATATGGGCCTAAATCTAATAACCAAGCCCATTACCTTACCCAAAAACCCAAACCAATACGTTGCACCTCCTTCTTCCATAATCAAAGAAATCCGCCGCTCCTCCTGTATACACGGACCATAGCCAATGCGAACAACTCCCCTCCACCACTCCTATACACCACCGAATGCAAAAAGAATACCACCGCTATTCTCCTCTTTCCAACCTCTCTTTCCTCATACAAATTTCATCCAGCTCGGTCTTAAATCCCTCGTCGCGACTTCAGGTTCCAGAACGTCGCCCCACTGAAACTCGCGACATGTATATACGTCGAATTCAACCAAAAACCATAGACGAGTACAAATCACTCCACATATTCAAAAACGAACTCGATTTCATGAATCAAAGTCTAAATCTCAAGGTACTCCTAACCCTAGCCCGCGAATACACACTGGAAGAATTTTGTGCGATAAAGGCAAGTTTCGAACCCATCCAAACGTACATAGGATTGACGAGAATCACATAGGGGACTCAAATATATATCTCTCTCGATTTATTGATTTTGTTTTGAATTGATTTTGATTTTCAAAGGATGAACTTTACTGTGTATTTTAAGAAGAGGTTGCGGTGCATTTTGATCAGAGAGAAAAAAAAATGATTAGGGTATAGAAATGTTGAGGGGATTTTATAGTGTATTTTTAATAATTTAATATTCGATAAAATATTCACCTTTACCCAACCGCTGTTTGTATTCGTCTTTAAAAATTCCTATGATCACATATGATACCCAAAAATCACGAAACTGGACATGCACCTATAGTTCAACATTGCGGACCCAACGAAACTGGTTTCATTGAATTCCGACTCTGTTTGCTCACATAGCGTATTTTTCAAGGTCAATTTATCGACTGTATTTCACATTAAAATAACCCACGGCCACATACTGACTTCAAAAATCACGGAAATTGAAATCTTACAATAATTTGACATTACGAATCCAATAAAATTGGTTTCGTCGAATTTGGAGGTCGTTTGAAAAACAGGCTATTTTTAAAGCTCTAAATAACCCTTTTAAATATATAAATATATTTAAAAATAATTAAATCAAATATTTAAAAATAAATATTATCATATATATTCACAATAGAATTTCATATAGCTCCACTGGGATTTACAACTCGATATTCAAATCCCAGTTGAATCGATAATCAAATTTATATTGAAATTACTTATATATATCGTTATAAATTATAAAGGAATTCCATAGCGACTTTTCTAAAATTTTATTTGGACATAAATTAAATTCTACACAATGAAATCCCGATTTTTCTCTTCCACTAGAAAAATATACTTCACCAGCTCTGAACGTTTCTTGTTTCACGGAAATCCGATTTAAAACGGACCCTGTATATTCAATTGAAGTTCGAATCGCCAAATAGTGAACTGCCGCGCCATTTCGAGCTCGATTGTAATTATAATATAATTTATACGTTCAACTGTCGTTATTTAAATATATTCGTTATTATAATTCAACTTTAAACTGAATTATATATATTTGAATTGCCAATCCACACAATATTGCCATTTCAGCAAATTCTGACTATTTCAGAATTAAATATATTATTTAATTATTATATTAATTAAATATTCAAAGTTATTAAATTAAACGGCCATTTAATTCTCTAAATCACTATTTAAATAATTAAATAAATTAGTTATTATACTGCAAATATACGGGACATTACATTCTTCCCTCCTTAAAATAATTTCGTCCTCGAAATTGCTAAGGTAGAAAACAACCCTATTAACCAGTTAGAACTTATTTGTTCACTTCTTAACTTCAGTTTCAACTGAACCAATTTATTTCAACTGAAATATTAATTAATTCTTATTATCGAAAATTTTCAAAAATCCTGAAAATTTTCTAACACCCGAAATTTTCGAAAAATTTCGCCAGCACCTCCTTTGTATTGGTCTATCGGTACAACTACAACTCGCCTCTCTGGGCCATCTCCAACCCAAAAGAAAATCAAACAGCTTGCCAATTCGGCTCAGAAATCTCATATACAATTCAAACATAAACGTGTACCATTTTGTCGGGCATATCATTATATTCTTTTCATTTGCTGCTAATTCAGCATATACAAATGCATCCCCAATCAATTTCCAATCAGTTTTTATCCTCAACACAACCATTCGCTTATATCCAAACTGAATCTCATTTCTAATTTCTATCCCACAAATCCAAATTTCTCGATATCCTTCTAATCGAATTCAATTTCCACTTAATTTGTTTTCAATTCAATTCCAATTTATTTTCACAAAATTTTATTTAAATTTGTTTTTAACTCCAACAGTCTCTTCCTGGGAGTTTTAAATAGCTTTGCTTTTCTCAAAAGTCAAACCTTCCTTTTCAGGATTTAAAACAACTTGTTTTGCCAAAACAATTTGAAATCAATATCTTAGGTAGTAATCTGTCATTTAGAACTCGGAATGAGCACTAATGATGTCGCGATTCATCAAGGTTATTTCCCAGCCATCGAAGTGAGTTCAATACTAAATCACTTTCAAAATCACTTCTAAACACTTCTATTTTGAAATACATTCCAAAATACCATTCACAATGCTTGAACAACAATTTAAAATCTCCCAGGATTTTAAAATTTTCCTTATATTTAATCCAAGTCCATTTACAAACACCTTTCCAACTTTCTAGAGTTGTAATTTCAATTCTGATTTAAATTCAAATTTAATTCATCTGATTCTATATACTACACTAATATGAATTCTGATTGGTAATTTTCATAACCATTTAATTTATAATCTTACTCGATTATAATAACAACCAATATATCCAATATATTATAATTCCAATATATATATTTTCTCTATATCAAAATATACTTTGGGTAAAATTATTTTCATTTACCCTCTTTTCAAAACATATCGTGTCGACCCATCGTATTCGAGTATTTAGAAACTCCTACCGATACAGTGGATCAAACTGATCGACCAGAACTCATAAACAACTCAATCAATAACTCTCCACAATATAAAACCATTTTTATATCAAATAACAAATACGCTCACTCGTATATATACACTCAACTCAATCTAGGGTATTACTGACCCTGTCTCTACCGAGTCACGCCATAAAGCCAAGGTAATTACTTAACCTGGCTCTGATACCAACTGTAACGTCCCGGAAAAAGTCGATCTTGGTTATCCGATATACAACACATATCGAACATCCAAGGATCGAAAATACCGGTAGTTAATGAAAGAAATTAGAGGGTGAGGATAGATAAGATAGAAACTTAGAATAGAAGATAAAGAAGAACATACAACATCAGAGTAAACACGAATCTCACAGCGGAACGAATAAATATATTTCATAACATAACTTTGAAATATAAATCCGTACTTGAATATACATATCATTTCCAAAGTACAGCACTTACAACACAGCGGAAAAACCATAGCTATATAATTCTGAAGCCTCCTGCTCCAGCTCTTCAAGTATCTGTAAATCCCGATAACTTGAATGCCCGTACAAAATTGGGCACCCAAGAGTTTAGGGAAAACAAAACAAAATAAACTCCGGGTCAGTCATGTGACTGGTGTGAGTAAACTCAAATTATTTGATTTAACTTTCAAAATCCTTTTGAAACAAAGGATAATCATAAGACCAATCCACACATAAACACGGATGGTTTTTACCTTACGATAACCCAAATCATTAGTAAAACAATATTATTCTGATATTATAATAATGTCTAACACAAGTAATATCAATCTAGTAGAAGCGCTTGCATCTAATGTTCTATATATATAATATACAATCAAAACCGCAGGCTCTTATTTGGGGAATGGATTCCAACTATGACAAGGTATGGATCCACCTTCCGCCCAGTGTACTCTAGAAGCGATACACTGGAGTTCAACAAGAACATCTTGCAACTCGGCCACACATGACCGACCACTCATTTCGCTTGAGTGTATCGAATATATTGTCACCTTGCAGTTGGTAAACCAACATAACCATTCCCGGGAGATACAGAATTAAAAGAAGTAACAAATATGAATATTCTCTAGATGGTGACAATTTACCCTACTTGGTTGCGAACTACTTAGCCATGCTGCCTGCCCGATTTCTGTCATTTCCCGTTTGATGAGGCTGGAGGTCACAACGTATCTTTCAACATATTACTCATTCATTCACTTTGAATGCCACATCGTCATACCCGTCAAATCACAAATTGATTTCCCCAAAAATACCACGGGTATGAGCTAAGAGAAAGGAATTCCTCCGTCACCAACGTAAATACGTTTGAAACGATCAACTTACGTGATCTACCAGATATACTTTGTCAAACATTCGTCCATTCAAGTTTTCCTGGGACTGGACAAACAGAAGGCACTATTCCGTACACCCATCCTAGGCAATCTCTACCTAGGACTTATACAATAGCCCTTGCACTTTACTCTATCTTCAAATTGTCTTTGATCTATTTGATTCGAAACGCTAACGCCTATACGGAGTGGTTCTTTGGATAAAAATCCAACCGGTCTCTCCGTATTGACGATGGAAAAATGGTTAAAACTTTGATAGTCTATGATTTAACTATCAAAGAAAAACACGTGTGCAAACAACGATATTATTTCCAATTGGAAATTTTATCGATCAATCATCATTTAACATTTATCTCTTTAGTTCATTAATTTACTTATCTTCTGCTTCCATATATTCTAAATTCTTATTTTCTACTATTAGAAAACATTTCTGATTCTTATTTGGAAAACATTTCCAAAACTTCTTCATTGGATTTAAACTGATGTTTAAATAAACATTGCTATGCCAACACAAACCATTACGCTCATTAACTAAATTCACTTAACCTACCTTTACTATCAAACCTTACCATTCCTTAGTTAAGAAGGAAGTCAATCAAGTTGGGGTATAATTACCTCTCAAACCTTAACTGAACAACGTTTTAACTTCGAAATAGTCAAAGTGTAACCTTTAAATCTTTAACAAACTTCCTTACATAACTCTCTTTCGAACAAATCTCTATTCAATAACTCTTTCCTTCGAATAAATTATATTCGATAATCTCTCTTCTTCGAATAACCTATATTCGAATAACTCTATTCAATTAACACTATTCGATTAATTCTAATCGATTTACTCTTATCAGTTAGCTCTATTTGATTAACTTAATTCTATTAACTCTATTTGATTAACTCTATTGGATTAACTCTATTTGTTTTACCCTACTGGATTAACTCTATTCAATTTACTCTAACTAATTTACTCTTATCAATTAACTCCTTTCGAATAAAATATATTTGATTAACTCCTTCGAATAACTAATATTCGATTAACTCCTTTCGAATAACTAATATTCGATAACTCCTTTCGAATAACTAATATTCGATAACTCCTTTCGAAT
>CM060919.1:494983917-495124458 GCA_030737875.1 Allium sativum
AGAATCCGCCCAACGACAACAAGTCGCCTGATACTTCAACTCCAAAATCTACCTAAAGCACTTTGACATCAGCGACCTCATCCTGAAGCGGATCTTTCCCATACCAACAGGTTTTGGTCCTTGTTGGGAAAGTCCATACGCCGTACAACGGAGGCTTGGAGATGGAACCTTCAAGCTAACGACTGTTGATGGCGCCGAGCTACCAAGAGCATAGAATAACAAACACCTCCGCTGCTACTTCACTTAGTCTATTATATAGGTTTACTATTTTCTACCAGCATTTTATTTACAAAGTTCAAGGCATTGTAAAGAAAGGCCATTACTGCTAAAAGTTATCAGTAAAGAAATTTCGGATAACTATGTTCTTGGTGTGTTTATTTTATGCGTAGTATGTTTGAGTTGTGATAACTACCGACATGCATACACGAGTGCACAACACTAGATCGAAACCATTAAATATGATATCGATCCACCACCTCGATCTTTATAAAGACTCAAACCTTGTGATGTGGTCTGCTCTTCACAAGTCAACTCAAGTCTCGAACCAACGATGAGTCCGAGTATAAATAACTCGCGATGCTCATTTACTTGAGTGTCCAACTTAGTCCCTTAGTCTCCGGACTTGGAGGAAACCTATAAGCCACGTATGTGTGGTATAGACCGCTTGCGTGACTAACCCCGATCCATGTAACATTGGTCATAGTATAAAACTAGCGAACTAACAACGCCCTCAAACTCTAACCCGAACAAAAACAAAGGGAGATATAAAGGAAAAAACAACAATGCCCATCCACGACTCCTGATAACTCGAGATCAACGTCCGAAAGGAGGTCTTATGAATGGAGCTCATCCACTTAGATTCCAAACGACATGAAATCGATAACCGAAAGTGGACGCCGAGATTGGAATTACCGCACATGGGCTTTCCACGACTTGAGCATCTCAAGAGCGAAGCCACGAACGATGTTTGTTTAAGTGTAACGATGAGTACATTTACGCAAGTACAAAGATTGGAAAGCATAGACGAAAGTTCAAACACTTAAGACATGTGATACAAGCAAAGTTAACTAGCTTTCATTCACAAAAACAAACTACAACTGTCTATTTTTTTCTAATACGTGATGTACATGAAAACCACATCACGCCTCTAAAAGTGAGGGATGTACTAGCGTATACTATTGGCTTACATAACCAAAAGCTTTCTATAACCATCACTTCGACGAGCCACCCCTCTTCTTCTTAACGGATTTGGCACTGGACGACTTGCCTTCATATTTCGTCTTTCTCTTCCGAGAGTCACTTTCTCCACTCCGCTTCCTTCCCTTGGTTGGAGTAGTATTTTCTTAGGACTCCACCAGGAATTTATCCTTATCTTCATCACCATTCGATATCTCAGTGGTCAGCTCATTAGGACCATTGATCTCTTTCAAGGGATTAGGTGCGACTTCATCAGTAAGCCCCAGTATTGTCATGGTGCCCTCCTCCTTCATGGCCTTCTTTGCATCCCTATCATCCCTTCTTTTGGCTTCCCTCTCCGCTTTCTTTTGCCAAGCTTAAGCTTCTTTTCCTCCTTCTTCTTCAACTGCTGGAACTTGTTATCAACTCTTTTCTTGGAGGCCTTATCATCAGCTTTCTTTTTGGCTCCCTCCTGCACCTTGACCTGAGCCTCCTCCTCAGCGTATTTCCTGGCCTCCTTTTGAGTTGTCTGTAGGGTCGCCTCATTAACCTTCCTCTTCTCCTACGACTTGGCAAGCAACCGGGCTTTCTGTTTTTCAACTAGCTTGTGCATTGTTTGCTCTCCTGCTTCCATCAGCCTAGTCACGTGAATGCCTTCCTCGTATCCTTTAAACTCCGAGAAGATATCATCCATCTCGATCTCCCCCCAACTCTATATCCAAGAATGTTTCCATATGACTGGACCCTCCTCCTAGCTGCACCCCTCGGATCTCCATTCCAAACCAAGGCATTGCGGGCTATGTTGGCACGAAGCCCATTGTCACCTCTACTCTGGAGGTACCTACACGATGAAGGAGAAGACAAGTTAGTTTACTTCGACTTCGTGTTACTATCCTTCTAGGCATACATGAGAATATGGTTTTACCTTCAAACACTTGCGATATGGCTTTAACGGGCATAGTGCTCTTGAGCGTTGGTTGAAGAGAAGCTCTGTGTCCCAGGCCCGGATAATCGGGATCATACTCAGTAACAATGGGGTCTGGGACCTACAGACCACTTGCAGAGGTGGACGGGAAACTTGCTGCTATTGAAAGTTGCCTCCTTCAAACTCATGAGCAACTATTATGCTCTCAGTAGTTACTAACTTCCCCTTCGTAGCAACAAATTGTGTTATCCTCACCAACTCAGCATCCTCTCTCAACGACTCTCTTCCTTCAACCAACATCCGATGCTCTTCCTAAGTTAAGAATTCAAGCTTCAACTCAGATTCATCGAACTAGGCCACCTGTCGCTGTCGATTCCTAGCCTCGAACTCCACTAGCCTCTCCCAGGTCTGGTATAAGGTTCGGGGACAATCGTCGACCCATGAGATTTTGTGGAATCGAAGTGATTTGGTATACATGCCCCAAATCGATGGCTCCAGTGATGCCTCCACCTTATCCTCATCCTCTACAATCTCAACTTTGAGCCTTTCCCCCTTCAACCTGGTGCTCGGCTTTTATGTTGTCCACCTGGATCAACACCTCCTTGTTCGAGGCCTTAACATCCACTTTTTCCTTCTTAACTTGTTTGAGATCAGCATTCATTAGGTAATGAAGCTTTCTAAGCTCAGTATTCTCATTGACGAGCCATTGCGCCCAGTTATTTCCTTCTTTCAACTTCTTGATCTCCTCAACCAGGGTTTCATTTCTTTTACAAAGCTGGTGCACCTCCTCGTTCTGATTCATCAATCGCATATTCTCCTCCGACAAAGCCTTGTTATCTTATTTGAGTGTCGTATTCTAAGATGAGACCGAGGCTACTGTATCTTTAAACGACTCTGGCCTCTTTCGCCTCATCTTTGACCCTCTTGAGCTCTCTCTCTGCCTCCTCTGTTTCAACAATAAGAGAATTATCACATAAACATATTACTTGCATACGTGGAAATAGATGAGATGGAGCTCGTCTTACTTAATTCAGCCTCCCGATTCTTGAGGCTCTCTTTCTCAACAGCGACCTCCAGCCGTAGAACCCGGAGTTCTACATTCTTGTTGTGGATCAATTTTGAGAGCTTCTTCGCATATTTGTACATTTCCCTATATTTAAAGTAGACATCGTACTCCTTATCGTATGCGTCTTTGTCCACATCCAGCAGGATTAGGTAAATGTTTGGCAACCATACCATCTCGTCAAAGTAGAAGCCAGAGAATAACATCTCTAGTATTTATTTCTTCTCTTTGTTACTAAGCTATGTGAACACCGATATATCAGATAATGGCGGATCCTTCTTTGCTATGGACTTCTTCCTGTGTCTCCACTCCTCAGGCATCAACTCCTTGCTTGCAGATGTGGTCACAGGTGCCACGGGTGGAACAAAAGGAGGAATTGTCGACATCTGCTGCCTTGTGCCCACATTCATTGCCTTGAGTCTGTACCCGACAGCCGAATAAGGGGTGGCGCAGATTCCGAGTGTCGGGTATGACCTCTGTAGTGTCAATCACCATTGCGGTCATAAGAACGAGGGAGGTGTGAAAACAAGTCCGTGCCTCTTCTAAAACCACTCACAACCCTGTTGTTCTGTGGTCAGTGACCTCCAAACCCTCGATATATGTTGCTTTCTCTAACCATTTCGCCTGCATGCAGAAGATTTAAAGTTAGAATCAGACATTCCATGCACACAAACAAATGCTTTGTACGCAGTGTTATGAGTGTGTGCCCTAAGTGGTCACTCTACAGACCAAATTTTATCCCGCTTGAAGGGGTGACCTCCCCAATGTTCACCATAAGGCTTCCAGTACTTATGCCACCCGATCAAGATGTTGTTAGCACAAGTTGGACTTTGTCCAAGTCTTTAAATTATCCCGCCATTTCCAGCGACGCGGTGGCCACAGAGGTAGAAACTGGAGAAACCGGCCTGGGAGACGCTCCCGACCTTGCCTCAACCGTCGGAGACGGGACAAGGGTGGTCAGCAGACCCTCTACTCCGGTAGGCATCTCCTCATCACCGACGCCACACTAACTAGATTCTCTCTGAGCTCTTACGGCTTTACGTCATTGGGGCACAATAGGGGTACTCTCACTTGTGGACCAGGAGGACTGCTTCATCCCCTATCTTCCTCCCCTTTCTCCTACTCCGGCACCACCCAGATGGCTTATCGAACAACCTGTAGAAAGTAGGTTCGTTCGATGAAGTAGATGGTCGATCAATATATTTTGGGCAGGGACTCAGATGGGATGGCCTTATTGCTTCAAGCCACTCTTGATACACCTTGACTTTGGGGACCAGGGGGTAATTATCACATAAACATCGAGTTAGTTGCATGCTTACGGCTTTACTAACCATAAACCCAAGGCAAAAAGAAGCACTTACTTTCAGCCATCCGTCGAATTGTGAATCCTGGGGGGCAACGAACATAAAACCAATCATACTTAAAAGTGCTCAGTCTACTCCATGCCCCCAGGGTAAATCAGGTGTTGGCTTGTGCCTTCATGTAGACAAGGGAAGGTGTGGCATCATATCTCCTCTTCATCTGAAAAAGAAGCTGAATGTCCTCCCTAGTTAGTACTCTATTTAGGTATTCCATGAACATGATGCAAGTAGCAAGCAGGAAGGCATATGCGTTTAGGTGAAACTGTGTCAGCGCTAAGCGAAAGTAGCACATCATATTCCAGATGAACCCGTAGGACGGGGGTACACAGTGGAAGCACACATATGCATGTTTCAGGCACTGTACCCTTCTAGAGGTGCATGCACCTTATCCTCCTCTTCAAGGATGCGAACATCGTCTCAGGGTATATCGTACTTCTTACAAACGTGCCTCAACGCAGATTTATCCATTCACGAAGGCACCGAATCTGGTGGACTGTTGACTATGGTAGCATTCGTCATCATATCCGGCATCTCAGGAATGTCTTCCCACATAACATCTACATCCACTTTTCTCTTGAGGTTTCCTTCTGCAGCTCCAGCCCTTCCTGTATTGCTGGCTCAGCTGTGCGCTCGACCGACTGTTGTAGCCCTTCTAACTGTGCACCCTGGTCAGGTGCAATAGACGGCTTACATGATTGTTGAGGGTGGAGGCCTCTAATGTCTCAAGCTCGCTGCCCCTCGAACCGAATTGTTGGATGACCTATTCGGGGATGGTGAGAGTTCTGAAGCTTCAACTTCCAAGCCCTTAAGTCTTCGAGAAGATCGTGGTGCTATTGCAAACTATACTTTTGAGATAGTCGCATTAGATACTGCACTGAAAAATCTATAGCCTTAACACGACGATGATCAATAGTCCCTATAACAAAAGCCATTGTCGTCATTAACCAATATCGTCACGTTCGCGTCGAGTTGCAATTACATCATGATTAAAATCAGGAATCAGACTCGAAGATCAGTAGTTCAGTCACATGTCCATTGTTCGAGTTTAAGCTCTAATCCTATATGCGAGTTCAAATTATCAGTTCTTGTTTGAGCGTAAAGGTGTTATCGGTCAATGCGTTCAAACCCTAGTCTGATCCAATCACGTAATGTAGCGAAAACAATGCATGTCCAATGATAGGTCTCCTTGGATTTGAATTTTCATTAGGCATTGTGGGATGTAGGGCATGAAGATTCGCATCAATATCCTCTAGGGGCTCGCAAAATCGCTTAAGTCCTAGGGATACGAATTTTCATCCCAGGCGACTTCGCATCCCCAAACCGAGTGACTTCACATCCCCATCCCGTTATGAAAATTCGCATCTCAACCTTTCACTGCCAGCTCGTGTCAAGCTCTCTCCAGGCGAGGCTCCCCAATTTCACGTCCTCCCCTCGAGATGCGAAGTCTAAGTTTTGCATACCCTTTGGATGGGATACATAATCATGATTTTGATTCCTCAGCGCGGATGCGAAATAGCAATTTTGAATCCCCTTTTTGGGGATATGAAATCAATGCCTCGTAATCCCCTCGTTGATCGAGGATACAAAAACAGAAATTTCGTATCCCCTCTACAGCTCCGGGATGCAAGGTACCGATTTCGAAACCCTCCTTCTTCCACTTTCCCCTTCACCTCCTCTTCTTCGCATTCTCTTCTCCTTCTCCAAATCACCTCCGGCGTACTAAGTCATAAGGATACAAAAACCAATTCTGTATCCCAAAGACTTTGTCCCCACCTCTCCTCAAAATCCGTAGAGGCACCTTGCCTCCCCCACGGGACACCATATACCATAAGAATATACACTTCTGATAGCTTTGTCCCACCTAAATCTTGCAAACGCCATGCAACATTGGATTAGTAACGCTGACATAGGAATGATATTATGTCTTGAATGCTATACATTGAATAAGGCGGTAAATAATTTCATTTGTGCAGAAATTGGAAAAAAAGGCGGTTACTCTCCATCATTTATTTCACAAAATATACATCTTTCACTTTTTCAGCTTCACTTAACACCCAAAATCCTGAATAGCAAAATCCCTAAACTAACTCAATTCAAAATCACGAATTGCCAAACTACTGCAGGTATCAACAGTAGTTCTAGGTTGCAATTTATTTTGCAATAGGGGATTTGGGTACAAAAATCAGATTGGTGTTTTTGGTCGATGGCGATCATTTCATTTCTAACGTCGTTTGGTTGTAGGACAAAGTTGCAATTGGGGAGGCAATTGGGTGATTTCTGGTTTCGGCTTCGACGGATTTGGATTTTGAGTTTCAGATGTCGAATTTGGATGTTTGAGTCGTAGGTTTTTAAGGCGAAGGAAGATTGCAGCTTTCTGGTTATTGTGTGTTTTTTGTTGAAGTGCTCGGTGTAGATAGTCTGAGGGTTGAAGTGGGGTCATGATGCTAAAGTGTTCTTGGTGTTAACTGACTAGCAGTGGCAATTGAGGAAGCAATGTCTAAATAGTTTTGAATGGTGGTGATGGACACAAGGTCAAAGTGAAGATGAAGCTGGGGTAAATAGATTGACATGCAGGTTGAAGTTGTTGAAGAATTTGTGGTAGGATAATGTGTACATGATCTCAATAGGAGGTGCTGCAACAAATTGCTAATGATGGCAATGCAGTTTCGATGTATAGTGGAGTGGAATTGTGAATAATAAGTGATGTAGAAGGATGTTTTTATTTTATTCAGGTGTGGGTGGTGCTAGAAGAAGACATAGCTGAGTTGTAGCAATGAGTTGTGAAGTTTTTGTTGGGGGTCGATGAGTTATCGTAAAAGCAATGTGTGTTTTGAGTGGTTTCACTAAGGAGTGTTTAAGGGATAGGTAAGTGTATTAATGACGACAAAGGAAGGAGGTTGCTAGTCTGTTGTTGTGACTATAGAAGGATTATGGTAGACAGATAATGGTTGGTAGCGGTGGGTATTTGATCTTTTCAGACAATGGGATACTCAATTTCCAGCCAAGGTAACTTCACTACTCTACCCCTTTATCTTTTTATTTTGTTTTACAATACTGTTATGTGTAATTCTGTTCAATCTCACTGAATGATAGCCCTAATATGAAGCTGAACATACTCTGTACATGTGACATCCCCATTCCTTAACGTCACTCATATGAGGATGCATTAAGTTTGTGAAGCGTTAAGGTATAAAATAACAACATGAAGACTAAATTTCCAAGACCCAAATGTAAAATATAGTGGAAACTTTTAAAACATTTATTATTAAATCAATCCAGTCACAACACTGATTACAATTTAAAATACCATAGAATCATCATCATAAAACAACAAACTGTCTCGTGGAAAAATATCAGAGTATAAAAGTAAAACCATAAAAGTCATTACCTGCATAAGTCATGACAATAGCCATAAAGAAAATACTGAGGTAATACATGAAGTAACAAATATTCTGAATCCAAGATGAATCAAAAGATCAAAAGTCAATGCTACGTTCCTCCACCCTGAGAACCTGGGGGAAAGGGGAAGGAAGAGAGAGAGAGAGAGAGAAAACAAACTAGGTCAGATATAAGTCTGGTGAGTACTAGTAATTTCTAGCATGAGCATAAGATAGGGAAGTATTTAGATAGATGAATAGTAATGGACATGAAAGTATAGTAAAGTAGAAAACACGAAATAAGATAGGCTTATCATTCATATCCGAAAATTGTTGCACCAACTGCTAAAATATCATAATTAAGATTTACCTAATTTTCTTCCCATCGATCGGCGTCTTTACCCAAATGTGAATAACCTATGCCTGTTATGGAATTCGGGGTTATCAATCCCAAACCTATCAACTATAAAGACACATCCTTAATCATAGGCATTACAACATCTTATCTTCGCCATTCGGAACAATGCACGCTCGTGCTTCCATCGGAATGCACTCATACCCACCTCGTTTCGAACCACTTACTATCCAGTTCAGTAAAGCATACCCTAGCCTCTACCTAGTGTGAGACTTCGTGATAACAAAGGGATACTGGCTAATATGGGTTCCCACACAAAAATTCACTTGACACAAGTCACCCCTAGACTTGGTCCCCAATTTATAACTAGGATTTCTTTGAACCCCTTATATCTCACTAGAATATACTATTAGCTTATTAATCACACAATCTTAACTTAACACATTTAAGTACATTAATAAGCCCAATATAACCATGTGTTATATTCCTAGATTGTAATTAACCCTTCTAATTAAATGTAATCTTTTTATACAAACCTTTCCCATGTCACTTATTGTCCAGTTAAGTCCAATCTATCTCCGTTTACATGTTTTACAATTACATGTTACTTAGTGTCCAAGTGTATTTCATTCCAATTCACATGTTTCTCATTACATATAACTTATTCCATTTCATAAGTTTGGATATTCTTCCATTAGAATTTATCCCAATTTACAGTCCATAGTTTGAATGTAATATTCACCAATTCTCAATATGCCCAAAATCCCCTTTTTAAACATTCTTTCAATATTATTCCCATTTTTACGCAATTTAAATGATAGAGGCCTAGGCTCTCGTTGTCCTAGGCTCAACGCAAAAATAAAATAAAAAGGAGAAAATGGTCTAGGTTACTCGTAAGGCCTAGACTCAGAAATGAACAAAATAAACAAATCAGGGCACTGCAAGACTGTAAATAAATTAATAACAGAGAAAGGGATAAAGAAGAAGAATTGCTTGAAAATAAATAAACAACTGAAAGGAATAAACATAGCCAGCGAATAGATTGAATAATAAATTACAGTAAATAAACTTATTAACACTGTAAATGTGAAACTTGTTGATCCAAGATAATTTACTGTCTCATTCCTTCTTATATAACTATTGATCTAAAAATTATATCAAAAACACACAGACAAAGATTGCAAATCCATAAAAAGGCCTTGAAAGAAGAAGATGAATAATCCTTTCAGATCTACAATTTGATAGAACCCTGACTTATTCTCAAATTTTATTTCATTTTAGAGCATAATGGAGTGAGGCTAAAAAAATGAAGAAGAGGAGATGTGGGAGGAAGAAGAGGAGTAGTAGTCTATTTATAGGTATGGAAGGATAATTCATACCTTAGGACTTTAGGTTTTTAATGTCTTCCTTTAAAAACACATCAGCAAAGAAGACTCCAGAAGGTAGCAGCAGGCTCGACATTAGCCAAGCACGGTTTTGTTCCTGGCTCGTACCGGGTCTACCCGCCTTCTACGTGGGTCGACACAAAGGTCGACCCAGATATAGGTTGGGTCGCCACTTCATCATTAATTAAGTTTTGTTTATTTATTAAATTCTATAATTTAAATTTCAAACTTTAACTCATCATAACTTGTTCATTTTTTGTTCAATTTACGCAAACTAAAAGTCTATCTAAATCAGAATTTTGTAACGGACGTAACAGTGAAAGCCTCTTCACCTAGGTTTGAATATTATTTTAATTAATATTTGTTTTGTTACTCTTCTTTATTTAATTATTGTTTGTTAAAATTCGAGGTTTTACATTATCCCCTCCTAAATGGATTTCGTCCCCAAAATCCCTAAGGCTAGAAGAATGTTATGAATATTGTCAACCATTACCTACACCCATCTACTCAACCATCAAACCCTGTAATTCACTTTTCTTAGAATTTTTAATGCTTTGTATGAACATATGCAAAGGTGTTGTGTATATATTCTTAGGCTAATGCGAAAATTAGGCGGTCCATTAATTCAGTTGACCTCTTTAATGCAATTCATGTCTCTACTATGCATCCAATATGTATGCAAAAGAATCCTAACGATACATATAAAATTCTATGTGTGCAACAACCATTTATTAAAATGCAACATCTTAGTGATGATTAGATCATTTTTCATTCATATTTATAGTGAATTAAAATGCGCACACATCCATTTGCAATATGTAAGTGTCCTAGTTCAGTCGATCCTTAATCTAATGCCTAGTGTGTGTATATGCACCCACTAGCAAACACTTGCATCCACATGAATCCATTCAACAATAATATATATTCTATTAACATGTTTCAAACCATTTCCTACCATCCATAGGATTTTACCTAAGAATCAAGATTCAAACAATAGGAAAATAAATTCAAACTCAAAGCTTAGAAAAGAATTAAGAGCCTACTCTCATAGAGAAATAGGATAGAAGCACGAATCCTATCTTCTGGTCCCTAAGTCGCGTCATTGCTATCTTCTCCATACTGTATCTTAACTATCGTGATCCCCTTATTCCATAGCCACTTAACTTCAGATCCTAGTATCCGAGTAGGAACTCTTCTGATTGATGTCTCCCTCTCTATCTCTATATCCTCAAGGGTACTCGGCTTTAATACTACCACAGAATCATGCAGACACTTCCTCAAATATGAAACATGGAACACATCACGAATTCCTGCCAATCTCTCCAGTAGTCTAACTTTGTAGGCCATCTGACTTATCTCTCTACTATGGGGAATGGCCCTACAAACCTCGGCGCCAACTTCCCTACCAGGCAGAATGGAACAACACTCCTCAAAGGTGACACCTTAATAAAAACATATCTCCTACCTTGAATTCTAGGTCTGCCTTCACTGATCTGCGTACGAATTCTGCCTGTCCTGAGATGCCTTCATCCTCCTCTGGATCAAGTCTATCTTCTCCAAAGTATCTCTAACCATATCAGGTCCAAGTAAAAGTATGTTTGTAGACTCCCACCAGCATGTAGGTGATTTGCAAGGTCGTCCATAAAGTGTCTTAAAGCGATCCATACCAATACCCATCTGATAGTTGTTATTTTACACGAACTATACCAATGGAAGATGATCCTCCGAAGTCCCTCTGAAGTCTAGGATACACAGCCTCGATAATCCTATTAACCATCTCTGTTTGTCCATCCGTCTGAGGGTAATAAGCAGTACTAAGTAGTAGCTGTGTCCCTAATGCCTCCTGCAGTCTCCTCCAAACCTCACTCGTAAAAATGGGGTCTTGCTCACTAACAATACTATAGGGTACTCCATGAAGTCGGACGATCTTTCTAAGACATACTAATGCCAATCAAGTTGTCATCCTTTTACTCTTGACTGGGATAAAGTGAGCGCTCTTAGTCAATCTATCGACTATAACCCCATATACTGGTGTTTGCCCCCTCTCGATCTGGGCAACCCATCTATAAAGTCCATAGAGACACTCTCCCACTTCCACTGCAGTATATTTAGAGGATGAAGAAATCCACCAAGTTTCCTATGTTCATCCTTTACTCGCTGGCAAGTCATACATCGAGTTACACACTCTGCCACGTCCTTTTTCATCCCGATCCAATGCAAACCCTCCTCATGTCTTTGTATATCTTATCACCACTCGGATAGATAGTCATCCGAAAATGATGAGACTCCTCTAAGACCGATCTTAACAAATCATCTACTCTAGGAATACACAGTCTCCCATCTTGACGTAGCCACCCTCTTTCATCCACATAATACCTACAAGGTGACTAAAGGTCTCTGGTCCACTAAGTCGGTCCATGATGTCCACTATCTGCTAATCCTCGTGCTGACTAGATCCAATGTGCTCAAAAAGAGTATGTCGCACCTCCAACGATGCCAATAATCCGGGTGTAAAATCCGTAGATGGTCTAAAATCAAATGATGAGTTGAACTCCAAACTCTGTCACTCTACGAATAATACACTCAAAGTCGTTCTCTGCCTACTCCATGTGTCTGCTACAACATTCCCCTTCCCCGGGGTGTACGCTATCTCGAAATCATAAGATGCAAGGAACTACATCCAACGTTGTTGACACAAATTAAGATATTTTTGCAAGAATAATTACTTGAGTGACTTATGATCCATATAAATCTCGAACCTCTCACCTAGTAAATAGTGTCTCCAAGACTTAAGCGCAAACACAATCGCCGCCAGCTCCAAATCATGGGTAGGGAAGTTCTTCTCATGTACCATTAACTGCCTACTCCCATAGCAGACAACTCTACCCTCCTGCATCGACACTGCACTTAAACCGGTGGTGCATGCATCCATTTAAATGGTAAACATCTTCGTACCATCAGGAAGAGTCAAAACCGGAGATGATGTAAGAGCCTTATTCAATGTCAAGAATTCATCCTCACAATCTACATCCTAAGCAAAAGCAAAGTTCTTCTTCTTTAGATGGATAAGCGGAGCCGAGATCCACGCAAAATCCTTAATGAATTTCTTGTAGTATCCCGCCAATCCCAAGAAACTCCTAGCCTTTTTCGCATAGGCTTTCCAATCCAGAACTGCGACAACCTTAGTAGGGTCCACCGCTATACCATCTCTAGAAACAACAAGCCCTAAGAACCTCACTTCTTTCCACCAAAAATGGCACTTAGAAAACTTCGTCTTCAGCTAATGTGCCCGAAGAGTATGGAGGACCTCTCCCAAGTGCATGGCGTGTTCTTCCTCGCTCCTCAAGAAAACCAAGATATCACCAACAAATATGACCACAAACTTGTTCAGGTACTCCTTAAATACCTGACTCATCGAATCCATAAAGTACGTCGATCCATTGGTTATCCCGAAAGGCATAACTAGCCACTCAAAGAAACCGTCGGGAGTCTAAAAGTAGTCTTATCTATGTTGTCATCCACTACCCTAAGATGATGAAAACCTATGGCTAAATCTAACTGTGAGAAAACCGAAGTGCCCACTAACTGGTCAAACAAGTCATATATCCGTGGGAGTGGGTGTATAATCTTCTTAGTGGGCTTATTCAACTCTATATAGTCCACATATAGACGGAGAGAGTCGTCTTGGTCGCAAAGACGACTGGTGCTCCCCACTCAGAAATGCTCTGTCTAGTAAATCCTTTCTCAAATAACTCACATACTTACTTACTAAGCTCCATCCTCTCTCTCGGAGCCATGTGGTGCACCGGCAAAGCGACAGGCTTAGAAATCTCAACCAAGTATATCCGGAATCTATCTCACGCTTAGGAGGTAGTGCTCTCACCTCCTCAAATACGTCGGGAAAGTCTCTAACTATGGGTACCAAACTGATATCGTCAATAGAGCATCTAGGGAATCTAAGAAAATGAGCATAACTGACCCTCGAGGGTCACAAGAAATCTCAAGAGTCCGACTATGATATGTCAAAAGCCTAATAACTCTCCTCTCACAATCAAGGATGGCAGCATACATGGCTAGCCAATCCATCCCTAGAATAAGCCTGTAACCCATAAAACCCAGTACATACGCATCACACTCAAACTCGACGCCAAGAATAGAAATCCTCAAACCCTTACACATCATAGAAAAGTGAGACTTACCTCCTAAGGGGTTTGATGCAACTACAGGATCATAAACTATAGAAGCATCTAGGTGCAGACTATCTACAACAGAACTGGATATGAAAGAATGGGAAGCACTGGAATAGAACAAAGTCCTAATAGGAAAGTCATAAAGAGAAATCAAACCTTCTACGGTGACTTTCCTACCTCGGTCTTGACTACCACTACCGGTCTGAGTCTCCTCAATTGCATGAACCTGTGCTCCGAATGATCCTGCTCCCTGACCCAGTTTCTGAGGACATTGCTCGCTGTAATGTCCCACATGTTCCATTGAAAACAAGCAATTTTCTTAACCTTCCTATAGTCTTTAATAAAGTGTCCCATCTTCCCATAGATATGACACTTAACTTCCTTCTTGATTTGCGCATTCTTAGGTTTCTCTCCCTTCTTCACTACACCCATCTTGGGCCACCACCTTTTCTTTTTAGTATTTGGCTTGTCCTCTTCAGTCTTATCCTTTTGCTTACTCACTTTTCCTTCTTCATGCATCAGAGCCATAGCCACTAGCCTCTCGAATGTAGCTCCCATAGGGACATGTGTCATCACCCGTCCTTGGTGGGGTTGGTTCAACCCCCTCGCAAATCTCAAAGCCTTCTTGTGTGCAGTATTAACTAGATACAAGCCAAACCTCGCCAATTCATTAAATATATTCCTGTACTCCTTCATCGTCATACTACCTTGCTTCAGGCTCAAGAACATCTCTAATTGTATTCCTTCCTCAGCTTGTGATAAAAACTTCTTCTCAAATACATCCTTGAACTTATCCTATGTCTCAATAATTTGTTTAGCCTGAGCTACCTCCCACCAATAGGATGTTTCCCCTTTCAGTTGCCAAGCGGCCAACTGAATCCTCTTCCTATCATCTAGCTCCAACAAACCAAACACACGATCTGTTTTCCTAAGCCAATTGTGAGCCTCCACATAACTCTCTGATCTAAGAAATGGTTTGCCGCCCATCACGTAGAAATCCTTATAGAGCTTAGAGAAGTTAACTACTGGATTATGTGGAACTACCACAGCTGCAGCTGGGGGTGGGGAATTTCCTTGCACTTCGGCCGGCGTCGTAGCTTCTACATACCTACAGAACCATATTGGAATGGGAATGCCCTCTGGAAAATTGGGAACTCCAGACATGCTGAAAAAAAGAAGAGACAAGCATTCAAAAAGAGATCAAAGAAAAGTTGTGATTAACTTGAGACGATATTTTTTTCAAAAATAGGTTTTACTTGAAAATTATTTACTTTTTAAAACACTTTTTCAAAAACTTCTCTAATCTTGTAACCTTAGGCTTTGATACCAAATGTGACACCCCACATACCTTAACTTCACTCATATGAGGATGCGTTAGGTTTTGCGAAGCACTAAGGTATAAATAACAACATAAAGACTAAAATTCACAAGACATAAATGTAAAATACAGCAGAATCTTTTCAAAACATTTATTATTAAATCAATGCAGTCACAACATTGATTACAATCCAAAATACCACAGAATTTTCATTATAAAACAAAACGCTATCCCTAGAAAAATATCAGAGCATAATAGTAAAACCACAAAAGTCATCTCCCTTATAAGTCATTACAAAGTCATAAAGTAAGTACTGAGATAATACATGAAGTAGAAAATAGTCTGAATCCAAGACGCGTTAAAAGATAAAAAATCACTGCCGTGTTCCTATACATTGAGAATGAAGGGCGGGAGGGGGGGGAAGAGAGAGAAAAAACAAACTAGCTCAGATATAATTCTGGTGAGTTCTAGTAATTTCTAGCATGAGCATAAAATAAGGAAGTATTTTGATTGATGAATAGTAATGGACATGAAAGTATAGTAAAGTAGAAAACATGAAATAAGATAGGCTTCTCATTCATATATGAAAATTGTTGTACCAACTATTAAAATATCATAATTAGGTTTTACCTAATTTTCTACCCATCGATCAGCTTCATTACCCAAATGTGAATAACCTGTGCCAGCTATGGAATTCAGGGTTATCAATCCCGAACCCATCAATTAAAAAGACTTAGCCTTAATCACAGGCGTTACAGCGCCTTATCTTCCACATTCGGAACAATACACTCCCATGGTTCCTCTGGAACTCGCTTGTTTACCTCGTTTTGAAACACTTACTATCCAGTTTAGTAAAGCGTACCCTATCCTCTACCTAGTGCGAGACTTCGTGATAACAAAGGGATACTGGCTGATACGGGTTCCCGCACAAAAATTCGTTTGACACAAGTCACCCAAGACTTGGTTCCCAATTTATAACCATGATTTCATTGAACCCCTTATATCTCACTAAAACAAACCTATTAGCTTATTAATCACACAATTTTAAATTAACACATTTAAGTAAATTAATAAGCCCAATATAACCATATGTTATATTCCTAGATTGTAATTAACACTTCTAACTAAATGTAATCTTTTTATACAACCCTTTCCCATGTTACTTGTTGTCCAGTTAAGTCCAATTTATCTCCGTTTACTTGTTTTACAATTACATGTTACTTAGTGTCCAATTAAGTGTATTTCATTCCAATTCACATGTTTTCTCATTACATATAACTTATTCCAATTCATAAGTTTGAACATTCTTCCATTAGAATTTATCCCAATTTACAGTCCATAGTTTGAATGTAATATTCACCAATTCTCAATATGCCCAAAATCCCCTTTTTAAACATTCTTTCAATATTATTCCCATTTTTACGCAATTTAAATGATAGAGGCCTAGGCTCTCATTGTCCTAGGCTCAACGCATAAATAAAATAAAAAGGAGAAATTGGTCTAGGCTACTCGTAGGGCCTGGACTCATAAATGAACAAAATATAAAAATTAGGGAACTGCAAGACTGTAAATATATTAATAACAGAGAAGGCGACAAAGAAGAACAATTGCTTGAAAATTAATAAAAAAAATGGATGGAATAAACATAGGCAGTGAATATATTGAATAATAATTTACATCAAATAAACTTATAAACACTGTAAAATGTAAAACTTGCAGATCCAAGCTAATTTACTGTCTAAATCTTTCTTATATAATTGTCGATCTAAAAATTATAACAAAAACTCACAGAGAAAGATTGCAAATCCAGATAAAGGCCTTGAAAGAAGTAGAAGAATAATCCTTTTAGATCTTCAATTTGACAGCACTCTAACTTATTCTCCAATTTTATTTCATTTTAGGGATTAATAGGGTGGAGGCTAAGAAAATGAAGAAGAAGAGGTGCGGGGGAAAAGTGAGGAGCAACAGTTTATTTATAGATGTGGAAAGATATTTCAGACTTTATGATTTTAGGTTTTTAATCTCATCCTTTAAAAACATGTCAGCAACACATCAGCAAAGAAGACGCCAGAAGGTAATAACAACAGGATTGACATCGGCCAGGCACGGTTTTGTACCTGGCTCGTATTGGGTTGACCCGCCTTCTACGTGGGTCGACACTGTCGACCCCTATGTCGACACATGAGTCAACCAGATATAGTTTGGATCACCCATTTCACCATTGATTAAGTTCTGTTTATTTATTAAATTTTCTAATTTAAATTTCAAACTTTAACTTATCATAACTTGTTCATTTTTCGTTCGATTACGCAAACTAAAAGCCTATCTGAATCAAAATTTCATATTGGACACAATGATGAAAGCCTTGTCGCCTAATTATGAATATTATTTTAATTAATATATGTTTTATTACACTTCTTTTTATAATTATTGTTTATTAAAATTCGGGTGTTACGGTACACTTGGTCAATGTCCTTTTCTTCCGTTATTTACTACTTCCTAGTTTATTTGTTTTGCTTTTATTTTATCTGATTCCTGAACTCTCACGATAAGAATCTGTGTTTTTGATATAAATGCCAATCTGAGTTCCAGTAGTAGCATGTGTAGTTGTTGGTTCGAACATTAGTTTCTTTGTTTCCATGATTGCTTCAAAGTGACATAACAGTAACTTGAACTATGAAAAAATAATTTGTAATTTGTACATGCTTTTGGCTTGTATACATTGCTTAATTCAATGCTTTCCTTATTTTTTTCGATCTCAAACTGCAAACTTTGTCTTAATACGAAAAATCTGAGTTAATTTCCAGTAACTTATGTACATTATTCGGTCAGACTATAGTCTAAATAGTATATGCTATTTCCAACTGCGGGTTGCATTGCATTTAATTTTGGTGGCTAAGGAATTGATTATTTTTGTACGTTTTGTTTCTCAGCATGTCTTGTTATGTAAACAAATGAAAACCAACTCATTTATTAACTACTACGTTCTTTTTCTATCCTACCAATTGAAAGATAAACAAGCACACATGCATACATCAATTCATAACCAACACAATACTATTTCTTCTTCTCTATTTTTTAAATTAATGTGAATGAGATGTAAAGCTGAGAAGAGACGTGGTTGTTCGGTGGTAGCGAGGTGGTGGGGCTAGGTGCATGTGTAGAACAGTTGTAACATCTTGGTTTTCAGAGTTGTAATATTGGATAAATTTAATTTCAAATTCGGCTAAGGTAGTTTGAATTATGAAATCATATTTCATTTAATGGAAAGCCATTGTCAATAGATTTTGTTTTAATAATTAGAATTAATTATGTTTTCAAAAATAATTAGAATTAATTAATAAATTCTTTTCAGGGGTTATATCAGAAGGAATAACGTATATTTAAAATATAAATTCGTATGATTGTACTAAATAAAACCAGTAATTTTCGACCACGAATATTTTTTTAATCAATTTCAAGAGAATTAAATATAGTGAAATGATATTGAATTAAGTTTTTAGATTTTAAATTATATCTTGTTATTGGAAGCTTAAATAAATTCTAATTGAAATGGAAATTGATCTGCATAAATGTTTAATTAAAAAGGGTCATCCATTAAAGTTTCAACGAAATTCATGATTTTTGCTAGTTAAATGGAAGCCCAACGTATTTTGAATGAAACCAACCCATACTTGTTTTTTTAGCCTTATCCTGGAAAGCTACTCCATCCCATTTTTATGTCAAATCCCCCAAAATTGCATCGATAAAAAAAACAATGCAGCCAACTTTATTCACTTAGACGACATTGATTTTGGCAAAATCAAGGACCACACACACACACACATGGGGCAGAAAACGTGGAGGAGTGTGTGCTCGAGGTTGGAATTTTGGATCGAGGGAGGTTTGCGATTCATAGGGCTAGAAATAAAGGCACGATTTGGGTGATGGAGGCTTCGACCTTGGATGGTTGCAACGCTCGCGAGTTCTGAAGGCAGGTAATGGTGAGGCAAGGTTGAGGCACAACCATTTCTGGTGATCGACACAAACTTGAAAGTGGTCTTGAGGCACATGTAGTTGGCGGAGGCTGAGAGAAAACAAGGAATTTACGTAAGACAATGGCTAAGGTGAGTTATCTTCTTAACTCACACGACTATTTCTCTTTATAGATACTGATTACTGCATGGTTGGCTTAGCTATTGAATCACTTATAAATTGTGTTGACACGCTTTTTAGTCAAAGCCATCACATATGGAATCTCTAGTTAGCAACACAATCTAGCGTGGAGAACATCATCAGAAGACAGGAATCAATTTGGTTGAAGTCACATCACAAATAAATAATGGCCCAAAACTCCTATCAGACGATCTCTTTTGGGACTGAAAACAACAATTATGGTGCTTTGCATGGTAAATCTTGTAGCCCTCTGAATTAGTTTCAGGCAGAGCTTTCGTTTGGATAAAACGGACTTACGGTTTGAAAGTTATGCCTGTTTCCGTGAATGGGTGTAATTTGGCATCGACTGGCAATCACTTGCATGAAGTGACAAAGCATCATTAGCTCGGATTATGGACCGGCTCGCCCCCTTTGTCCTCGCTCTCCCTCAGATCATGGGACCACTCTCGGCTCGTGGGACACACCTCGACTCGTGGCCTAACCCGGCTCGCCCTCTGCTTCTGCTCGTGAACCAACTCCTATTCGTGGAGCACAAGTGGATCACGACCCGCCAGGCACTGCTCCACTGAAGAGCTTCAGCGCTCGATCCCTCACCCTGGTTCGTGGTGCATCCCAAGACCACGAACCGCCTGTACCAGAACAGCAACAACCATTGGTTTTGACCTATTCTCAAGACTAATCTCACTCGAACTTGCACGGATCTGATTACACATGGCATAACACGACTTGGAGAGGATTTCTCAATGTTTTCCACATCATTTCGGGATTTTTAGGATGTATGCCATGTGTCCTGCGAACCGCGCACTGTAAATAGCTATAAATACACCATTTGGAGACATTTGAAAGATCTTTTTGGCCCTAACTCCTCACGGCTTCCACCATTGTTCCCCGCAAGGCTATTACACAGCATAGAAGCCAATTTCCACATTATAACATGATGATATCATGTATAATCCTCTAATTTCTTACTCCTTTTCATCGTAAACATGAGGACTTCGTGTATAAATCTGAGAGAATTGTACTGTAACTTATGAGGATTTAAGAAGAGATAAAGTGGACGTAGGCTTGGTTTGAGCCGAACCATTATAAAAACAATGTGTGTGTCCTTTTATTTTACTGTTTCTACATTCTGTGATATGTGATTTGTGATTGTGAGGACTTCACGCTGCATTTGGGTGTTAGCACCAGATTTTGGTCTAACATTTTGGCGCGCCAGGAAGGGGGCACACAATACTACTTTCAATTTCTAGCTCTAAAGGAATCGATTTGCTTGGCTATTGGATAAATGAAAAAATGAAAGAAGGACGGAACCTTCTCGCGTGCTGAGGATGTTGGCAATGAAGGCATAAGGAACGAGGCAAGCCAGGAGGCTTCCTCTCATGGAAATCCATCTACATACTTGACTAGAGAAGAGATGGATGGAGTTCTCACTGAATTGAGAACCCAAATGGAAAGGCAAGATGATCTTTTCAGGAAACAACAGGAGATGATCGATGGATTCTTCGCTCGGATGGATGGAAGGTCGAGCAACGCTCAAGTCATTGGAAACGAAGCCACTGAAGCGGCTCGTGCATCACATGGACTCGGGGGAAAACCCCTTGCTCTTGGAAATGGTCAAGCTCGACCGAATTCAGCTCCGGTTCGAATGGATATCTGAATGCAAGCTTCCACCCAGTAGCTGGACATGACTCGTAATGGAGAGCCAGGATCGGCTCGTGATGGGGACCCATGACCAGGTCCGGTCGCCCCCCTCAAACCGCCAACTGTGACCCCGTTGGTCCTCGAACCGGCCTCCACGACCCTGGCTCACGAACCGACCTCCTCCAACCGCGACCCGCAAACCCCGATCCCCACACAACGGCTCGCCAACAACTCCCTTCTTCTCTTCCATTCCACGTTGGGGGAACCAACTCTGACCTTGGCAACTTGCAACAAATTTTTGAAGGAAATCGGCTAGCAGATCTGATTGAATGCCTCTCGAGAGGCCGCACTTATCAGAATGACATGGATGACGTCAATCACAATCTGTTCACACAGGAAATCAGGAATTCCCGCAATCCTCCATATTTCAAACTTCCACAACTAGAGCCCTACAATGGCAGAACAGATCCTATTGTACACCTAATGCGCTACAAACGGCATATGGAAGTTCAATCGGCGTCGGTAAATGTCATGGCTAAATGTTTTCCCCTCTTTTTGACTGATATAGCAGCCATGTGGATTCGGTAGCTAGAAACGGAATCGATCAACAGCTGGAACATGTTGGTCCCCCGATTTATTGAAAATTTCCGGGTCTACATCGCTCGACCCAAGAATGTAATGTCGCTCACCACAATCAAGCAGAGGCCCAGAGAAACTCTACGCTCATTTCTCGAAAGATTCAATGTTGCAGCAGTGTCAGTTGATCGCCTTGAACCATCGATGGTACTGATGGCAGCGGTATCTGGTGTCTTGGATAACTCATAATTCAAAAAATCTTTGTACCAAGATCCACCGTGAAATCTCGATGAGTTCTACCTTGAAGCAGATAGAATTCTGTGGGAAGAAGATGTAACCTCCGAGAAGAAAGTCCTCGATGTCAACATCCTTAATGATGGAGAACCGTCTAATTATGGAAAAGGCAAGGGAAAAGTTACTATCATGAATGATCGCAACACTCAGCCCCGAAGAGGGCCCAGTATGAAAAGTACACTGAACTCAATTCAACCCTGACTGGCACCTATATGGACACAAACGGAGCCATCTCCTATCCAAAGCCTTCCAGGAGAGAGCCGTCGCAAAGAGAACGCGATTTTGGAAAGCATTACATATTCCATGATATGGACAGTCATGACACAAATGACTGTAGACATCTATGTGATTTGATTGAGGAATGGGTTAGACGTGGAGAGCTACCTGAGTACGTGAAACAATCAACAGCGCCAACACCCGTGCTGCCACCACCTGCTCCTTACAGAGGGAATGATCCTGGATCGAGCTCTCGTGGGCTCATCATTAACTGATCTGGATGAAATTAGAACTGGATTTCCTACATTTCTTAGGATTTAAGATATGTTTCTTGCTTTTTTTAGGTTTTCTGATTGGCTAAATCGAAGTACACACGTTCGGGGTTAGGATTTAGCCCCAAAGCGTGCTCTGGACTCGATGACAAACCAATCAGGGTTTTCTTTGGTTTTGTACTTTGAACCGAATAAGGAAGGACTTTCCGAACATGGATTATGTTTGGCAAGTTTAAGTATCTTTTCAGGTTGTGGCAGGATTCTCAATCTTGATTAAATTATTGCTTATACTTATCTCAAAACCCTAAGTACAGATTGTGCCTAGGGACAGACTGTCTTGTCAGGCTTTGGAAGGTACAGTTTTATCTCAGTATGAGTATGGATTGTACTCACTGGATTTCTAAGTATGGATTGTACTCAGGAACGACGAATGGTCTCGTTAAAATTTGGCAAAAGAACTCAATAAAACTCGAGTATGGATTATGCTCAGTTTGAACTTCCTGGTATGGCTTATGCCTGGAATGTTAGGCCCCTCGCCAGGTTTTGGCAGGTCGATTCGATCGTCCCTCGAGTATGGTTTATGCTCAATCGGACGCCCAACCATGGTTTATGCTCGAAAGTGTAATCAGTTTTGTCAGGTTTTGATATACTATTTGCTTTCTTTTCTTTGCAGGTATGGATTATACTTGCAGCTGGCAGGCCCGGTGTGGCCTTGGTTTTCACGGATTATCTAGAACACATCTTCCTTCAACTAGCAAGATATGTTCTGGGCGGCAAAATGTTGACATGCTTTTCAGTCAAAGCCGTCACATATGGAATCTCTGGTTAGCAACGCAATCTAGCGTGGAGAACATCGTCAGAAGATAGGAAGCAATTTGGTTGAAGTCGCATCACAAACAAAGAATGGCCCGAAACTCTTATCAGATGATCTCTTTACGGTGCTTTGCATGGTAAACCTTGTATCCCTCTGAATTAGCTTTAGGCAGAGTTTTCGTTTGGCTAAAACGGACTTACGGTTTGAAAGTTACACCCGTTTCCGTGAATGGGTGTAATCTGGCATCGACTGGCAATCACTTGGATGAAGTGATGAAGCATTATTAGCTCGAATTATGGACCGGCTCGCCCCCTTTGGACTCGCCCCCTCATCTCATGGAACCCACCTTGGCTCATGGCCTAACCTGGCTCACCCTCTACTACTACCCGTGAACCAACTCCTGTTCGTGGAGCACAAGTGGACCACGACCCCCCAGGCACAGCTCCACTGAAGAGCTTCAGCGCTCGATCCCTCACCCCTAGACCACGAACCGCCTGTACCAGAACAGCAACAACCCTTGGTTTTGACCTATTCTCAAGGCTAATCTCACTCCAACTTGCACGGATCTGATTACACATGGCATAACACGACTTGAAGAGGATTTCTCCACGCTTTCCACATCATTTTGGGATTTTTGGGATGCGTGCCACATGCCCCGCGAACCGCCTGCTGTAAATGGCTATAAATACACCATTCGCAAACATTTTGAAAGATCTTTTTGGCTCTAACTCCTCACGGCTTCCACCATTGTTCCCCGCAAGGCTATTGCACAACATAGAAGCCAAACTCCACATTATAACACGATGATATCATTTATAATCCTCTAATTTCTTACTCCTTTTCATTGTAAACATGAGGACTTCATGTATAAATATGATAAGATTGTATTGTAATTTCTGAGGATTTAAGAAGAGATAAAGTGGATGTAGGCTTGGTTTGAGCCGAACCCCTATAAAAACCTCGTGTGTCTCTTTATATTTTACTGTTTCTGCATTCTGTGATTTGAGATTGTGAGGACTTTACGCTGCATTTGGGTGTTAGCACCAGATTTTGGTCTAACAAATTGCGTTGAATTTTAGCAGCGATCAGATAGAAGTAACTTAAATAAATTGCACTATATTTATTCAATTTGTTTGCGGGATGAACTAGTTGATTTTGTGGTAGAAACATTTGAATTGAATCACTGATTAATTACGTCATAGCCGTGTAATATGTCAACCTAGGCACATGTAAATTTGAGTGCCTGGTCGAGCCTTTCCCTGTATTTTTGTGCATTGCTCCAAGTTTTCAGCTGCTTTCCTTTATGATTTTGATGCCGACATTTTTGTTGTTGGAGCAGCTAAGTTGGTGATTGTTTTGTGCACTGGTTGACGTGGATTTCAGAAGGCTTAATTCTATTGTGGTGAGCTGACGTTTAATAACCTATCTGTATAGCGGACTGATAAGTTTTATGAGAGTTCATGTAAATTTTACATGTTGATTTCATGAATGATTTCATTAATTTGTGGACACAATGCATGTTTTTCATAAACCGATTTATAATGGATTTTCTATATATCAGTAATCTCTTCGAGATAAATGTTTCCAAACTTTGTTTTAAAGATATAATTTTCTTAAGGTATATGTAATATCAAGTATTTTCCTATATAAAATCCACACATTTTCTGCACCTTTCAAGAAGACGTAATGGAGGCTAAATGATATCGTAAGCCATGTGGTATGGAACACGATGGTATACGAAATTGATTAATTACAGAGTCGTGTAATTGAAGGTATTATTTGATGTCTATGTAGATTTGCTGTTTTTGTTGTTTTCCATTGTGGAGCTGACAAGATGGTAGTAAACCGCGGTAAAACGTATGGTATGGGACGAACAGTTACGACTGCTTGGGTTATTGACTGAGAGTTGGTAACACATATTGTTGTTTTTCGTTGAGTCGGTACTTGCTTCGGAGGGAAGCTAGAATCGGGGGAGTCTCTTATACGTATTCACTTGACCGGAGGGGTTAAGTTACACTCGGCTAGGGAGTGGGGTTGTAGTGTCAGGCACCTTAATTGAATACATATATAGTACTTGACAAAGCACAAGGGATATATATATATATATATTAAATGTATGTCCTATTTATTGGTTTGGATTTACTTTTGATGCTATTTGTTAATTTGGCTTTGTAAACCAAAGCTCTATTACCAACTGTAATGATCCAAGCTACGCTTGGTCCAAATTGATCGCTAAACCGACAGAAACCGTTCGAAGCCCAGATTTCTTTGAGAACACGATGCATTAGAACACAAATAATAGAACATTTCATTGCTATTACAACAATTACATCATAGTACAGGAATCTATCAGAGTATAAATTAATAATTTACAACTGAAAAATAGATATTAGAGATTTACAAATTACAAAAGAAGCGTAAAATAATACATAAGTATAATGTACAACGGAAAACATCAACTAGTACAACTGAATGAAATACACGGATACAAAGCTTTTTGAATGTAGCTCCAGCTGTAATCCAGGATCCTGTGTAAAGAAATATCTGCAAAACCAAAACAATTGACTGCCCGTGTGGAAAATAGGGGCACCTAGAGTTTAAGTTAAAACAATAAACTCCGATTCAGTCATGGCACTGGTGTGAGAAATAAAACAGTTATTAAATCGTTACTTTAAAATAAGGTAAATCAAGGGACCACGCCGTATGTCACGGAACGCGTTCACTCCCATGAATACTCTGAAATAAGCAATTTGTAAACAACGTAATGCTTTTTGAAAAATGAAGCTATTATAAGACTTAGGTCCCATCACACAATGGAACGCAAGCCGGAGGATAGAGTTTTCCCTTATAATAGCCAAACAAGCTTGGTACGTTTAAAACAAATCATTTTGATATTACTATAAGTGCATAGTGTCAAAATCAACTTTGAATATAAATGTATCAATCATAGACGGCATAGGTACCATATATTATGTCGCCATACTAGTTTTACAATCAAAACCGCACAATGTCGTATCGAAAATTGGATTTCCATCATGAACCAAGGCAAGGGATCTTCCTTACTGAATTCGAGACACTCTAGCATGTGCCTAAGCACTCAGACTCAGGTGAGCCCTGGGAGCGACAGGGCTGGTCCACACTTACTTTAGTGGATTGGCAATTCCTGAACAATACATTTCTCTACCCTATGGGGCATAAAATCTGGTCAGTATGTCGACCAATATCAAGAGCCACTAGAGACTCAAATCTGTGGTACCTCGCTTTCTAACAAGCACTTAAGTAAAATGTATGGGCTCCACACCATGACATCACTCCTAGCTAGAAAGAAACGCATGTCCTCCTTGTTGTCCCTCATCCGGTTTTTGGTTCATACCGGGGTATGAAGCTCGCGAATTAACGCTATACAGAAAGCTATGCTAATTAAAGCTGTGCTTTGATCATCAACCACAAGACTCTGCTTTTCAACAAAAGCCTTGATCATTTGCATCTCAGCATGCCACACTGACAATTCACGCCATACAACTGATGCCTATCAATATATATCCTCTAACCTCGTATGCCTCAAAGAAGGGTGTTAAGCAAGAGAATAAATTCTCCGCCACTAAACAGATATATATTTAATAGAAATCAATCAACACAGAATGAAATCCAATGTCATACACACATCCATTTACAAGTCTGTTCTTGGTTTGAACGAAACCGGAGGCACCTTAGTCCTCGCCCATATGTCCAATACAGGAGAGAAGTCCTCGCATATCCGGTCGATCTCTAAGTACATCTGGACGATCACTAGTTATTACCTTGTCTTGGGTGTACAACCCAATCAAGACCAGTAATCATCCAAATGATGTGAAGATCTCCGGTCTTCAACCACCGTCTTCATCGTCGACTTTCAATCGTCGTATCAATTATTCAAAATGGTTAAACCCGGTCTTTCCGAATGACTCGCGTATCTTATAATCAATAATCAAGTGCTATAAAAACACATCATACGCCTCATTCCAATTCAGAATATTCTTTTATTCAAATATTCCCATCTTTGGGGAAAGGTTCCCATTAATTTTATCAAAGATAAATTCTTTTAAATTTTCTCTTTAATCTTCCTTTTGATATCATTTTCAAAAGTTTTTATTTTATCCTTTAACAATTCTAAACTAAATTAAGGTTTATAAAACTAGCCAGGATTATCGAGCCTTACCGACATAATCATTTATTTTATCTTTCCAACGCCAACCTATTCTTCCCATGGAGCAAAATTGGTAGTACTCCATATCTAACGCCCACTGTGTTATCGGTAAAATTAATTACCATTTCCCGTTCAAATCTAATTAAAGATTTAACTATCACCTGGAGTAAAACTAGTGGTACTCCATTCTCGATCATTTCATGAATTTGATAAATTTAATTATCCCATTCTCGTTCCAATCTAATTAAAGATTTACTAAAACTCCAATTGGTTTTAATCTTCCTAAAAATCATTTTTTAATGATTATTCACTTTAGGAAATCAATTCTGTCTTTAATTGGGTTAAAGAACCAATGTCACTTAAAACGCAGTTCACGATAAACCCCAAAATTCTATTCCATCAAAATGGAATCTTCAGGGAAATCGGATCAGTCAAAATCCATATGAATTTCCATATCAGACTAATAATATAAATGGAATAACGGCGAAGCCTTTTTAAATTCCATATATAGTAACTGTCTTCCTTCATAGGAGCTCATCTCGAGTATTACCAAATCGAATTCCATTCACTTAAATTGGAAAACTTTACTTTGGAAAATTTCCATTAAATCTTAATAAAAAGATTTATAAATTCCAAATCATAACTTCACTGTTAATTGGGTTAAAGAACAAATGTTATTTAAAACACCGTTCATGATAAACCCCAAAATCCAATTTAAATTCCAATTAAATATTAATTAATTGGTAAACTTCTCTAAATCTTAATAAAAAGATTTCTTCTATTTTCAACTGGGTTTAAGAACAGTGTTAATGAAGACACCATTCACGACAAACCCAAATCCAATTTGATATTAAATACAAGGCTCTGAATAGAAATTTTATCAGCTTATATTCAATATCAAATTCTGAAACCAACAAATATCGTATTGGGAATAACGATATTTATATCTTCCAAATTCCTCAACAATATCTGTATAATCACGAAATCCAATATCGAAATATTCCAAAGATTATTTCCATTCCAATTCATACGCTGGAAAATTCTGGTTATATCAAAACCATTTCAAATCCAATTTATTTATTTAAAAACATTGGAATATTTATTCTAGTTAATAACTAGTTCATTTCAGTAAAAATATATTTTTCTCTTTTCAAATTTGGAATTTTTCATCCAAAATCTTTCCAAATCAATTATTATGATTTTACATAATTTTTTCATATTTTTAATAAATTTATTAAGGTCCTTACGGTCGGTTTCCAATATTTGCCACCAAACTACATCCATAGCGACATTTTCTGAAATTGATTTGGACATATTTCCAAATCTAACCGTTATATTTCAAATCTCTTATATTTCATTGGAAAGCTCTTTTCGATACGAACCTAAGGGTTCCGGTTTTAGGAGAATCCGATGGTCGGATCTCCCGTTACGTCCATTTGAAGTTAATGGTCGAAATTCGCGAACGGTCACTGCGCGGCACGTTCTATTCAAGCCATTAAATATAATATATATATATATATATATATATCGTTGATTTCCACTAAAACCGTATTTTATAAATCGTTCATAAATACATTTTAAAACGATTTCAACTTCATTTTCAATTTCAAATCAAAATTAAATATTCCATATCATTATAATTTTAAAATGATAATATTTTCAAAATATCAGATTTTGAAATCCATTTCTTTTTCGTATTCATTATCAAATGAATAAAATCGATCAATCCGTTCGGGTTAAAATGGCTTTTCTATACTTAACCCGGCTTCATATATTTTTATATATTTTCGTGTCCATCCAAAATCGGATATTAAAATCATATTTTGGTTATTCACTGAATATTATTTTAAAATATTCGTTCATATTCTGAATCGGAATGCGACTCGATTAATTACCATATAATTTCAGTTATATGGATTTCATACATCACTTGTATACAACAATAATGATAAATAATTATCAAACAGTCAATTCACACCTAGAGTACAATTTACAACTGTATAAGCATTAAATTATTAAAAAACGCTTATCATAGTTTGTCAACCCATCGATTGACATACAACTAAATATTGGGATTAGTGTATGTCAAATATCATCCCAACACACGTGTGGGGTTTTCAAATAACAACAGTCTATTTAAAATAATCACTTGTTAATAAATTTAACCGGTTCTAATTCGATTTGAAATTTTTTAATTAACCAATTTTTACTGTTTAAATTATAAATGGATATTTATAATTTAATCTCAACTACTAATTTAGTGTTGTTAATCATTTCAGCATCACAATCAAAACAAAATACAGTCAATTAAATTTTCCATGGTTTGTGGACGAGGGAGGTAAGCTAACAGGCACCGTATACAATTTATAATGATTAAAACTGATAAAAATCTACACTGGCAATTCTATATATTTTTATACATGAATACAATAACATGATAAAATAATTTTGAGTGAGAAGGAGTTCTTAGCCCCCATTTCACATTCATTCTTTATTGCAAATTAAATAAAAATCACCAAAACTCTTCTCATCCAATTCTCCACCGCTCCATACCCACTTCAATTTGCACTCTCCCTTCCAGTTTGAATCTCGGGCCCGCGGACGCTACTGCATGAGAACGCACAAACAAAAAGCCCATCGTCTTCAACTAAATTTCACTACAAGCCTTCCTTTCTCCTCACAATCACAATTAAAACCACCATTCTTCAAACAAATGCTCATAAATCATGAACGCTTTAACCCTAGTTTATTGTGTACACGACGTCAATGAAAAATGGTGATCGAGTTTCCATAAATCGGTATGGGTTTGTAGAGCAGCTTTCTGCGAATCCAAGTATATAAATGTAGAGATTTATAGAAGTTAATTCAGTTTGTTTTTAATTTCTTTGGACATGATTTTTTTTCATGTTTTACTTTAATTGGTGACGGCGCCCCTTTTCTTTTTAGACAGAAGGAGATGGAAATAAGGGTTTGATCGATTTTGACTTGTATTCATATAGAAATTTTACTATTTTTTCAATTAATTGTTTTATTGTGAAAACTTGTGTTCAACTCCAAATCAAACCCAATGAGTATCGTTCCTAACAAAATACCTCCATTCTGAACATAATGGGATATGTTTCGTAAGCTAATTCGACTGTTTCGATCAGTTTTCATCCAAACTAAAATATAAATCAATATATATTGAATTTAAACGTACGTTTTAATTTACCGGGGCCACATACTGACTTCAAAAATTATATAAAAATTAAATCTAGTTATGTTTTGACGGTACAGTCCTAACAAAACTAATTTCATCGAATTTGGAGACCGTTTGAAAAATGTCTCTTTTCCGGTCGATTAAATTTAAACTGAAATTACCAAACACATTTAAATTTACCACGCTCACATATTAATTCCAAAAATTATAAAATTTGAAATCTAAAAATAATTTGACATTTCGGATCCAACAAAAGTGGTTTCGTCGAAAACGGAGGTCACTTGCAAAATGACTATTTTTAAGGGCTATATATAATATTAAAATATATATAAATTCTATAACGACTATTTTGAATTTTAAGCTGGACATAACTTCCAATTTATATTATGAAATCTGAATTTTTAACATTCATTAGAAAGATATCATTAAACAGATTCTAATGTTTCTGGATTTACTGAAATCCGATTTATTTTGAATCCTATACATTCAATTGAAATTTAAAATCGAAATTTCAAACTACCGCGCCATTTCAAACTATTTATAATTAAAATAAATTTATACGTTCTAACTTCGATTAAAATAAATTTTAAATCATTATTATTTAAAATAAATCATTTTAAATATTCAAATCCATTAAAATAGCTAAATAAAAAATTGGTTTAGAAATTCCGGGATGTTACAAATATTATAGTACTACAGCATATAAAGTATACATCGAGTGTTGAATCAATTGACTCTGTTTGAACCGAAATTCAAAATCTTCTAGAGAGAGATACCACATTGAAAGTACTAGACATTGATATCATGTTTTATTCGAATATGTGTCGATTGATGCTTGAATCAGTAGAGGAAGAATAAAGAAAGAAGATGGATTCGATTTGATGTCTATGATAGGAGATCCCAGAAAAAAGCGCAACAAATAAAGGGTTAAGGGTGTTTAAATAATATAGAGAAAAAAGGAGCAAAAATGTATATGCATCCACAAACATCTCTACTAAGTCAAACCATTTTTAATCAAATTCAATCCCTTTTCCCGACACCAATGACTGACCAAGTTACGTCCTTTTATAGGCCTCTCAATCACTTTAAGGTCGATTAAATAAAAGACATTTGAGTCTAATGTAAATGTATGTCGATACGTGTATAAAACTTTCACATACACACTATTTTCAATGCAGGCTAACACAAAATAAATAAATTTTTATAATTAATATTCTACAAATATTAATTAACTTAACTAATTTATAATAAGTATAATTTAACTAAATTAGGTAGTAGTCATAAATCATAAGGCAGTCAGAGTATTCGATATTTTGATTGTGTGACTCTTAGTTATTAATTCGATCAACGATCGTTATTGAACAATTCAAATATTAAAGTTCACAAATCACGTTAGCTAGTGTTGTGACATTATGAACCAACTTATAACTTACATATCTTTAGAAAAAAATATTTATTTTCTTATTTTAAGAGGTATCCGATAATGATAATTATCTGCACCGTTTATATTCTTTAGAATAATATCACATTACAACTTAATGGTCAGAATTCCAATATCATCCACATTCTACTTATATAATCCAAACAAAATGTTCTTTGTCCAATAATAACATTTATTAGTAACTGAATTTCTCTAACCAAAGACTTTGACTTTGAGTTGACTTCATTTGATCGTGAAACTAAACTTGTATAATAGAGGAGATGGATTCTCTATTAGATAGTGTTTCACGTCCAATGCTTCCGCTTGACTCAACTATAGTCATATGGTAGACGATGTATCATGTTTAACAACAATCAAAGCGAAGTTTCCATAAAGAAGTGAAATAACATTATCAACTTGAGAGAATTGTGTAATATTATCACATGTAATACATTGACATTTTCTATTTGATCTTAGTTATTATTAATCAACATAAGCTACCAAATGAGCCATTCAACAAGTTATCTAACAACCTCATTATACGATCCATCGATGCCCCCTAGCAACCATGAATAATAAACCATCCAACATTTCAAGAGTGTAACATGTTGGGGTTTTGTGCACAGCCGAAAAGGCAAAACACCAAAAAAAAAACAGATCTTTTTCACTCAATCACTTGAAGATGAATTTGATTCAAAAATAACAACACAATAGATCGAAATAATAGTAATACACAAATATTCCTCTCAACCACCGTCTTTATTGATTCACCAAAATTTTGTTTACACTTAATGGAATACAGCCAAAATAAACAAATTACAATTGAATCAATAACCTTATTGAGAAAGAGAAAGAATATCTAGATGACTACAAATATTATCGGAGAAGAAGAGCGATGAAGAATGACGTCAAACCTTGAGTCAACCTGGAGACACCCTACATCTATCAGCAGTAAAAATGAATAGTCACGCTCAGCCCTAATTTCTTCATTTCCCTCTCCAGGGGCGCAAGCCCTCGAGGCACACAACCTCTCCAGATGTTCTCACATGGTTTCTTATTTGTGATCTAACCAAGAAGGCTGCATATTTGTGATCTAATCAAATCAGTTAATTGATCAATCAATCAAATCAATTAATTGATTGCATTTCTCTTTAAAAAATATTTGAATCAACAAATTCAACATAACATACTCTAGTCTCAAGGGATGCATTGATATTCAATCTTGATATATTTTGACCAAGAATATTTAAAATGTTATATTTATTGTATTATGACATATTGTTTATAAATACAACACCTTGTAACTACTATCATAAAACACATCATTTATAGATTTCCTATTAAATATATTGAAATTGAATACTCAATTATTATAATATATTATAACAAGTATATAACAAAAATGAAACATCTTTTATTTCGAAAAATATTAATTATCAAGTTAGATATGTAGCAAATTGCTTGATTGCCCCTAGGGCTACCTTTAACCCTATCAACTACCTTTTCAACTGATAGTTCACCATCTTCGTCGATCACCAAAATCTTCGATAACTTACACAACCATCCAAACAATTAAACAAAAATGGCTCACAAAATTGTTGGGGTTCAATTTCCAATAGCCACATATCTAGATCTCAGAACCTCGTGGTTGATGCTCTCTTGAGAATGGTCTGCTGACACAACGTTGAAAGCAATTACAAAAACCTGCTACATCATTGTCGACGATATCTGCCATGTCACTTGACTTAAATAGCAACTCAACAATTATCATGGACCGTTTAAATTCCTTCAACAGACAAGGACCTTTTAAATACCTTCAACATACCACAAAAATACTTCGTTCGAGATTGTTGCCCTTTAGAGGAAATCGAATCTTTGTTTTTTATTCCTGAAGTACATCAACAAATAATCTGAGCATATCATGATTTAAGTCGGTGATCACTTAGGCACAAAAGCTACACTTTCTCATATATCAAGCAATTTTTATAAGTTAGGCTTGGATATTACAAAGTATATTTATAATTGCTCAACTTGTTTACAAATCAAACCCAAGAATATCCGTCTAAAAGCTTATTACTATCCCCAACCAATATCTTCTTGGATATGAAAAGATGTTTTGATGCATTTTATCGTCCATGTACTTCCGTTGGCTAGTAAAACAACGATTTGGCTAATAGTTAATCATCTTTCTAAGTGCACATTTTTGTGCATTACCCTTGTTTACTTACCCCCACTCAACTAGCTACGCATTTCGTACAAAAGTACGCTCGCCTCAATGGCTTTTCTCGTTCAACAATCTCGGATTGAGATCTCTTATTCATTGATCACTTCTTGAAAGAATTGTTACTTCTTCATGGCATCGAATTGAAAACTAATAGCAATCAAACCGAAAAAGTGAATAGCGATCCTGAAATTTATTTATGAGCAATTGTAGAAAATATACCAATCAAATGGAGATCATGTTTACCACGAACTAAATGATGGTATAACACATGTCATCATCTTCCCATAGGTGTGTCTACATTTCAAGTCATCCACGACCGACCACCTAACTCCGTGGAGACGGTAGTTTGGAAGAATTTGACAATTAGCATCTTGATACAACTCAAACTCATGCACATAATCAAGAATAACCTCCGCAGAGCTCAAATGCAAATGAAGAACCTTATCGATCAACATCATAAGGATAGAAATCTCCATAGAAGAATGGGTCCTTGTTAAACTTCAACATTGTCGTTGTTATGTACATCATAAGGTTTTGTTACCTAGATTGTTTGGCTACTTTGACCTATTACTCCATTGACTAATTGTGCTTTCTATTTTGGCAAATTCTATTGAAATCCATAAGCCTGCTGAGTTCATCCGTATTTTTATTAAAAAATTCAAGAATAAAAAATCTCTTTTTATGTTTAATTTTTTTTAAAGTACTGTGTACACCACGTGCTTGCCCTACGTGGTGCCGTAAGGGCACGACGTAGGATTACTGTGTGATACCATAAAAGTAGTACATAGGGCTACTACGTGATGCCTTCAAGGCACCACGCAAAGGTCCTGCGTAGTGCCTTCAGGGCACCACATAGAGCTAGTTGATGAAAGAGTATTTTCTAGTTTTTTATTTTTAAATTTAGCTGGATATACTCAGCAAAACATAGATTTTTTATGTTTTTTTCCAAAAATCATGGGTGTTCCCAACATTTCTATGGATTGAAATAGAATCAGCCTTCTATTTATTTTCCATCATGGTTGTGTCGTCAATTAATTACAGGTGACACACGACATAAACTATCAAACTGATTCTGGTCCTAATGAAATTGTTGAGAGAATCGGTCTATTATGCTATAAACTAGCCTTATCACATCATGGTATTCCACATTTCATTCCTTGAACTTTGCCTGGATCCTCACTCCACAACTACAACTCCACTGCCCACAACCTTTGTCAAAGGTCAGCCATTTTACCAAGCCTCGAAAATTTTGGCTATATATTTTCATTCTAACACTAATCCTCACAACAGATTTTTGCTCAATGGTAACTTAGGAAATGTAGGAATAAGGCAACTTAGAAACTTTAAAACAATTCATTCCAAGTTTTCACCTTCTGGTTTGAAAGACAATGTCATTTTCCATGGGGAAATAAACGATGCAACCAGTCAACCAAAATATGCATCAGTCTTCACAGCAAAAGGGCAGACAGAGTAACTTTATGGAACTTTGTGTATGTACTGAATAATTCATTCAAGGCTAGAAAGGCAGCAACAAATTATATGGAACACTGCGACCATTGGCTTACAAATTAGTTCTGCTTGTATATACAATTAAGATGAAAACTCCTCAGAATCAGCCATATCGCTGCAAACCTGGAATTAATTTTTTTTCTTTTCTTTTCTTTTTTCAACAGACAACCATTCAAGATAGAGTAGAATTCTTTCAATAAATTACCAGTCAACATTCATATCGGCTAAAGTAATTCTTTTTAGTGAAATGCTAGCACATAAGAAAAGTAACAATCAAGTAAAAAAAGAAAGATGTAAGATAACGGGAAAATAGAGTTGGGACGATCGGGATAACAAATTAACAATAACTTTTACTACTCATCGTCTTTGTAAGGGTACTCTTCCGCAACTTGCTTTAGTAGTTTAATTCGTAATTCATAGCCGTCGTCACCATGCAACATGTCTCTTACCCATGTCACTTCTGTTTTCATTGACACCTGAAGTTCACAAAATTTTGGTTTCAAAACATACTGGAAAAAGAACATATTACATGATTATCGCGATGCTACTTTCCTCATGTACATTGTTTTTACCGACAAGGGAAAACATACTTTATAAACAACATAAGATAGGTGAAACCAGAAAAATCATTAGCTTAATAGTAAACTAACCATCTCTAGTGCTCCTCGGATGACTCCACTCAAAACGTTGCAGTAATGAAGACCTTGGCATGTATCCGGAAGCTCCACAAAATCAACAAGAGGATTATCTTCGAGCACAATGCTGCAGCTTGTACCTTCTGAGTCCCAGTTCATCACATTTGCCGTCACTCCTAAGAACATTTTAAATCCAACCTGTTCATATTTGACATGGTGTCAAGCCTAGAAGATAAGAAATCAGCAATACATGATGAAGGTTCTAATATACCGCTCTCCTCTACACCTTATCAACTTCCTATGATTTTTTGCGCTGCACAATTTAAAAGCAAATGAAAATTTATAAATATGTTCTTGCAAAAACGAAAATCATCTCAAAATTTTGGTTAATTTCAATAATCCTAACATATTCAAAATAATATTTCAAATCACTGTTTAAAATAATTGTTCTAGCGAATGATATTGATAAAACAATTTGAACGGGCAGGAAGCTTCAAAATGGTCTCATTTTATAACAATACTTAGCACCAAAAATGCCAAGTGTAGAATGTGCCATAGCAACTTGGGGTGGAGCGGATACATACATACATAAGTATGTGCGTACATATTATAGAGAACTTAAGGAAGCAAATTAGGTTATTAGCGTAGCCCAAGAAAATGCATAAAAAAATTATACCACAAATTAGGTATCGGAAAAGGTGAAAAGAATATTTATAGATTAAAAAAATAACAAATAATTCGAATAAAATAAACATTAAAATGTAACTTATAATATATTAGTAGTAAGATGTAGATGTTATAAATAGATGGAAAGAGCATTTTGAACAATTACTTAATGAAGACAAACCCTAATAAGACAAAGTATAACAAGCAGATAAAGGGATGAGGATGGTTTTGCAAAAATATATAGAAATTAAGAGGTTAAAGGAGAACTAAAAGAACAAAGAAAGATAATGCAGTAGACCCAGATGATAAACGTAGAGTCATGAAAAAACATTGAGATTTAAATGTATTCAGTGTCTTACATGTTTAATAAAATTTAACAGAATGTAAATGGTCTAATGAGTGGAGGTAAAGCACGTTAATACCGAATTTTAAAAATGGTGGAGATATATAAAACTGTGGCAACAATAATGGAAGTACACTAATGAGCCATACAATGAAACCGAGAGAAAGAGTGATACAACGCTTAAGAAGTGAATCATCGGTATTGGACAACCAATTTGGTTCTAGGGCAGGTCAATCACCAATATAAATTATACACTTAATTAAACGATTAGTTGAGCAGCGTAGAATTAAACAAAAAGCATGTATTGTTCTCACAGATCTATAAAAAAGGTATGATAGAGTGAGTAGCAAGGGACATAATTTGATGGGCTGGAAGCAAAAAACAAAGTTCAACACACTTAATAAAGGTAATTCAAGATAGATATGAAAATACTAAATCGAATGTACGAACAACCATGTAATAACAAAGGAAAATTAGGAAGATATATCATGGTACATGATGCATACCGATGTTATTGTGTTGATTGATACCAGAAAAGGTAGGTAAAAACTAGAAAAAATGGAGAAGTGGACTAGGATCAAAAAGACAGTATATGCGATACAATTCTTAGTATGAGTCACAAGATCGATTAATTAGGAAAAAAGATATGCGTAAATATCAAGATTCAGTGTTACAAAATGATGGGGAGATGAAAAGAGATAACAAATCGAACAAACACAAATTGGATAAAATGAAGATAAAGTAGTGTTATTTTATGTGATAATATAATACCAAAAAAAGACAATGAAAATTTTATCGAACAGTAACTAGACATGTTTTATATAATATTGAACGTTGACCTTCGAAGAAGAAACAAGAAATTACATTAAATATAGTAGAAATTAAAATGTTTAGTAGGATGACTGAGATTGCTAGAATGACAACATTGACCTTTGAAGAAGAAAACAAGAAATTGTGTTAAATACGAGAGAAATAAGAATGTTAAGAGGGGAGATTGAAATTACTAGACTGCCAAAGTTAGAAGCAATACACAGAGACTCAGAGAGAAATGAGAAATGATACCTCTAAATGAAAAATTAGAGAAAGTGGACTTGTATAGTATGGCCATATAAAAATAAGGCAAGATGATACACCTAAAAAAAGAATTAAATACGAGCGTTAAGACACGTGAGATTTTTTTTTTTTTTTTTTTTTTTTTTTTTTGATAAATTTTATGTGTTTAGCGCATTCAAGGAAGAAAACGATATATACATAAACATACTTGATCGTATTTTGCATTGAAATCAAGTAGTTTTGATTTTTATTTGTTTTTCTACAAAATATATATAATTAACAAATTCAAGAGAAAATAATTTACACAAATATTTAGAATTTAGTCAAGTCTTTATGTTGAAGTCATGTATGGTAAATTATTATTTAAGTTGCAACATCTAGATGTTTAGTTTGTTTAAGTGATTTATATCTGTTAGATCCTATGTTTAAGCAAGAAAAGATATTTTGAATTTGTAATAAAGTTTAACTGGTAGATCATATTTTTAAGTATAGAAGGATTATTTTGAAATTGTAAAAAAGTTTAACGCTTAAATCCTATTTTCAAGGGATATTCAGATTTATTGATAGAGGTACGTTTTCGATAATAAAAAAATTATGACATCGAAGATATTACAACTATTAATAAAAATTAACATTGAAAGAGAATGAGAAAACTTAAACAAACACGAAATAAATATATATATATATATATATATATATATATATATATATATATATATATATACACACGAGTGGGAGGTGAGAGAATGAGTGGAGGGAGAGAGAAACGGGATATGTGGTGGAAATCAGGGGGCATTTAGGGGTGTTGCACTATTTACGGTGCCATTGAACGTTCGCTTATATATATATATATATATATATATATATATATATATATATAATGACCTAAAAATGTTGAATCTTATCAGTGTAATTGATGATAAAATAAACGAAAATTGGGAATTCATGTGGCCAACCCTCAAACAACCGGGAAACATGCACAACTTGATAAATTAACGAAATTTAGGAAGATATATAATGGTACATGATGCATGCCGATGATATTGTGTTGATTGATACCAGAAAATGTAGGTAAAAACTAGAAAAAATGGAGAAGTGGACTAGGATCGAAAATACACGGTATATGCGATACAATTCTTAGTATGACAATAACACAAGATCGATTAATTAGGAAAAAAGATATGCGTAAATATCAAGATTCGGTATTACAAAAAGATGGGGAGATGAACAGAGATAACAAATCGAATAATTGGATAAAATGAAGACAAAATAGTGTTATCTTATGTGATAATATAATACCAAAAAAAGACTGAAATTTTTATCGAACAGTAACTAAACATGTTTGTATGGAATTGAACATTGACCTTTGAAGAAGAAACAAGAAATTACATTAAATATAGTAGAACTAAAAATGTTTAGTGGGATAACTGAAATTGCTAGAATGACAACATTGACCTTTGAAGAAGAAAAACGGAAATCGCATTAAATACGAGAGAAATAAGAATGTTAAGAGGGATGATTGAAATTACTAGATTGCCAAAGTTAGAAGCAATACACATAGAGAAATGAGAATTGATGCCTCTAAATGAAAAATTAGATAAAGTGGACTTGTATGGTATGGCCATATAAAAATGAGGCAAGATGATACACCTATAAAAAAGAATTAAATACGAGCGTTACAACACGCGTTTCGCACGTGAGTTATTTTTTATACATTTTATATGTTTAGCGCATTCAAGAAGAAAACGATATAGATACACACACTTGATCATATTTTGCATTAAAATCATGTATTTTTTATTTTTATTTGTTTTTCTACAAATTATATATAATTAACAAATTCAAGAGAAAATAATTTGCATAAATATTTAGTCAAGTCTTTATGTCGAAATCATGTATAGTAAAAAAAAAAAAAAAAAAAAAAAAATCTATGTTGCAACATTTAGATGTTAATTTGTTCAAGTTTTATATCTGTTAGATCCTATGTTTAAGCATGAAAAGATATTTTGAATTTGTAATGAAGTTTAACTGTTAGATCATATTTTTAAGTATAGAAGGATATTTTGAAATTGTAAAAAAGTTTAACGCTTAAATCCTATTTTCAAGGGATATTGAGATTTACTGATGTCGATAGAGGTACATTTTCAATAGTTCACGTTGACATCATAAAAAATGTGACATCGAAGATATTACAACTATTACTAAAAATTAACATTGAAAGAGACTGAGAAAAAGAAAACTTAAACAAACATGAAAATAAAATATCAAAATGACCTAAAGATGTTGAATCTTACCAATGTAATTGAAGATAAAATTAACAAAAACTGGGAATTCATGTGTCCAGCCCTCAAACAATTGGGAAACATGCACAACTTAAGATGATCCCATTATCTCATTTGCATGTGTGTGTATAATCCATTAGTTGACCAAGTTAATGATCACTAACAATGTTAACATGATAATATCCTACAACTAGAATTTAAGCATAGGCAAAATATACAAACAACAACAACTAAGTCATTAATCTCAAACAAGTTGAGGTTGGCTAGAGATAGAACCTAAAATCAAATACAAAGTCAATTTAAAGATAACAATAATAAAAGAGATTTAAAAGTGAAAACACATTTTCACTCACAAAAAAAGTAAAATAATTAAACTAGTAATAATTAATAAATAAAAAACCAAGGTGACGATGATGATAATAATAATAATTAAGATACTAGTAATAATAGACATCGAAGACCAACATTATGTCTCTATTCACTGTTCCTTTAATCTAAAACTTATAACACACTCACTAAACTAACCCTAAGCATGGGGAAACCATATGTAAATAAAAATATTCTTTGAAAAAAAATCACTCGCACACACACAAATATGAGCAATAAATGGACACCTCAAACAATAGAGCACCCCCACCTCCCCGTGGTTTCTATTCAAATAATAGAGCGAGTGGGAAAAACTAGTGTCATTTAAACAAAAATTAGTGGTGAAAAACAAGGACGATAAGTGCTTAACTGTTTGAGGTGTCATTGAACGCTCCCTTATATGTATCAAGGTTTGAAAACTCGGTCTCGGTTTTGATCATTTGAAAATTTCTTAGTTTTGGTCAGTTTCGGAAATTTCGGAAGTTGCGGTTTTTTTCTTGTTTCAATCATGATATCAGACTTTTGTAGATTAATGGGAAAGTAATGATAAAAATTGTAGTTAGAATAATATAATATAGACAGTGTTAAATAAACATAGATGAACATTTAATTTTGACTAAATAACCCTGAATCAGAAATAAATTAACCCATATATAAATTAATCAACGAATTGTCAATTCCCGTTTTCTTTTAAACATAAAAAAATAAAGCCCTAAACTAAAACCCCAGGCCCATTATTATTTAGCTTGTTCTAACCTTTTTTTATTCCTACTACTACTTCAGTCAAACCAAAGAAAAATATTGAGAAGAAGAAAAAACGAAAGAAAAGAGCTCAAACTCGAAGTCGAAGGTCAGAGGCGAACATCTCATCTTTGGTAGTCGTGGTCGAAACCTAGGAAGATGCTCGAACGATCAAAATCAAAGTTCGACGGCGATTCCGAGGCCAGTTTCTAGGTTAAATTGGGTTCTTACTCATTTGTTTTTCAATTGTGGATTTCACGAGCCTTTTTTTGTTGGTTGTTTTATTCTTTTGATTTCGAAAATTAGGTTTTTTTTTTCTTGACTATCTGAACTGTTCTATTCTTCTAATTTCGTAATTTAGGTTTTTTTTCCTTGACTGACTAAACGGGACGGGATTTTGCCATAATCTCGTCCCAGTGATTGCTCGAACCAATACGAGATCATCGAAATCTCGTGGTTCCGAACGAAACCTCGAACAATGATATATATATATGTGTGTGTGTGTGTGTGTGTGTGTGTGTGTGAGAGAGATAGAGAGAGCATTCAATGACACCCCAAACATATATATGTATATATAAGGAACGTTATATAAATATATATATATATATATGTGTGTGTGTGTGTGTGTATTTTTGGGAGGTCCATTGGTTAATCTAGTTAATGATCGCTAACGACATTGACATGATAATAACTAATAACTAGAATTTAAGCATAGACAAACATCTGTACGTTGGAAATAGCCTTTGAAAAATTATATAGTGGACATTAATATTCAAAATTGATTTTGCATGTGGCATTGACGATTTTTTATGTTTACTTCAAATTATTATTTAAAAAAATGTAGGGTTAAAAGTGATGGACTGTTGCATTCTAAACAAAAGATTAAGGTCGCGGTTGATTTGCTCATTTAGTTTCAAGTTTTCATCCATACACATGCGCGCATGTATATTGTGAAATGCGACCAACTTTGAAAAAGAAGTTGACAAAATAGAAAACTTTTTTTTTGCTTTAATAAATAATAGAACACGAAAACAATTCGTTCTTTGATCGTTCCTCAACCCCTTTCGTTGTCACCTCTATCTTCCTTTCATCTCTTCAAACATCCCTTCACCCTTCTCATATATTTTAGTTAATGTTTAAAACAAAACATACGAAATTAAACAAATGGTACCTAAAACTTTAACATAATATTCTAAATTTAAGTTATAGTAAAATAGTCACATTAAAAAAAAAAAAAAAAAAAAAAAAAAAAAACAAACTGAATTAAAGTCTAGGAGAATAGGTCAACATCATCTACTATTAAAATGAAAAAAAGGAAAAATCATATGACAAAAAAAGTTCACCCATAAAAGCAAAGAATTTACCAAAAACAAAGCAAAGAAATAGTTCAAACCCGTTTTGTAGTAAATGGGTATTGATTATTGTCTCATTTGTAAAATAATATCATAGGAAATATAGCGCTTCAAGTAACTTCAAGCTGTTTAAATTCAAAATTCTAAAAATGTACAAACAAGATTAAAAATTATAAAAACTTAAAATTAGCATAAACAAATTCAATACAATTATAATTAATCTCAAGATACTGAAGGGAAAAATCCCAAGAAATGCAAAATTAAACTAAATGATTTAATGCGGAGCACCGAGCGCGATAATTGAATGAAGAATGGTTGAGTGTGATTTGATTCCAAGTTTTTTACCAAATTTTCATTTATTTATTTCCAATTTAGCAAATTGATTCAAACATCAAACATGCAATCAAAAGTTTCATCCTCATAAAAAATTATTGAGGCACTAAAACAACGAATATCATATGCAAAAAAAGAATGATTAAAAAAAGTATAATAAAACAAATTAGAAGGTTAATTTTGCAAAATAACAAGACATGGAAAATATGATTCATTTGCCTTCCAAGTGTTCAACTTAATCAGAGTTATCATCTTAGTCGAGAAACTTAATAATAAGTGTGTTACTTAAGCAAGTGGTCATTGACATCTTAAACAATAAACTAATCTTAAACTAGACTATATATATATATATATATATATATGAGCGTTCAATAGCACCCCAAACAGTGCAGTACCCCATTTTTCCCCTTGATTTGCACCACTCATTTTCCTTTCTCTTCTTCCACTTACTCTCTCACCTCCCACTGACTTGTTATAACATAACTGGGTGATGGATATCAAGAGGCAAATGGGGTGCTACTGAACGTTCCTTATATATATATATATATATATATATATATATGTGTGTGTGTGTGTGTGTGTGTGTGTGTGTGTGTGGGTGTGTGTGTGTGGGTGTGTGTGTGTGTTGGATAGGATCAAGATTTAGCCCTCTGATTTCCACCACGCATTTCTCATTCTCTCTTCCCACTAACATATTTAATTATAAATGGATGGTCCTTATAGAGGGGCAAATGGCGTGCCGCAAAATAAGGATGCGTTGGAACCCTCCTCTATACACACACATACATATGTATAAGAACAAAAATGATAAAAACTTCTAGACATCTAAAATATTTATCATGAATTTAGTAAAAAGATTAAAGATATATTTTTGAACTATAAAAGCTTGGTTGGCTTATGCAATGAATATGGTCAAATATAGACTCAACAAGCAAACGTATGAACCAAAATCTGGCTTTTTTAAATGATACTTGATTAAACATTGTAAAATAGTGATACAACAAGAGTTTAAATTTTGCTTTAAAAATCCATATTTATAAAAGCCAATTATTCATAAATTACTTTCGGTGGTAGAATTATTGTACATCTTTATTAATATTTGACTTGAAAACGCAAACTTTTGGTCCAACCGCAAACTTCCCAAAATACCCTTATATATAATTTTTAAAATATTAAATTATTATTTCGCGTGATATTCCCATTAAACTAGGAGATAAGCTCTTTTTACAATTGCTTAGACACATTCAAACAAATGTTCTCTAATACCCTTTAGAACTTGAATTTAATAATTGTTGGAGAATTAAATTTTGATGACAACAACCTTGTTTCAATCATTATTGATTATAAAATATATACTAACATCTTTATCTAGAATATATATATATATATATATATATATATATGCAGGAAATAAATATTGAAGACTATACAGTTTAAAGAGATTCAAAATTTCAAAGAAGATTCAAGGCTCACGAGTATCAAGATATCAAGAGTTTAAAAGTTCAAGATTATCAGAGTAATAGAGTTAGTTATTATGTTAAAATTTTGATTAGCACTCTCAAATTCTGTTTTCAAATTATTCCTTTTAAACTTGTTTTCAAATTATTTCAAACTCCTTTCAAAATGTTTTTAAATCATCCAAAGATTTTTTACTTATGATTTCATATATGTGTGTGTGTGTTTCTTATATAGTTTATATATATATTATAAAGTTATATAATTATATTATAAATGTTTATAATTATATTATATCATTCATATATATATATATAGTTTTTGAATCATATGCTTAAATATATTTTTATACTTGAGAAATTATATTTTAAACAACTAGTTTTATTTTAGAAATTTCCAGAATACATATATATATATATATATATTGATTTAAATACTTGAAAAATGGTTTAAAATTCAAATTACAATACATATATGAATGGTTGAAAAATCATTCATATATACATACACTTTTATACATGTCGACATATAACTGCCACAAATTTTAAATTCAAATAGATGTGTCTTTTCATAATTAAAACGTTCTAGGAATGGTTGTGTCCCTTGGAACACTATATAAAGGGTCTGATTTTGAATTTTTTCATAAGATTTCGTCTCCTTCTGCACTAGTCCCTACTTCATATTCCACCCTTATTATACTTTAAATTTCAAGTTTCCACACTTATACTCTGCCGATTTCAATACAAATTATATTATTCTCTTTCTATTCTCAATCTTTATCAAATACTCTCTGTTTTGCAGTGCTATTCAAGAGTTTTAGGGCAATTGTAATCGATAAGGAAAGGATGTGTTTCTTGTAGCCGTAAATCAAGAAAAGGGAGCGGTGTTAACCTTGTAGCCGTGAAATCAAGGGTGTTGAATCGGTGTTAACGTTGTAGCCGTGAAATCAAGGGGATTGTAATTGGATACTAATATTAATAAAACTCTGCGCAATCAAGCGTTGCGTGGGACTGGACGTAGGAGTAATCCGAACCAGTATAAAATCCGGTGTGTTCTTTCCTTTTCTGCATTTTATTTATGTTTATATTTGCATCTGTGATTGTTTCTGTTGTGATATTCATTCTATAACTCATATAGTTGTTTGAGTAATTGTTTATTATTTAAGATTTCTACAAGTTCTTTAAAAAATTATCCCCCCACCCCCTCCTCTCTAGTGTTAGTTTTGCCTTAAAATCCGTGATTCTCAACCCTAACAATAATTACGGTTTCTTTAAGAATTCAATTTGTCTTTCACTAAATAATTAAAATAACAGTTGTCTAGAAAGCGTAAACTTTTGGTTCGACCGCAAACTTCTAAAACCACTTATATATATATATATAAAGTGTATATATATATATATATATATATATATATATATAAAGTTGTTATTTCGTATGATCTTTTAAATAAATTAAAAGATAAAATCTCCTTACAATTGGTTTACACACATTCAAATAAATGATCTCTAATGCCCCTTAAAAATTAGATTTAATAATTACGCTTTGTTTATAGATTCAAATTGTCTTTCACCAAATAATAGTGAATTTAAAAATTAGTTACAAATAGGATCTAATAAACTTCTATTACAAAATCGTCCGTCGCTGACTAATAATACATATAAAAAATAAAAAATGTTGAAAAAGATATTGCAATCTAAAAATAAATATTCAAACCAACAACACATACTTTCGATGGAAAAATATAAATAAATATTCACGCAAATCATTTCTTCTTAAATATGTTAAATATATACAGTTAGTAAAAAAACAATTCACGTGCAAAACATATGACACGATCACGTCGGAAGTGCGTGCCTTAATGCTCATTAATAAATTAAAAATAGGATATAACAATTGAACGTAATTTACAAATTTGAAATGTTCATCCAAAACTTTACCTCATCTTATCACTTAAAAACAAAATCTAACAAATAAACATTCTTTATAAATAATGAATTTTTACATATTAACAATATAAATTTAAAAATATAAACTAATTAATGCTAGACATTATAATGTAGAAATAAAAAAAAACAAACTAAACGTGATTTCAAAGATATATAATTTGTTAAAAAAATGCATAGAGCGGCGGAGAGTGTTCCATCATCACGCGTGAAGCGCATGCCATAATGCTCGTGATAGTACATCGTATATGTAAAACACTGAATGTGTTCATAAATAAAAGGTAATAATGTCTTAAACATGAAATATACATTAATAATAGGGATATAATAAAAATAATCAATAAAGCAAAAAGAATCAAAGACATAATTTTTCAATACAATCAAGATTAAAAATAAATGCATGCTTTAATAAACTTTTTTAATTTTATAAAAGACATTATTTCAAAGCTAAAATTCAATATTTTAGCCTCGTTTGTATGCAAACGGTATTTTGGAAATTAGCATGGATTATCAATGAATTACTTGAGATTTTAGTATTTGTCAACCATTTTTATTCAACAATAAAAAAATTACACAAACTTCAAAAGAAAAAGACATGGATGTTGATACAATTTGCATTCAGATAAAAAAATAATCCAAAAATTGTATTTAATTTAATGTCTATCGATTGTAAATAGACATTAAAAATAGCATTTGTCTAATATTTTGCGATATGAATTTTTAACATTGGAAAACAATCCTAGATATAAACATGAATATAACACTATTAAAATCCGTTGACAAGCCAAAGTTCACATCTGTATCAAAAGATTGTGACCAAAAATAAGAAATGTATTAAAAATGAGAATTAATGATGTGATTACCACTATTAATAGTCATCAATAAAAATAATTTCACTAATTATGGTCGAAATAAAAGGGCAACCATATTACAATATGTAGTTGAACCTAGTTCATTGTGTGCGCACATACACGCATGTATGTGTGTGTGTATATATATATAGAGGAGATTCCTCTCCCATGGGGAGAGAAACTACCCGAACCAAAATTCAACGATTACTGGTATTTGTTTATACCTGCAATTGTTGATAAGCCTCCGTTAAACATCCCTAAACTTATGTCGCAAATCAAACTCGGTATCACGGATCCTTACCACTTCGCTCCCTACGTCCGTTTCTGATGCGATAAATCAGATTTGGACGATTGTTGTTACGCTCGATCAAAGAGGGATCAAGCCATCAGAGAAATCGTGGTTTTGGGGTTACTAAACCAAAGGTATTAGATCTAAAACTGAAATTTGTTTTCTCACAATCCATCCTTTCGATGGTACGGATAAGCATTACAGTGCGACGTCGGGTCTTGCAAAAGGTAAGAATCTAGCAACTGGTTCCATACGATAGGAATTGGGTGATTTTCTTGGATAGCCATGGAGCTTTTGTACTGATTTTCATATGGCAGTTTTAGATAACAAAACTAGTTTTCAGTAGTAATCATCGATTGTAGAAGAAATCCACTTCTGGAAAATGTTTTCATGTTTGATTGGGTTACTGGTCATTGTAGCTTAGTTTCCATTGTCAAGTTTGGCAACTACTGGATATATTTGGAACTAACTGTTTAAGATGTTCTGATCGAGTATGGTTTCACGATTTCAACTCAAATTTGGTAGCATTTGGTGTTCAGGTTGTTGGAGATCAAATGCGTTTGGTTGTTGTCTAACTAGGTATAAAGATTTGATATCGTCTAACTAGTATGAAGATTTGATATTTGACTCCTAAGCTCCTGCATTATTCAGTTGGAACCCAAATTCACATGTAACCTTTTTGTGTGTTAGAGAGGCAATTTGGGATAATGTATTGAGTTTGTTATATATAAATTCACTATATGGCAACTAACAAATGAATTGCATCGACAAAGCTGGGAGGAAATTGACATGATTATTATCTGGAAAAGTCAGTAACAGCTTCAGCTTGTTCGGTTACTGTTACAGTGTTACCATTAACAAACAGTTATCCTACATCAACAAAGTGGAGGAAATTTCAAATTAGTTACTGCAAATGGCTGAAGAGGAACAACTGCTCAAAAGATGGGGTAAATGGGGTGTATCTATGCTAAAGATGTGGATTACGTAGTAGTTTGTCAGGGATAAGGTGTGAAAGTGGGGTTAGTGCTGGAGCTTACCCAAGATTTGAAGTTTGGACGTTTTTTAGTTTCTTTCAAATTTGCTTTGCATCTGTACTTTTCCTTTTAGTCTTTTGGTTTAGCATGTTTGTATTAGGTTTTTGTTCATCAACTGCTATTTTAGATGTTAATAAATGTGTATCAATTTTCATATATATATATATATATATATATATATATATATACACACACACACACACGCACGCACTCACATACATACATATGCGTGTGTACATCACACCATGTGAGCCTTTTCGCGATACCAAAATTACTTGAGCATGATATATTCTCTAAAACTCGGATTCTTCTGTCGATTTCAAAAGATAAAATTCAAGATCCTATTATACCATGTGTATGTATGCATATGCAGCATGTGTATCTAGAAAGCATGAGAACGGGCACGCGGTATGGGGACACGAAAATCCGACAAATTCAAAATATGGAAATTCGGGTGCGGAGGAATACGACAAATATTAAAATATTATATATATATATATATATATATATATCCAAGAAAACATATTAAAGAAGAATAAAATATTTGCACTTGTAAATAAAACCACACACCAAAATATAGCTACAAAACTTATACGGTCAATAATTTCAAATTTATACAGTCCATAATCACTTAATTATAGTAATAAAACTTTACAGCTCACTATTAGATTGTATAACATCAAACTCATTATTATATTATAGAACTTTAAGCCCATTAGCCAATTCCTCAAGTACCCTTACCCTTTCTCAAGCTTCAGCAAACCACGCAGTAAACAAGAAATCGCGTGGACTTCAATATTCGTAGATGAACGCCAAATCGAGATCCTCCTCCAGATCGCTACTATAGGTTTTCGTTCTCTTCCGTTCTCTCTCTTCTTCTCCATCCTTTTCTTCTTCTTCTTTTTTTGTGCCCTAGATCTCGAAACGGGATTTTCTTCATCCCATCGCTGACGAAGATCTAAAAATCCCGCACTCCCCTTTCCATCACATCGCTGGAATACGTTGACACGCCACATTGACGCACCCAGTACGAATCTCGCCGCACCCCCGCGTACCCCTACGTATTCAGTGCGCAGTTCGGCTAGGGTTTGCCGCACCTCTGCTTTGTAAATGTGCATGGATGTATGTGTATGTGAAGTCATTTTCGCACATGACACGTGCCGATGTAATTTTAAAATAAACCAAGTATCGACAATGGAAAATGTGATAGTAATATATGAATCTCACAATAAAACATAAAATCGAAAGACCGATGCAAAGGCTCAAAATTTATACGTTATATACGTTTGTGTGTGTATACATGTACGTATGTATGTATGTATACGTGAAGTTCTTTTTGCATGCAACACATGCCGACTTAATTACCAAAGAAAGTAAAAGAACAGACAATGGAAAATGTGAGGATAATATACAAAATAGAATGTTCTATAATAAAACATATAATTCAAAGATCGATGCAAACTCCCAATTTTCATTTATAAATGCAATCAAAGTTTAAGGCATCTCCAATATCTCGAAATTCAGGTGGTATCGGACTGGCACCGAGGACGTCTGATATGAAACAACCACTACAACAATAACTAAGTCATCAATCTCAAACAAGTTGAGGTTGGATGGAGATGGAATAGAAACCCAAATGACAAAGTCAACTTAAAGTAATAATAACAAGAAATCTAAAGGTGAAAATGTAAATAAAGACAAAATAAAGTGAAATAATTAAACTAATAATAATGAATAAATAATAAACCAAAGTGATAATGATGATGATGGTGATGATAATGGTATGGACATCAATAGATACTGAAGACCAACACTACGCCTTATGTCTCTATTTATTAGTCATATAATCTCAAACTTGTAACACTCTCCATAAGCTAACCATAAACTCAAGGTTCTGTTACAGGAATCACTAACTTCCATGAGCTCTTGTTCGACACCATCTATTCAAATATATTTCAATTTCTCAAGTCTCTTTTTACTACTTTCTCTCATGTCATCATTGATTGACCTCTATCTTTCTTTGAGCATTCGGTCCAACCTATAATTCCATTGTGCACAGATGCATCGTAAGTGTCAATTGGAGATGTCTAAACCATCGTAAGCGGTGTTGGACCGACTTCTCTTCAACTGATGCAACTCCAAGTTTGTCCAGAACATCATCATTTCTAATTCGATCCCATCTAGTATGCCCACAGCTCCATTGTAACATACCATCTCTATTATACTTACCTTCTAAACATGTTGCCTTTTAATACGCTAGCATTATGTACTATATACGCATGCCTAATCGTTATTTAGTAGAACTTTCCTTTAAGCTTGTGTGAGATTTTCCTGTCGTAGAGAATGCAATATGTTATTCGTCATTTTACACATCTTGCTCGAATTCTAATACTAACATCTTCATCCACCTCACCATTAAACTGCAACATAGATCCTAAAAATCAAAATGATTCCTTCCTGAGCACTACTGAACTGACCACGGTGACGTCTCCATCTTCTGATTTGACATTGTTGAATTTGCACTTCATATACTATGTTTTACTTCTGCTAAGCCTGAAACTCTTCAATTCTAAAGTATTTCTCAACAACTCCAGTAGTTTATTAACCTTCATCATATTTTCACCAATCATGACAACAACGGCAAAGAGCATATACCAAAGGATCCCACCTTGTATCTCCTTCATGGCTTCATCTCATTAAAGCAGAAATATAGAAACTCAAAGCCGACACTTGATGTAATCATACGTTAACGTGAAAGACACTGGTTCACCATTACATGCCCCAACATTAGTTACAACCTCATCATACATATCCTTGATAAGGGTAATGTACTTTGTCAGGACCCTCTTCTTTTCCAGTGCCCACCACATAACTTTCTTCGTTACGCTATCATAAACTTTCTCCAAATCATTAAATATCATGTGCAGATCTTTGTTTTGCTCCCTAAATCTATCTATAGATTGCCTTACCTAGAAGATCGCCTTTGTAGTTGATCTTTCAGACATTAAACCAAATTGATTTTTTGAAATATTTGTCAATCTTCTCAAACAATATTCGAAGACACTCTCCCAAAGCTTCATTGTATAACTCATAAGCTTAATTTCCCTATAATCTTTGCAGCTTTGGATATTTTCTGTATTCTTGAAGATTAACTAAAATGCTTCTCCTTCACACATCTGGCATCTTGTATGATTTGAAAATATTATTGAATGGCTTAGTCAGCCAAGTTATCCATGCAGGCTACATCTTCAAGGCATCTCCCACACCTCAATGGGTATGTCATCAAGCTTTACTGACTTGCATGTTTTCATTTGCTTAAGCACTTTCTTTATTTCGGACTCTTGAATTCTTCAAACAAAATGTCTGCTGGTGTCGTCAAAAAAAAATTCTAACTTGATCATAGAGTTATCGCTTTCTTTATTGAAAAGTTTATCGAACTATCCTCTCCATCTATTTTTTATCTTTCCATCATTCACTAGAAGTTATCATTATCATCTTTGATGCATTTAACATGGTTGAAGTCGCTTATCTTCCTCTCGCGGAGCTTCGCTATCCCGTAGACGTTTCCTTTACCTTCCTTTGTACTTAGCTTTTAATAAAGATCTTCTTACACTCAACCCCTTGCCTCGCTCACTACTCTTTTTGAGGTCTTCTTTGTCATTTTGCATTTTTGCATGTTGTCCTCACTCCTGTGATGATGCATACATTAGTAGCATTCCTTCACTTTGGTAGCCTTTTTGCACATCATTGTCCCACCATCACGAATCTTTAGGTTCGCGCTTGTTTTCCTTTGTTATCTCAAACACCTCAGTGGTCACTTTCCTAATGCATGTTGTCATCTCATTCCACGTATTATTTGTTTCTCCTTCAATATTTCAAACCCCTTCTCTCATCACTCTATCCTTAAACACCCAAAAGGCGCCTCCTTTGAGCTTCCACCATTTCGTCCTACTAATCTTAGCTTTTTTATCCTTAAACATCCGAAGACGAAACACGAATACCAAAAGCTGATGTTGTGAGAAGACAAATCTCCCGATATGACTTTGGAATCTACACAAACCCATTTGTCATCTCTACTAAGAAGGACAATCAATCTGACTAGAATGTTGACCACTACTGAAGTAGTCGGATGTAATTGTCTCTTTCTAAAGAAGGTATTAGCAATAATGATGTCATAAGAAATGAACGTGAAAAATCAATTTTGGTTTGTTTATCTAACTGAAAAATAATAATAATATGCAAAACCCTAAATCGAACCCTAGGCATGTGATAACATTTAAAAGAAGAAAATAAACTAACAAAAAACCAGAATAACAAAACAAAAGATAGAAACTGAATACTTGTCTCATCAGAAATTGAAATCCTTGTCCATCAATTTTCGTGTTGTTCGATCATCCAAATTGATTCAAACTACTTATCTTGAATCTCGAATATCAAGCAGCAAATTTTTTGTTCCTTTCACATTGCAATGAAGTGCTTTAGGTTTTTTGGTCCTCGATCCACTCTCGATTTTGAGAGAAAAGGAGAAGAAAGAGTTCTATTTTTTTGGAGAGTGAAAGGGTTTGATGGGCCATTATTTTACTAAAGTTATTAAAAGTATAATATGGACCGAGTTTAATTTTCGGGCCGGTTTAGTTAAATATGTAATTTAAGTTCAGTTTAGTCTAATAAATTTTGGTCGTTCGATATTTCTTTAGCTTAGCACCAAAACCAAGTTCTCAAATCTTGTATGAAATCTCTAAGTTAAATAATTTTATAACATATGTATATTTGATTAAACTTGCATACAGAAAATTTAATGTTGGAACAACCTTATGTGTGTGAGTATGAAAATATTTAAAATAAAGAGGATTTTCTTTTAAAGGACAAAGTTTGCAAAAATTTCGGAGAAAAGTATGGGAAGTTTCAAAATTAGGGAGAATGACACATTTACATTAAAGGTGAAATTCGGGGGGGGGGGGGGGGGGGGAGGGGGGGCACTATCCTTTCCCATTTATACTAAAATTTGTCTTTCTCACTAAATTCTAAACTTTCCATACTTTTCACCAATTTTTTTGTTAAGTTTGTCCTTCTCTCTATTTTCCACTAAAATAAATGGTAATTGAAGTCCAATAAATACGATCCTAGTACCATCAAATCCACCACCTAGAGACTAACCACCGACGGTGGTCCTACATATGTGTGAACGTATATAAGCATTCCTTGTGTAATTCATAAGTACCTCCAGTTTTCCACATCTAGTTTTTTGAAAGCCAAAAAACAATATTTTATAAGAATGATCCACTTATCGTCAGAATCATCTCTTTAAGATTTTGAGCTAGCTCATAACCTTTTTTATACTACATTTCAACTTGATAGGTGAATAATATAAATGTTACTTCTCAAAATTAGAGGTGTGGCATATATTGGTATATATACAAAAAATGAAATCAAGTCATCGAACAATTCATACTATCTCGTCCTTTAAAAAGAAATGATGCCAACATGGAAATATAATTGGAAAGTGGAACAATGCATTCATAGTGCATTGGCAATGTGTACAAATTTTTGTCATAAACATCAATGTTGATTTTGACCCACATATAACATTCTCTAGATGACATAGTTGTTACTACTGAAAATACCTTTGCAATCATGTCTGCTGTCTCCCGAAAATCAGAACACCTAGACACGTTCGATTTGGCTAGAAACTCATCTATCAGCCGAATTCCAATATTATATCCCCTGAAATTAATCCAAAAGGTTAAATGTTTAGGCAGCTATACAATTATAATACCATTAATCTCAGTGTATTCAATGTGGTCACCATAAGGGTGTCATTGCATTACTTTATGTGTTAAGACTGTTGAATATAAAATAAATCAGGTTCTCAATAATTCCTCAGATTTCAGACTAAAACTGGAATATATTAAACCCATAATAATACAAGAAATGAAATCCTGGAAGTTATCCATTGAATACAAATGGATCAAAATTGCACTCAAAGCAAATTTAGCATTTCGGATATCAAGAGAGGTTCAAAATATCAACTGCTTCGCCAATATTAAGAGCACGTATACAAAAATGCTACTCTAACAACAACAAAAAATGCTTTTGTCGAATACTACACCAAAGACATAAATTTGGAAGGGACCACACATCAAATTACCACATTACCCCCGAATTCTTCCAACTACCCCTAAATACACTATTTTGATATTTTGACCTAAAAGTTTCTGTCATAGTAGCAAAACTCACAGGTCTGTAACACAGTAAAGGTCCCATCCTGCTCAAAATAACAACTAACATGTTTGCATGTCCATCCACATTGGTTTCGACCTGGCTACATCTAACCAATAACGAGACTGATGAAACCAGGGGTAGCAAGGATATCATATTGCCTCAAACTACAACGAACTAGTGACGTGTTGAAAATACGACAACTTATAAGTGTTTTAAATTATGAATGATTCAAAAAAAAAGCATGAAATTGAAACATTGAAGGCTTTGTTAATGACTTTGATCTGCATCTGTGCTTAAGTTGTATCAGGCACTAAACTAGATGAGGTGACAAAAATCTTAAATTTTGAAGTCTGAAACTATGTTGTTTGGCATTAAGCTAAAACCTAAAAACCATACGATATGCATCAAGATTTTTAAAACTAAAAATTATTTTATAATACAATAGAACCCTCTTGAAATACTTCTATGATACAGTAGTAAAGCAAATTCACACTTAGTCTAGAAAACTATTTTCACAATAAACATACGAAGTTCTGAGCTGGATCGTTCAATTTCTGCTTTCAAATGGGAATTACAAAAGGGCTGCAACTAAGAATTGCTTCACTTAAGCGTTTTTACCAAATCTATTAGTAATGAAAAATGGAACAGAAAAAAATAGCAATAGACAATCAGTTTGTGCACACTTTTCGCATGGCAGTGCCTTCGGTTCATTCATCCAAATCATTAACTAGAATCAGTGTAATCAATAGCAAATAGCACAAGGCCTGCGCTATGCACCACTTGGCTCTTTTTTTGAACAACTAATCAAGTATATTTTGCTGAACTGAAGTTTAGCTCCCCCGCCTTGCCCCTACAAATTTTTGCACCACATCCAAACCGTTCAAGAGTCCAAATACAAGCACTACCACACTTAATGCATGTACTAAATATTTTTTGATGCAAAATGTAATTATATTAGAGAAAAGTCAATAAATTCGTATTGTACATTCAAAATAATTGACGGATATAATGTATTTGTATCTTACATTATTTAAATTTATTATTATATTTGGGAGTTATGATGGAATTTATTTCTATTTATAAATCATGATGAGATAAAACTGTACAAAAAACACAATTTGAAATTTATTATTATATTTGTGAGTTATGATGAAATTTATTCCTATTTATGAGTTATGATGAGATAAAACTGTACAAAAAAATACATGAAAAATGCAATTCTGCTTATGTAAAATATTTTTCTAATGACAATAACTAATACAAAATATAAACAAGAAAAGCCACAAAGTGATAATAAGAAGGTTGCATAAAAATAACATACATAAAATCTAAAATAACAAGATTCAAATAAACAAAGTTAAAATGTCAAATACCATTCAACTGTACAGTAACAAAACATAGAGATCGTGTTATACTTTTAAATTTGCAAAGCCTAGTCACTAGTATCATCCAAATCAAAACCAGCATCATTATCTAAACAATCATTAATTTATTCCTCCTTCAAATCATGCTCTACATTGTTTTCCTTCGAGTCAATATAAGCACTATAGAACGTTATTCTGGGCTTCATTAGCTACCCGAATCTTTTTCTAAAACAAAACAAAATAGTGTCATTCAGAGCTATGCGCTACTTTGTGTTTTGATAAAATTACACACTATTTTTTCGCAATAGGGAACCCTTGCGCTATTACAAGTACAATAGTGTTGTTGTAGCGCACGCTTTGATAACCTGACCAAAATTGCTACATAAACCAAACATATGTTAACACAAGCTAAAATTATGGAAAACCTGTTTGCTACACAGCTTAAAACATACTTGAGAACCGTTTTTGACTTCTGATTTAGTTACCTATAACCGAATAAAAGATTTTGTACCATGGTTTGAAGATCCACCCAGCATGCCAAATTTCCGGTCATCCCGGTCCGGTTTCGGCGATGATCGGGCCGGAATTCAAAAGATTAACCGTTCCGGTAGCAAAACCCAAAAAAAGAGAAAAAAAAAAAAAGTTAAAGCCATAGATGCTGGGAGGGAAGAGGAAGAGATAGTATGGAGGGAGACTCGATTATGCCATTGGAAAATAGCGCGGCACCAAAAGCTGAGATGAGAAATGAAGTGCAGTCGCAGTTAAAGAAGAAGGAAGCGACAGCTGGATTGATTAGGGTGTGGTTGAAGAAGAAACACGTGTTATGATATTTATTTGGATTAGGCGTGTTCTTGGGCTTCATTTCTCTTATTTCATATGTATAGCATACAATATCTTATTAATGTGTATTGCTATATGTTTAACTTTATAATATACCATTCTGCAACAATGACATTCATTTGCTGGTAGTTGTGCAAATATATAAAATTTATATATCTAACTGCCCTTGATTTTGTTTATCAAAGTTTTAACATTGTACTTTTAAACGTCTATCATCACATAATATTTAATGGATTAAGTTTAAATTTTAATTTGTGGGTCATGGTAACTAAGTGCAAAATTTAATTCGTTAAAGTTTAACTTTAGTTTATGACTCACGATGATCAAGTTTCTACAAATTAGTTGAATACCAATATAATGGTCATTTTATAACAGACTGTGGTTCATTTGCGTATTTATAAAAAACATACCGGAATTATCAAACTGGAATTAAACCGGAATTTCCGGAATTTCCATAACGGGACCGGATTTTTAATTTTTTTACATGACCGGAACGGAATCCGGGTTTACGAACCTTGCTTTGTACCTGATACTTTTATTCATAGTTTATAAGCTGCATTTCTAATTAACTTGAAAAGAGATTCGGTCGCTTTTGGCTTTCAGAAGTTAATTTTAAGATGTACTCAAACCAGCTCCAAGGTCCACTGAAATAAATTATTTCAAATTTCATTTTATCTCGATTACATAGCCCAAAGCTGTGATGTAAACAATAGATTAGACACAGATAACTCTTCGATCAACTAAAAGCAACCTAACCTACAACCTATGCAATCCTACAAAAGCATGCTAAATCTAGTAAAGTCATCTTCTGGGATTTCAACTAGCTAAGATAATTCCACTAAAAAAAAAAACAACAACAATAATAATAATCAAATCCTTACATCTGATCAAGCTGTTTGTTAACTTCATCCACTTCTTCGAGATCTGTAAGTAACTGCCGTACCATCGCGCCATATGTCAGGGTGAATAGCTCCGCATTCTGTAATAAATCGAATAAAAAGCTAAGACTGATCTGACAAATCTAAAGAAGATGGAAAAAAAAACAAGAGCTGAGGGGGGTTATGTACGATTCGTTCGACGTTGGCGAAGATAGCGTCGCCTGATCTCGGAGCGAGAGGCGCCATTTTTAGTTAATTCGGGTTTTCAGGAAAACGGGGAAATGATAAGTCAGCCTGGACTGTGGATTCTCTCTCAGCTGCGCAATCATGGCCTTTCCAGCCTATTCGGCCTAAGGTACTGTTGACAGCTAAAATTAACCACTTTACATGATTGGTCACCCCAAAGGGCGAGGAATATTCGGTCAAAACCGAATTAACCGATCAAACCGGTTCATTTCGGTCGGTTCGGTTTTAATACTAAATCGGTTTTGATTCGCTTTGTAAAATAATTTTTTGTTGGTTATCGGTTTAACAGAATTTTTAACTTATAATCTAATTTTATGTTATTGGAGTAATTTAAATAATTAGTTTATTTATATAATACAAAGACATTTGTTGTAAATAGATCAAATTTTATCATAAGCATAAAATTTACTATATAAAATTTGTGTAAAATGAATTTATGTTTTACTTTGAGTGAATCCATCATTTGAATAATAATATATCGTTCAAGTTCGGTTAAATTGGTTACCGGCCGAATTAACCGAAATTAATTCGGTTATGTTTGGTTTGGAAAATTATCGGTTCCAATTCGGTTTGAGGTTTTTACGTCCAAACCAACCAAAGCGACCGAACGCTGACCCCTAGCCACGCCCAACAACGATCATTTTGACAGTTGGAAAATGGACCGCATCGGACGTTAACAGTCCATTTTCCAGACCGTTCTTCTCTCTCCTCCCTCTTTATAAATTTCTTCCCTCTTCTTCATTTTTCCACCAAAAACACCACCAATTCTCTTCTTGATTTTCTCATCGACAATCCAAGCTGCAAAACACGCTTTTTATACCATTGTGTTTAAATTTTTTTAATTCTCTAATATATGTTTTTCATGGAATTTTTCTGATTTTTTTTTTATTTCTGATTTTCGGTATGTCTTCCGAATCCGGTTCTGCTACTTACCTGTATCTGATATCTCCTACTGCAGTTGCACCTCCACCTACACCAGCTCAGTCTTTCACTGCTGCCGACGCTGGTTATTATTCTGATTAGATGACTACTGGCAACCCGCCTTCTACTTAGGTCTCTAGGCGCAGACATACTGAGCGTGGAAGCACAAGCCACTCATTTGTGACCTCCCACCTTGAGGACGTGGATGTTCCGATTAAATGACTACTTATAACATCATACCTCATAGTAATTTGTAAAAAAAAACGATCATCACTTATCCAAAATTGGAGTGTCATAACAATGCTCATATTTAATGGACGAACAATAAAGGTACATTAAACAAGGTCGGACATTTAGGTCCATGAGGTGTTTGTATAAGATTCTCTTTTCAAGAAACCACTAATCCTCTAACATTTACTTGTTTACACCAAAATTGGCACAAACAACCAAAGATTGTAAAAAAGAGATAAAAATGAAGAAATGAAAACGAGGAGAAATCACAAATAAACAACTTGTAGTGGTTTGACTATGAATTACCAACGTCCACTTTATAACTTTTGTTTAAAATATTAACAAAAAGGGGGATTACAAGGATTGGAGATTAACAAATCTCAAGTACACAGTGATTACAGACAGTAAAAACACATAAGAGAAGCCAAAGTCTTTTTTCTGTAGCTTTAGGAAGCTATTTATGTAAGATGTCTAGGCCTGATTCGGTAGGGACACATGGCAGTCGAACGGGAGAAAGAGGAGATCGTGGGCTTGGTCACAATGTAGAAGAACTGGTCAATAGGGATATTATCCGGTTTGACCTATGCTCGGATTGGCATAGTCAAACTGGAGGTATGTCAAGCCGAACTTGCACCCAACATTTTCATCGAACCGAGATGTATGTCGAACCGAATATGCTACCAATGTCTTCACCGGTCTGGATATAGGTCTATTCGGATTTTGTACTCTACTCAGCTTAGTCGAGCCGGAATTGGAACTCAGTTGAGGTCATTTCGTTCGACCCCGTGGTATATGAATGTACATGGATCATGTCTTGAGTGCTTTGATAATGAATCTTCATGAACTTGACGACCTTGTCAAAAGGCAGGTTAACACTTTGCCCTTCAAAGTACATCACGTTATAGATGGGATGTGCTTTGATTATGTTGAGCTGCATCTCCGCGTGATATCATCTATCTTGTGGAAAGGCGATGATGTATAGTCATGTCACGTTGATACTTCCTTTCGGCATAAATGGTTAGTCATGCTTTATATTGTGTCTGATGGTACTCATCAAGCCAAAGTCATTGACTGGAGCCATCGGGAGACACATGTTATCTTTCAAACCTTGTCAGGTCGAGAGAGTGAATATATCGGTTACATAGTTAAGTCGTGTCAAGCCATTGGCTCTTGCATGTGATTGTGCACATACAGGTCATTACCAAACTACGTCGTGTAGTCATCGACCAAGTCATAAAATGGTAAGAGAGAGTTCTCTAATCTTCTCCGTATTTTTTTACAGGTCTAGCTCGATGATTGAGCTGGATTCTTGATTAATATATTTAATTCGGATTGGGTCAACCGTCATGTCATGAGAAGACGAAGAGTCTTTGTTTCACCTATATATACTAGGTTCACCCTGTCATTTTTTTTACCTTTTACCTACATTGATCCGAAACTCTCAGACTTTTTAAACCTTAACTCAATTCAATCTCGATCCCAATCAACCGTGAAATCCACAGCATAACCGACTTATGTGGGCCTCGATTCTCCTTTTTCTTCTGTTATATTTGCATAGCTTTTCACTGCACGCACTGTACCAGTTCACACAAACAAAGGGTTTGGGTTAATCACTCTAACCAATAGTATTTCTTGAGTAGCATAGCTACAATGTTTGGAAGATATCCCACTCGAGCTTTTGAAACTGGGAAGGGAAAAACCATTCAGCGAGATCCTGATATAGAGTCCAGTTCCATAACTGAATCAGAAGATGACTCGCAGTTCGAAGTCCAACCTCACGATGAGGAGTCAATCATCTTATTGTCTGGCGAAGAATCGTTATCGAGAGAAGAAGAATCTGATGGTGAAGGAGCTCCCGATGCTTTTCCCAAAGCCACCTTTTTGGATCAACCAGTTGTTTCCTTGCCCACATCGATAGATGAACCAAAGTTGAGAAGATTGTGTGCAAAGCACATAATTCCATTTGATTTGATATGAGTGTCGGCCCAAAGTGATATTGTCCATAGCCCCCCAGAAGGCTTTATGACCATCAGCCGACAGATGTATACGGTGAGGCACATCCCTCCGTTCAGTCCATTCATCGTCGATTTCCGTTGTCGTATGAACTTGCTATCATGCAACTACATCCCACAACATACGCCTATCTCTTCATATTGTATACGGTTTACGAAGAGCGTCTACTCCAAAATCCTACCTTCAACGACATCGTCTTCTTTTACCACTTTAAACGCAAGAAGGAATCCTCGTCCTCTCTTTTCTTTGAGTCACCTTGGGAAACCGAGCGATAATGGACGAATTTAGCAAGTTTGGGAATATTAGAACCGATTGGTTTTATGTCCCATGGCAAGAAGGCTATACAAGGAGATGGATCAAATGTCGTAAGTGCCAAATTTTGACTTACTTCTTTGAATTCCTTTGAATAATTTCTAATACTCATACTCATTTGCAGGCGACATCCTGGCCAAGCTCACTAGCGATGTATATCACGCTCGTCGGCTACTTTAAGGAGCATTCCGGAGAATGCTTGGAGTGTCAAGAGATGATAGCCGACGAGTTTCTACATCAATTTTGCTTGCTTAATTCTAATCATACTTTAGGCGTGGGCGGTGCCCGAACTCCTGCAGTAGCTCTACCAGTAGTTGTATCCCAAGTCGGGGAGCTAATAGGCTGTGCCCCCAGTTGGGGGCCCAGTAGTTGTAGTTATACCCTGAGACTGGATCAAACGTGCCGCCAAGAGAAAAGGTTCCCCAGGGTCCAGTCGGGAGACCAAGGTAAGGGAAAAAGAGAAGTCCCCTGAGATAGTGGTGTAGGAAGGGCCAAGAGATCTCTTATGAAAGAGATAGCTACGGAAGAGTCCCTTCTTATAAATCCGTCTCTGGTTAAGTTTCCAGCTCACAGCGCCCAGTCAGGGAGCACCGAGTCACCATTCAGGGGCTTGAACGATTTACCGCTTTCAGACATCATATATTCAACTCATAATTTGGAACACACGCATTCTTCTCTTGATCCAAAGAAGAAATGACTCCTATTAAAGCTGGGAAGACAACTTCGATAAGCCTAACTCCGGGCACTGATCCGTTGGGGGATCACTAGGACACACATGAGATGAGCAGTGCACCTCACGACACTCTTTTCATTTCGTATATGTCAAGTTCTAACTTGACCCTTTTTCGAATTGCAGGCTCCATGACTAAAGGACAAAAGTACCATAGACACTTTGACACCAATCTCTCTAAGAGTGGTCCTGCTTATCAAAGCTCTTTAGATCGTGAATACTAAGTAAGGCGAGACCGGGACCGTGAAAGGGAGAGAGAGGAAAGGGAACGGCTCGAGAGAGGGAGAGGGAGCGTGAAAGAGAATTACGTCATCATGAATCTGCTTCCCACTCTCAGGATAAATCCTCCCAGGCACACGATAATACGGCTAGCGAGAAATCCCAAACCAAAGGTTCGTCGCAACTTAAGCTTCCAACTGAACCATCTCAACAATCCAGGTATGCTCCCTCCTAGGGATGGGGATTCGTTGCTCCCAGTAGGGAAAAAAAGGAACTCCAAGCTGCACTTCCTCAAGGTAAAGAAATGACTGATGAACAAAGAAAGAAAGAGTTGGAGAAAGCCTTCCCTCGGCATTATTTCTCTCGAATCCAATTTCTGACCACTCTGCATCCCATTCTGGAGTTCTTTGATGATAAGTTTAGAGCGGACGTTAATGACACACTCACCCAGTACCGGGAGATGGTGAAGCACTCGAGGCGGTTATCCGAAGTCATCAAAGGTCTTGAGCTGGACATAGACAATATGAACCAGCTATGGGAGTATGATAAAAGCGCCCTTGAGCGCACCAAGAAAAACTTAGCCGAGTGCGAGGCCTAACTCACAACCACTAAAAACTTGCATGAGAAGACCCAGGTTGAGCTCAATGGAGTACGAGAGAAAAAAAATTAATTGTGAGCTTAATCCATGGTTGGTCACTTAATACCAAGGCTGTTATGGATAAGATGAAGCTAGTTGAGGCGAAAAACCTATCTATCATTGCCAAGAACAAGGCACCGATGAAAGAGAAGGAGCAGTTAGCCCGGGAGAATGCATAGCTAAAGGCCCAACTGGCTGCCTCCAAAGAAGCCAAGAAGAAAGCTGAAGAGAATGCCCACACTGCCCTTGAATCTGTTGTGAACTCCCAAGCCTAACATGATAAAGAGAGCTTAAGGCTAAAGTGGCTGAGGCAGAGAAGATGGAAAATGTATTCGGCTTCCAAGTGCTGACTCTCTATGCTTGAGCCATTAGGTACTGAAATTTGACATGGGTCAAAGATTACCCACAAACTCTGGCCGACACTTGGGACTGGTTTCTAGAGGAGGAGAGACCGGCTTCTAAGGACGACGTAGTGAACGAAGAAGAGCTAAGGGACATATTTTTTGAGGAGTGATGAGCCATAGTTTCTCATCGAAGGTCGGTGGCTTCTTAAGGAGGAGGAGGATGCAGAGCAGCTCCATCTCAAAGGAAAGTCTATAGTCGAAGGGGAACCCAACATGGCTAAGGATGATGCGACCTCCGCTTAATCAACTAGCCAGCCTTCCCATGCTGCAGATCCACTCGCATCAGGAGTAGTCATTCCGCCTCCCCCGGCTTAAGATTCAAAAGGAGAAGAGGAGTATAACCCTGATGATTCGGATTTTGGCCCACGAAAGCCCTCAACTCTTATTCCATAAATTAAGACTCTCGCAACTCCTGAAGACAAGTCTACTGAGGGTATTTCTCTACTTTCTCCTCAATTTCATAAAGTTGTTATGGTACATCACTTGGCAATGGTGTTTCCAGTGGGGAGACCCACTATTCCGCCAGGAGTGATAGTTGTTTCTCTTCTTGCTTTAGGTACACTATTGACCAAGGTTGTACCCGAAGCAGAAGCTAAAGATGCGGAATCTCAAGTACTCCCCGGAGACGATGCAGCTAAGGAGGAAGAAATGATCGAAGCTCTTAAGAACTTGGACGGGAAAGAGGCCCCTGCCAAAGGTGATGATGGTGTAATCTATACTGGCGAGTCTGGGAAAATCGGAGCCTTGGGCATGGAGGAAATAAAGGCACTGCAGGAAGGAAAGCTTGTTGAACTTAAATTCGAGCCAGTGTCCAGGCCAATTTCCTCGATCCCTACAAGTCATCCCTCCTTGTGGCACCACCGTCTCGTCCGGGAAAGTTACGTCTCTAGTTTGGGAAAAGAGCTCAAAGAAGAAACATGACTATCCCACATCAGGGGCTGAAGAGTCATCTAGTGAGAAATCTTGGAAGCGCTTGCTCATGGAGGTGGAACTTGAGAAAAAGAAGAAAAAGCTAAAACTTGATTGATGGCTTATTTGTTGTAACTTTTGCTTTGTAGGCCTGTCGTGTTTGTGCGAGTGCAGCCCTCACATTTTTGACTTCTATAAACCTTCATTATAAGTAAAGTAGTTCTTTCGTTTGTAAGTTTACTTCGCTTTCCGCTCAATGTACTTGAGATATAATTTTAATAAGTCATATTTAACTCATAAGTTGTCTCGCTTAAAATGAGTAAGTGTTAAGCACAAGCTCTCTTGCTTATAATGAGCAAGTGTCGTAGTTCAGACGTATAGTGTATATACCCCCAATTAACTTTGGATCACGCACCATGTCAAAGGCATGTTCGATGTTAATTTGTAAGTCTATGCCTGTGCCCCTAGCATCGGTGGGGTTAAAGCAAAGTCTATTGAATGTCTGGTCCTTAAGTCTTTATACTCTCCCATCATTAATTCGAGTTAGAGTTATAGGTTAAGCAATCTTAAGTCATGGTGCACCGTTCATGTTAACCCAATTATTTAATACTCTTTCTCAAGTCCTAAGAGTTAGAGTTGGTCATGCGAACAGTCATTTTCACATTAGCTTTGGCGTCGTTCCTACACTTTAGTCTATAAAGAGACGATCCCCCTATCGAGCGTCGGAGTCAAGCTTGAATTTTGTCAACTCTTATCCGACTAGTCGTGGAGTTGAGTAAACTCATTGAAACATGAGAAAATGAATGTCGTTGGAGAATTAGTCATTCCCTTCGTTCAAGTTTTGGCACAAGCTAGTCGGATCACAACACTTAGCCAAATTATTATACATAGTCACAGAGTAAGGAAGGAACTTTTATTTATAACACAATAAGTGAGTCACGCCTTATTGCATAGTCTAAAAATGAACTGATATTTACAAAGTTACAAAAATAAAAGCTCAAGTCAGATAATGTCGCAGATGTTCGACATTCCATGCCCTCGGGAGTCGGTTGCCATCAATAGTCGTTATCCTGAAAGCTCTGGTATCAAGCTTCCGGTGAATGACATAGGATTCTTCCCATTTCGGTTCCATGTGAATGGGGTTGGTAAGGCATGCTTCAAGATGAGGTCATCGGGTTCAAAGGTTCTAGGTCAGAACCTTTTATTATAGTATCGAGCGACCCGATGTCTATGCACTAAAGCACGCAAGTCATCCTCTTCTCTCTTCTCATCAATCATGTCCAGTGATTCTAGGAGAAGTGTCTTATTCGTCAAACAATCATAGAGCATCGTTCTATTAGAGGGGACTTCAAGCTCTACTGGTATGACCGCTTCAGAGCCATAGGATACCGTGAACGAAGTGCGGCCAGTCGCTGACTTGTGGGTCATCCAATATGCCCAAAAGGCCAAAGGTAGTTCATCAACCCACCTGCCTCTAGCCTGCTTCAGTTGCTTCTTCAGAATGAACTTGATAATCTTTTTCACAGCTACAACCTATCTATTTGATTGCAGGTATGCAACTGGAGTATCTCTTCTCGATGCGATGACGTTAATAGAAATCTTTAAATTCTGAGCTATCGAACTGTGTCCCTTTATCAGTTATGATTATCCTGGAAAGTCCAAATCGACATATATAATTTTTGATGATGAAGTTGCTCACCCGCTTTATCGAGATCGTGGTCAATGGTTTAGCTTCATCCCACTTTGTAAAACAGTCAACTGCGACGATCGTGTACTTCGCTCCACCTTTGGATATCGGAAGGCTATCAATAAACGGCCAAGGACTAACCATCTAGTGAGTTGAGTTGGTGGAGCTCTCGAAATCTTGGTAAATCTCTAGCATTTGTCGCAGTGTTGTGAATAATCAGCCACATCTCGGTTAGCAGTAGGACAGAAGTAGTCGTACCAAAGTATTTCCTTTGCCAGAGTTTGTCCCCCCCATGATCGCCACACTCACTTTTACGCACTTCTTGCAACACTTTCTTGGCGGCGACGTGTGCTACACATCGGAGTAGAGGGAATGAGAAACCCTTTCGATGCAATGTGTCTCCCTGAATGATGTATCTTGAAGTTTTACGTACGAGAGTACCCTTTTCATTCTTTCGCCCAGGAAGGATTCCATGCAAAAGAAAGTTCTTGATATGAGTCATTCACAATTCTCTTTAAAGCTTGACATCCAGTGCCACATCAACTTCCATCTAATATGCAATGACCCAGTGGAAATTCGATGCTAGAATTTCAACAATAATACATAATCCTGTATTACTTGCCAAATCCCAAGTGTTAAAAACCCGGATAGTTAATAGAAAGAAATTAGAAGGTGAGAAGTAGAAAGAAAGAAATGTTATAATAGAAGAATAAGAAGAAGATACCAATACTACAAAAACAGAGAAGAATAGAATCTCAAAGTGGAACGAATAAAATATAATATATCTAAACTCTTCACACAAAGAGGAAACTATATATATATATATATATATATATATATAATTATACAACATCAGAGTACACAATATATCAATACAATACACACAACAGAAGTAAATGAATACCAAAAAATACGGATGTACGTCTTGACTCCAGCTTCTCTCCTGAAGCTCCAAGCTACCCTAACCTGGAAAATATACTCGGTCTGACCCGAGCACATTTTGAAGAAAAATAGAATCAACCCAGATCAGCCTGGAATACTTTCAGTGATAAATTCATATATAACAACTTGCTTAACTTTAGAAAATCCTTTGGAAGAATGGAACTCTTGTAAGACACGACCACACATAAACATGGCACCTGTTTTTACCTTACGATAACCAAATCACTTTTTATATCAAAATCCAGTGATATTATAATAATGTCTATCAAACCATAGATAAATAAGAATATAGCCAGAAAGCTTGCAACTCACTTTATAACATAGTTGGTATACATATAAATATGAGCAACTCGTATTGGAGTTTGGATTTCCAACATGACAAGGTATGGAACCACCTTCCGATTAGTGTACCTCTAGAAAGCAATACACTAGGGTTCAACAAAAACATCTTGCAACTTGGATACACATGAACGGACACTCATTCAACTTGAGTGTACCGAATATATTATCACCAAAGGTTGGGCCCATATAACCATTTCCCATAAGATACAGAAGCGACAAAAGAAACAAAAGAATATTCTCTAGATGGTGATAATACACCCTAATGGGAATGGCCCACACAGTCATGTTTTCTGCCCGATTTCTGTCATTTCCCGGTTGATGAGGCTTGAGGTGACGATTACCTTTAAAGAACATCACAATTCTTTGAATGCCACATCGTTAGATCCATCAAATCACCAATTGACGTCCACAAAAATACTCTGGGTGTTAAGCTAAAAGAAGTTTCCTTCTTCGCTACCAAACTCGGTATCTTTGTAGAAATCAACATACGTGATTCTTAGGAAATATTCTGTCTGGCATTCGTCTATACAAGTCATCCAGGAACAGGATGAACCGAAGATACCCTTCTACCGCATCCTATATAGAAATCACCCCAAGGATCTGTAGTGAGTAGTCCTTGCAATCCGAATATTTCAATCACGATAGAATTACCATCAAAATATCTTTGGTTGCAATCCATAGAAAATTTATCAAGAAGGTTTTCCGCTCATGAAGATCCACGGTCTTCAATGCTCCATCTTTATAATCATCTCATCTAATGTTCAAGTAGCATTCATTGATAGTCGGGTTTAACTGCCAAATCAACAGTACAGTTAAGTACATTGGCAACTCAGTCCCTTCTTGTTAAAATCATTTATTAAAAATATTTCCTCAATTCTTAAAAATTGATTTTTATAACTTATGTCAAAAAACCTCTTTTGTTTTCGTTACTTTGAAAACAATAACTATATCTTATACCTTTCATAATAGGCATATTTCAAAATCCCCTTTTATATTACTCGAAAGTATTGCTATATTTCACAAACCCATTTATATTGCCTTACTTTGGAAATATCTTTATATATTCATAAAATCTCCTTTTATTTCCTTTACCATTACAAACTAATTCCATCTCTCGATAATAGTGGAGTCTTTTAAGTTGGAGTATTCTATTTACCTCTCAGACCTTGATCGACAACGTTCTTATCTCAAGATAAATAAAAGTTTGTAACTCAAAACTTATATTAATTGTGATATTTCAAAATCTCATTTACCATTTAATTTAAAATATGATTTAATAAGCTATTTTCTTGCATTTGAAAGATTAACTTTTAATTATAATTACCTTTTTTCTTGACTCGTTTTATTTTTTGAAATCAAAAAGTGTGATCTTCTACGAAGAAGAGAGCGCGCGCACGCACACACTGACACACACACACACACACACACACACACACATATATATATATAATAAAGTGTACAATAGTTGCCTAAAATTCGGAAAGAAAATCAAAAAACAAAACAACACAAGATGAGACTAATGCATGTATAAAAATGTAGATAGATGAGCTCTGGATAAACCACCGCCCATCGTACTTCAAAATCTAGTTCCGGCATGACCACCACCCGATAATGAAGTATATCTACCCATATACAATACACTAGTCCCTCCAAACAAAATACAACAAATATAAGAGAATGGAACAACTCAATAAAACTCTCCAAAACTACACTCTAAAAATCTCCAAAGCATATATCATCAACAAACCAAAACAGCTCTCTAAAAAGCTCCACAACTAACATCAACTACCTGCGTCCTGAAAAAGACTAGCCAAACCTAAGCAACCATCACATACATATATGAGTGTATATATATATCTATCTATATATATATCCATATATATATATATATGTGTGTGTGTGTGTGTGTGTGTGTGTGAAAAAGAAAACAAAGCAAAACGAAGACAAGCAAGCAACACAAAAGCACAAATCAGTAACAAATGCAGATTCTATTATAACTAAAGTACATATTTAATCTAATAAACAAACTCAAATTAATTCTAACCATAATCAATTATTTCTCGAATCGAGAATCCCTATATAACTTATAGTGAGGGTTAGACATCCAATCCAGACTAAAAGAAACAATCCTAATGATTAATTTACCTATAGAGACAAAATTAGAATGGATCAATCTCTGATTTCTCTCCAACCAACTGAACCAACTAATAATATAAATTAAAGAATCCAACACATATCTATGCTTGAAATCTAAAACAATTCTAATAATAATCATGGCTACTGAAAGAACTGGAACAATTAAAAACAAAAATACTTAAAATCAAATTAAGAATATAATTGGTAATAGTGCAAGAGAAAAATAAATGATCTACATTCCCCTCCAAGATACTACAAAAACAACACTTAACATCAAAAATAATATTCTTATTCTTTAATTGCTCCATCATATTAAGTTTCTTATGAATAATCAACCACATAAAAAATACCTCTTTAGGCGGAGAATTAGACTTCCAAAGAAACTTAAATAAAGGCATAGAAACACCATAAAAATTAAGAAACTTATACATAGAATTAGAAGTATACTGAAGACTCTTATCTAGACCCCAATAGATGTTATCACCATGATTATCTAGATGATACAAAGACAACTTTTCATGCAGTAAGGCAAATTGCCTGAACACTAACCCTTCTAAAATATTTTGAAAGGTAAATTCCCAAGGGGGATCTAAACTATCTCTATAAACATCAATAATCAAAGCATTCTTAAAGCAGCAATTCTCAAAAAGCTTATGAAATTCTATTTTAAGAGGCACACGAGAGATCCAGGAATCATGCCAAAAATAAGTAATATTACCCGAATGAACAGTCAGCCTACAACCTAAATTAAAAAAAATCAAACAATGTCAAGATCGAATTCCAAAAATAAGATAATATATTAATCCAACTATAACTAGAATCAACTATAAATTTGCCCTCAGCATAATAAAATTTGGAAACAATTTGCTTCCAAGAAGTCGTCACCTCTGGGCTCCTAAATTTCCATAACCATTTGGCTAATAAGGAAGAGTTAAAATTATATAAATTGATGATCCCTAGACCCCCCCATCCTTCTTGAATCTACAGCTAACTTCCCAATTTACTAAACATTTATATCCTCTACAAAAGCTATCTCCACTTTATAGGAAATTACGCCTAATTTTGTCGATTTTCTCATCTACCCATTGAGGAAATCGATGAACGGCCATCCAATAAGTAGAAATGCAGACAATACAGAGTTGACAAGAACAAATCTACCAGCTCTTGATAAAAGTCTGCTGTTCCAACTAGATAATCTATTATTAATCTTATCTATAATAAATTCCCAATCATCATGCTTAAGTTTAGAAGGCCTAATTTTAAAACCCAAATAATCAAAAGGAAATTTCATAGTAAAATAGTTTAATGTATCAGCAACAAGATTCTCGACATTGTTGAAGTCATTAAGAATCATAATTGAACTCTTATTAAAGTTGATTCTGAGACCAGAAAGCATCTCAAAACAATAAAGAATAAACTTCAAAGCAATAATATGCTTGGGTAAGTAAGAGGAAAATAATAATATTTCATGAGCAAATTGAAGAATAAATAATTCATTGTTAAAAACCTCATCACCAACAGATCCTAAGACACCTAATCTCACAGCTCTCTTAATAATTCTAGAGAAAACATCAGCAGTTGGATTAAAAAGAAGAGGTGATAAGGGATCACCTTATCTAAGACCTCTGTTAGATTGAATTTTCTTACCAATAACTCCATTGATAACAATACTAGAACAACCAGATTTGAGCAAAAGCATGATCCAATTGATCCATCTAACAAAACACCTAGCTAGACATAACTCACAAATAAAGTCCCAGTCAACTGAATCAAAGGCCTTCTCGAAATCAATTTTCAGAATAGCACAAGAAAAATTATTCTTACAACAAACATTAATATACTCTTGAACCGCGACCACTCCATCAACTATGTTCCTACCCTTGATAAAGGCAGATAGGGAACAGTCAATAAGATCATAATAATATTTAAATAATGCATATGAAATAGAATTCTGATTTAATGCATCTAAACGATGAAAATATAAATAACGTCAATCAACAAATGACAATCAGACAACAATTATCTATAACATCCAATCATTCAATTTATACTATTAACGATTAATTTTAATTACGAATTTAATCACATCATAGAATTCCAGAAGGCGTGAGAGTTAACCCACCATTTTATTTTCGATTGACTATTCAGGACGATTTATATAATTTTAAACGAGCATTTGAAACTACATAAAATTCCAATTAGCTCTGAATCTTTCCAAATTAGTTTGTACGTGTAGGCTTTGTCAACACGGTTCCAGTGCTTCTTGTTTTCTCAATTTCTGTTAACATATGGACAAATTAGGATTATTACGAATTTGTATATGTTTTACAAACTAAACTATATTAGCTAAGTGAATTATTCATTAACAAATCTTGATTTCCTTGGTTAATCACGGTTATAAACCTGATATTAGCCTCTAAGAGGAAAACACAATTACCCCCAAATCATTATAGTTCGAACACGAACTTCATCTTCCTCTTTGAGTGGCCAATGTTGCCGCTGCCAATGACCCGAACCTTCACAACCGACCCCACCATGACCGCCGACGACCGACCTATTCCTTTTGATTAACTTGAATCTCCCATGCCCTTTGTGGCGTATGTACGAACACAAAAACAAGCCCCTCATTTAACACCAAACATCGCTTCCTTTAATCCACGACCGCCATCGCCTACGGCTCCTAGATCACCAGCAATCCTTGGTGTCATGACTGCCTCCCTAGGTGCACCCACGCCGACTGCCCCTGCTCAGTTCAAAGCCTTCGTTCTCCATGAACCCAAGAACAACCAGATCCCGATCAATGGCTCGAAACTTCCGCCTCCGACCATCTTATCGCCAACAAACACCACCAGCGTCTTCCTAAGTCTCCTCCGCACCTTCATTCTTCAGACCCCCACACGCAAAACCCCACCACCAACGGAATATAAGCCAAAACCCGAGACATCTACAGTTGTCTTCAACCCCAATTTTTGTCCACCTAAGTTGGTGTCAGGCCATCGCGCCACCTCCAAAACATCGCCCTCCCTCTCAGCAACAACTTCCATGTTGATGTTTTTTCAAAATTCTTCACGGTTTAAGTGCTTTGATCAATTTAAGATTGGGTGTTCTATTTTGTTCTCCTTGCTGAGTTTATGTAGAGGAAAAAGGACGAAGGCTTCACAAATTTTTTTCACGGTTCGGAAATAAAAAGGGAATGGAGGCATGTGCGAGACAAGAAAAAATTTCGTGGTGGATATTTTCTTGAAATGACCAAATAATTTTTTTCTTAAAACGACCAACGATTTTATTAGCGTGCCACGTTCAACGTTAATAATTCGTGCGAAACCATACGAACTCCGATCGTGACGAAATTAGAAATCATATAATAATTTAATATTCGAGACATGATGAAACTGGTTTCGTCGAATTCCGAGATCGTTTGTAAAAGTACTATTTTAATTTCAAATGGTTAAACAATACGTGTTTATATTGTGCACAGTCCTAAAATTAGTTTTCGTTGAAATCCGAAGTCGTTTCAAAATTGGCTATTCTTAAGTTCCATATTAAATTGATAAAATGTAACTGATTTCAAACAAACAAAATTACCGATAATATATTATTATTATCATATATATTCAAGCAGAATCTTATATTACTTTAAAATAATTAATTTAGAATTTTAAACTCGGTAATTTAAATTCCAGGTTAAAACGATATTTAATTTATAAAAATCCTTTTATTTTATTAAATAAATCCTCTTGGTTTATTAATGATTCTACAATGGCTTTCTAAAAATTTGATTTGGACATAACTCAAAATCTACAAGGTGAAATCTCGATTTTTCTCCTTCATTAGAAAATTATAATCCAATAGATCCGGGCGATTCATGTTTCAAAGAATTCCGACTTATATTGGGTTATATTTAATTAAAGTTCAAAACATAAAACTACGAACTATGGTGACGCTGCGGGCTTATTTTTAATTAAATATAAATTATACATTCAAACTTCATTTAATAAACAAATTCGTTATTATAATTTCAATCAGACGTAATTAGATCTTTATATTATCTAATTCATATTATATTGCAAATCCAACATATTTTGACTATTTCATCTTAAATTTATTATTTTATTATTCAAATTGAATTAATATTCTAAATCATTGAATTCGAGTTATTTAAATTTCCAAATCAACATTTAAAACTAATTTTAAATGTTTGACTCAAAGGTTAAAAATCAAAGTCGTTACATGATCTATGCTGGGGATTATTGTTAATATCTCTATCGAGGTCAACTCCATTTGCATTGGGTTCTCAGAGCTAGCCAGCCAACTTTGCCAAAGAGTCGGCTTTTTCATTCTGTTCTCGTAGGATATAAGCGATTTTGTTGCAGCCAAATCAGATCAACAGATCCTCCATTCAGTCAAGATAGGCGGCAATTCATGCCCCCTTGGTCTGGAATAACCTCCTGACCTGAAATACAACATCCTGTGAGTCACATAAAATGTGAATGGTTTTTACTTCCAATTCTTTTGCAAGTTTTAGCCTGGCAATCACGACTTCATACTCGGCCTCATTGTTGGTAGCTGGAAAGTCAAGCCTCAGTGCATAACAGACCGATCACTCCTCAAGAGTTAATAAACAATTACGGCACCATAACATTGATTATTGCAAGCTCAATCCATGATACTCTCCATATGACGGTTGACGGGTCGAATCTACTTCGGTATCATCTGGAGTTGTGAATTCCACACTAAAATCTACCAGTGTCTGTCCTTGAATTGCTCGCTGATGAATGAACGCAGTGTCAAACTAACATACTTCATTATTCCATTTGAGTAACCTTCCAAATCCCTCAGGTCACTGATGGACCTATCATAGCGGCTGGCCAGTATACATTTTGATATGGTGAGCGTGAAAATAGTGACGCAACTTCCTTGAGGCTATAAGAGAGTTTTTTGATTTTGGAGTAGTTGCAGTCTTCCCCTATCAACCTTTTGCTCACATAATACACTGGCCGTTGAACTCAATTTTCCACACGGACGAGTGCTGAGCTGATAACATGCAATGATACCACAAGATACACGAATAAGTCCTCGTGATTGATCGACTTCGACAATATTGGAGGTCAGATGATTCAACAAATTCTGGAAGTCCTCAATGCAGTCAGGCATCCAAAAAAAGTTGCGCTTCTCTCGCTTTATCTAGTCAAAGAAAGGAATGCACTTGTTTGTAGCCTTGGATAAAATTCTACCCAGAGCCGCTACTTTCCCATTCAACCTGTACACATATCTAATTTTTCGAGGCTCCAGAATGTCTCTTATGGCTTTTATTTGATTGGGTTTAACCTCAATTCCCTGAGAGTTGAGGATAACATCCAAAAACTTCCCTGACGCAAGACCGAAAGAGCATTTCAAAGGGTTGAGCTTCATCCCATATTGGTGGAGAATACCGAACATTTTCGCCAGGTTATTTACATAATTAGTCGATTATCTCGACTTCACGAACATACCATCAACATACAACTTCATCGACTTTCCGATTTGATTCTAAAACATACGGTTAACCAACCACCAATATGTTTCTCCAACATTCTTTTGCCCAAACGGCATGATTACATAGCAATATTACCCGAGGCCCGTTGTAAAGCTAGCGTGCTCTTGGTTCGGCACATTCAATGGGATTTGATTGTACCAATAGTATGCATCCACAAAGTAAAAAAAATCATGCCCAACCGTTGAGTCCACGAGCTGGTCGATTCTGGGACGTGGAAAGCTGTCTTTCGGGCCAGCTTTGGTCGAAAGACCAGCTTTGGTCAAGTCAGAGAAATCGATGCACGTCTACCACTTCCCATTGGAATTGTTTACAAGAACTAGATTCGATAACCAATTCGGTTGCAACGAGTCCTAGATAAACTCGTTATGCTTTAGTCTCTCAACTTCTTCTTTCAAAGCTATTGACCTTTCTACATCGAGGATACATCTCTTTTGCTTCTCTGGAGCGTACTTTGGGTTGATCTTGAGTGAATGACTTATGATGATCGGTAATATTCCACACATGTCAGCATGGGCCCAAGCAAACACGTCAAGGTTTGCAGGGAGGATTACCATTGTGGTCTCATTGGGAGTCGCCTTTTGATATCCTAGATCTTCATTTTCTCTAGGATCAATGTCTTTGAATTGACGACTAAATTGTTCAGCCCGAGATTTGATCTTTACTTGTTATGCATCGCACCCCTAGTTCGAAGGGAATCATCGATAGATTTTCCCTTCTCTTTACTGCGAGTGTCATTCCATTCATTCAAATTAGCATGCTCATCCTGCTACTTGGTCTCCTCGTACCACTCTGACCCTATTCTCAATCAAAAATTTTAATAGCAAGCACCAAGGAGCTATGCATGCTCGAAATTCAGCAAGCGTCAATCAACCCAAAAAAACACTGTATAGAGTGTTAATGCCCACTAAAAGAAATAGGAGGATCCGCACTCTCCGACGGTCTCCCTCACCCAGTTCAACCAACAACTTAACCATGCCTATCGGTTCGTTCGCAGTGCAATTGAATCCGTGAATCTTGCCTTTACATGGCTTTATATCCTTAGCCTTCAACATCATCTAGTCTTAGGCTATTTTAAATAAAACGTTTAGGGTCTGCACTCTCCGACAGTCTCCCTCACCCAGTTCAACTAACAACTCAACCATGCCTATCGGTTCGTTCGTAATGCAATTGAATCCATGAATCTTGCCTTTACATGGCTTTATATCCTTAGGCTTCAACATCATCTAATCTTAGGCTCTTTTAAATAAAACGTTGATGGAACTTCCATGGCCAATAAGGACTTTCTGCACCAAAGGTGTGCCAATCATGGTCGAAATTACAAGGGGGTCGATAGTTGGGGATCCCACCCCACCAGCTTCACAATTATGGAAGACGATATCATCCATCATCGTCCTCCGCTGCTTTAATGGAGTAGTTTCATGGGCAGTGTTGCACTCTTCAGTCTCGATGTGTTTTACGATATTTGATTTTGTTCCATTGGATGAATAATAAAGTTCGCCGGATATGGTCCTCCGACGATACTATTAATAACAATTCCTTTATTCCTGGGTTAGGTGGCGGCTCTAGGAGCTGCCTAACCTTGATGCATGAGGTTCAAAGTCCCTCGCCCCTGTCTTGAGGGACCACCTTAAACTCATTCAACTTTCCTTCACATATCAATTTCTCCATAATGCCTTGGAGATTACGACACTCGTCGGTCATACGGCCGTAAATCTTATGGAATAAACAAAACTTTCCGGTTTGCAATTCCTTCTCCATGGACTCTCGTGAAAGCGGCTTCTTATATTGCATGTTACTATATGTGTCCAGATACACATTCTCCGACGTGTCATTCAGGGGAGTGTAGTTATCAAAATTTTGGAATCGGCGTCACTTATTAGCATTCTCTTTTTGGTTATAGCCTACTCCATTGTCATTCCTGTGTTGATTGTTATTTTGTTTGTTTTGATTCTGGACATTAACTTCAACTTTCCCAGAATTCTCTCTAGATTGCTTCACTGTCACATTACTTCGGACACCTCATTCACTTTATCACTTTCTCTTCTCTTCCGCCTCCTATTGACATCTTTGATTTGCAAATACATGTTAACCTTCTCATAAAATTAGTCAAGAGTCAAGGGAGGCTTCAAAGTCAATTACTTTCCAAATTCAGTCTCTGGATCAACACCATCAACCAGAGCCATCAGAATAATCTCCGGATTAGGATTGTTAATCTTGGTGATGACAATATAAAAATGATTGCGGTAGTCTTTGAGCGTCTCCCCATGGGATTGCTTCGCACGGGAGAGGGTCATTACATGCTTTGACTTGGAGGCATGAAGCCGAAATTGGTTCATGAACTTCTTACTTAAGTCCTCGAATTTCGGCACAAATCTAGGAGGCAGTCGAGTAAACCACATTAACGCAACTCCATCGAGATACCTAGGGAATACTTCACACTTGATGGCATCCGGAGCTGGGGCCAAATCCATATACCATGTATATGTCATCAGGTGATGGCGAGGATCTGTATTGCCTGAGTAACGATTCATCAAAGGAAAATTGAATCATGCAAGAAACTCAACCTATAGGATGTCGTAAGTAAATGGAGTGTGACTGCAGTCAACCACCCAGTCTTCATTATTATATCCTCGGCTGTCGTTCATTATCTGCCTCACCGTGATAGTAAAATCAGGAGTATTAAAAACAAGTCATGGTTTCGAGTTCTTGCCCCGTTCTAGCCCTATCCACTTTCATTACAGGCTACATCGCCTGTGTCGCCGTCCGGGCGCTACTTCCTTGACCCTGTTGTCCCGGTCAATCATATGATGCAAGGGAGGAAGCACATCAGAGCGAGAGATGCCAAGGGAGTCATGATTTCTAGGAGGAATCCGTGTTGGTGAAGGGGCCATCTCGGCATTATCCAGCTCGACACGGTCCGGTTCGACATTATAGAACCGTCGAATCGGCAAATAGAGCTAGGTGCCTACCAAACTGGAGCTCTTACAGGTTTTGAGGTTTGATGAACTATCACTATTGTTGTATGTCTCTCCCTCCTTCCACAAGAAGACGAGGCTTCTATTTGATGGCGTGGTGGAATCTGAGCACTCTGACATCTGAGTTTGTTCCATTGCACCACCATGTGATTCATATCCTTCCTCAAGGTGATGTTTTTGCACATCTGTCCATTCAATGGTATCGCCGTCTTGTTCAATATTTCCATGAGCTCGATGAATTCATCACGAATCACATATGCAGTAGCTGACTTTCAATGTTGAAACAACTTTAACAACTATATATGTAAAGGATGTTCTAGGATGAAGTGGTTGAATTGGTGAGTGTTTACTAGAATGAAGTAAGCACTACACCAAATAAACAAATTTGAAACATATGGTATTTTTTGCTTGAAACACTTTTTTTGTTGTTTCGAGATATGAAACAATTATCTAGTGTTTCTGTTCACGTCTAAGTGTTTCCACTTATTTTTATCTTTTTAAATACTTTATTTTACGTGAAAGAACCATTCTTATAGCATCGGTGATTTACAAACCTAAATTAGCTTTCCCAAAACTAAATCATCAACTGCATTTCTTCTTTTCTACAAGCCTTTCCCTTTTGCCGTTTTTTAAATCTTCAATCGTAGATCTTCTCTACATCAATCGGGTACTCCCTATGGATCTGTCATCTAGCCGAGCTTCCATTTAACCATCTTCCATCTAGTGTGTCACAGGTTATTTACTTCCATCTACCTACCTGTACTGATTAATGTCGATTGTCAAACTTCCATCTAGGGATCTATACTTAGTAATGTCAATCGTCAAGCTTTCATCTACAAATTTGTACTAATTAATGTCGATCATCGAGCTTCCATCTAGCCGAGCTTCCATCCTCTTATCGAAATGGTCAAAGGTTAGTATATTATTTTGATATGATGAATGTTTAACTTACTGTTCCATTGGTTTGTTTGGGCTTATCATGATGTGGTTTTGGTTCAGATTATCCTATGTAGTTAAATGATTACTACTCTAATTTTGAATCTAAATTGGAAATTGTTACTTTGAGTTCGATTGATAATTGAAGTTATTCTGTATAACTATAGCTCATGTAAAGCTATACTTTGTTGAAAGCTTTAGTCCATCTTTGAATATTGAACTTTTTCTTGTTACCTTAATGCTTCAGTTGTTAACTGTAGATTAGACTAATACGTATTGTGATAATTAATTGATACAAGCTAACTATTCAGATATGTATATTGTGGTAGTGGTGAAAGAACGCTATACTGACAGACTACTTTATTGACTTAGAACAATGTCGGTGAAAGAAGGAAAAAGAGTAAATATTCATTTTTCATATTGTATAATAGATAGTAATCATGAATTTAATCAGTATTCATATATTTTAATGAATCAAGTAAATCACTAGATTGATTGACGTAAATAAAGAGTTGTGATCAATTAAGATAGGAGGTATATGCATTTGGGATGAAATACCTAGTCCTACATCAATTTGTTGCAATCCTAAAGTAGTTACTATATTACTCATATGTTAATTAATTGGTTTTATTAACTTAAACTACATGAAAGTTTAATTAGAACACATTAGCAAGCTTGAATTCCCTACCCTTGACATTTAAAAAAATCATCCCGTATAGTTCATCTTTGCTGAAATTACCTTTGAGGCTATAGCCGTTGGCAGCCATGGAAACTGAGAACAATACATTTAAAATGAATAGTGCAAAAACATTATTTTTCCTAGAATGCAACACCGATTAAGGACTAGGTATCTTCAGTCAATCAATGATGTGACCATAGTAAATTAATTTATATATTACATTTAAAACCTTGATACGAATTAGTTGAATTAATTTATATATTCCATTTAGCCAGCAAAATATGCTTTAATTATTGAATATTATTTTTCATGGTCTAAACCTATTTATTGATGTTTATACACGTGTGTGTGTGTGATTTATATATATATATATATATATATATATATATATATATATACGTATGATGATTTATGTGTATGGCCATTCTAGTTCTTTACATCTTTAAATTAATTAGTTACAATCCAAAATTAGAAAATAAAATATAAATATAAACATACATAATGTTATTTTGGTTCCAATCTATCTTATTTATTTTCCAATTGTAGGAGGTCAATCACATGAATATCTTCTTTCCATAAGTTTGCATGAATATAATAGTACGTGTCATCATAATTAATACAAACATCAATGATTTTGAAATTTTCGCATTAAAATTGTTTGGCCTAAGGCAACTATTGTCGTACATTTGAAATCTTGATCTTCTTGGTTGTTGAATGTTGACTGATCGACTGGTTTACTTACAATCAAAGAATTTGATCCCATAACTATTCAAGGTAAGGCTAGAGGCAGATTATTGTCCCAAGCAATCAAAGAACCAAATGGTTGTTGGGACTATTGTATTTTACTATATGTGGTAGGAGTGAAGCCTTTTTTCAAAACTTTGATGCATACACCAAAGTATGTAAACTGGAAACAATTTTGAAGTGCAAACTAGGAAAATGGTTTTCTTGTTGTTAGATTTAGTACCGAGTGTGACTGCTCTAATATTCTAGCATTAAGACCTTGGTTTATCGACATGCATCTAATAATTATGGAAAAACTAAATCCCACTATGATTATGAAGTTAGATATTTTGATTTTTTTCTTACTAAAGGACATTATTTGTGAGGAAGAAAATACGAAATAGGTACGGTGTTACTGCCAGATTCTCGCTCATCTTTTCTTATAGCATTGTAAACTTTGAAATGTTTTTGGTCCTTCAACCCATTATCATTCAAGTACAACATTGACAAATTATTTTTATAAACATTGTAATTACCAATAATGTCATCCATTTGGAAGGACATTATCATTGTGTCATCCGTTCGAAAGGACATTGTCATTATTACTCATCTAAATCCATTTTGAAATGTTCTGGGTCCTTCAACCCCTTCTCTATAAATATTGTACCTATCTAAAATCAAAATCCATTTGGAAGGACATTATTAGTCTTCGTTCCTTCATAGCTTGCATATGTTTCCTCACTACCTCGCCAATTTACCTCATCTACGCCCGGTCCTTCAACCCATGCCTATTGCCTTCTTATAAAGCGAAGCCAAATCACACCATTGGTTAAATTTAATCACTATAGAACACAGATAAATAACCATGTAGATGACACTGAAAGAAGTGTGATATTTGGTTTTCATCAACACTTGTTTTAACGATCAAGTGTTGAAAATGTTATATAAAAAATTTTGAAGGGGAAAATGAACGTATCTTGAGAATGAATGGTAAACAATATATAAAACTTGTCCTCAAAAAATTGATAATAGAATTCACCTCCCGTCAATTGTAAAACTAAGAGAAGAATTTCTGGATCTTAAAAATTTTGAAGAAAAAAAGAAAATATATAAAAGAGGAATCTAAATTTCATTATTTTTATCACGTGCCTTCTTACAGACCAATGTAATATATAAACCTCAACAAACAGAAAACAACCAGTTTACAGAACCAAAATTACAAAAGAACAAAAACACTAATAAAATTATCAAAAACCACTACTTAACAACCCCTTCTCAAGATGGACTTGGTTTCGAATAACAAGGCCAATCTTGGACAGGAACATTATTTACTAAACCAATTTGAGAAGAAAGGAATTTATGTTGATCTGCACCTAATGGTATAGTCATGATATCAACAAGTTGCATTGAAGACTTCACGTGTTTGCAGTGAATAAAACCATTTTGAACGTATTCTCTGACATAATGAATATCCAATTTCTGAAGCTTACTTCGTATATGCTTTTTTTTCTCATGAAAAACTGGATTTTCAACAATACGTTGTGCAGAAATATTATTACAGTATAAACTGATAGGAGTAGGAACGTGTTAGGAATATATTTGTATATACTTGTTTCCTCGGTTTATTATATATTTCCCAGTATAGAAGATTATATTTGTTTCCACTAGTTTATTATATGTTTCCCAGTATAGAAGATTATATTTGTTTCCATTTGTCTAAGATATGTTTACTGGGAAACATAAACTCATTTTTCTATAAATTTGTATCATCTGCACAGTTTTTAATAAGAAGAATAATTTTCCAACATGGTATCAGAGCCTAAAAATCCTAGCCTCCTCGATTTTTGAAACTTGCGCAGTCAATCATGGCCAATGAACATAGTTCTGATGGATCTGCCAACAGTGGAACCTCTCTAAACCCCTTGACCTTTTCACTTTATGATCCAAACAAAGATCCGTCTTCCCCGTATTATCTATCTTCCCGGTATCAGCGTATCATGAGTTTGATTGGTAACTCTGATGCTCCTTCCATATCTGGTCGTTTGATGGGTAAGTTTTCCGGTATCCCTTGGATTGTTGATACATGTGCTACCGTACATGTGACGGGTTGTTTAGATTGTTTGGTTGATCGATTTGAGTGTTCTTCTTTTCCTGTGACCTTACCGGATGGTGCAATAATCACATCTAATTTGTATGGCCGAGTTGTTTTGTCTGCTGAGTTGGCGCTCAACAATGTTCTTAATGTTCCAGATTTACATTGCAACTTAATTTTTGTGTCGTGTTTAATTAATGATACTCAATGTGATGTACTCATTACCCGTGCATTGTGTATTATTCAGGACCGAAGTACGAGGATAGTGATTGGAGCGAGTGAACGGTGGGGTGGACTTTACTATTTTTGTGATGCTTCAAAGGTTAGATCTTCAGCTATTTTGGCAGTACAAAGTGGAGATTTGGAGTTATGGCATAATAGACTTGGTCACCCGGCTGAGAAAGTGATGAAGCATTTACCTTTTATTAGTTATTCTTTGCATTTAAATAAAGCATGTGATGTTTGCCACAAAACTAAACAGACAAGGGATAGTTTTTCAAATAGTAATAATAGAGCTTTTAAGTGCTTTGAACTCATTCATTGTGATTTGTAGGGACCATATAGTTGTGTCTCTTCATGTGGTGCTAAGTATTTTTTAACTATAGTTGATGATTTTTCTAGAGTAGTATGGGTGATTTTGTTAAGAGATAAAACTGAGGTATATTCGATGTTTATGAAATTCATTGCAATGGTTAAACATTAGTTTGATAGTAATATTTGCCGTGTTCGTAGTGACAATGGTACTGAGTTTAATTGCTTGAAAGATTGTTTTTCAAGCCAGGGTATTCTGTTTCAAACCTCTTGCGTCGGAACCCCCCAGCAGAACTGGAGAGTGGAAAGAAAACATCGACATATTCTCAATGTAGCTCGAGCTTTGAGGTTTCAGGTGTCTTTACCTATTGAGTTTTGGGGTGAGTGTATTCTTGCTGCTAGCTATTTAATTAATCGAACTCTCTCTCGATTGTTAAATTATAAGTCCCCTTATGAGATTTTATATGACACTCATCCTTTGTATGAGAATATTCGAGTGTTTGGGTGTCTTTGTTTTGCTTATGATACACAGTCTAAAAAAGACAAGTTTTCTAGTCGTAGATGCATATTTGTTAGGTATCCCGCTGATAAGAAAGGGTTGAAATTATTTGATTTGTCTATGCATCAGTATTTTATTTCCCGTGATGTTGTTTTCTATGAGACGGAATTCCCTTATCCTTCTCTGATTATTGAGAATAAAAATAGTACAGGGTCTGACTTTGAGGGAGGGTGTTGTCCCTCAGTTTGTGGAGATGAAGTTTTCCCAACAGGAATTTCTGTTGTAGTTCAATACACAATGCCATCTGCAGTTGTAGACTCGAATGAAGGGGAGGGAAAATAGCTAGGAGCAGCGCCTGCTTCAGCCTTGGATGTTGTCCCGGTTGCAACCCAAGTCCCAGTTGTTGAACTTAGTAGCAAGCTTGGTCGTGGAAGCGTCTAAAATCTCGTCCTGCTCATCTTCAGGAATATATGACAAGTCTCATCAGTCCACCCCCATACTGTTTCACCTAGCACCCATCCTTCCTTAGGTACTCCATATCCCCTTGCATATTACATGAGCTATAAAATATTTTCTACGCGACACAGAGATTTTCTTGCAACGATTATTGCAGGTGTTGAGCCTACCTCTTATCGTCTGGCCTAGAGGGATGCTGGATGGAGATCTGCTATGTAGAATGAGATACAAGCATTAGAAAATAATGGGACATGGAGTTTGGTGGATTTCCTCCTGGTAAGAAGGCGTTGGGAAGTCGTTGGGTGTACAAGATTAAGTACAATTCTGATGGTTCTATTGAGCGGTTGAAGGCCAGACTAGTTGTTTTTGGTAATCACCAGGGGGAGGAAATTGACTATTCAGAGACATTTGCACCAGTGGCCAAGATGTCTATGGTTCACACATTTCTGGTTGTAGTAGCAGTCAAAGGTTGGATCTTGCACTGGATGGATGTTCATAATGCTTTCCTTCATGGTGATTTGCACGAGGAGGTGTATATGAAGCTTCTCCCAGGTTTTGAGCATAGTGAACCCAACAAAGTATGTCATTTGCGTAAGTCTCTCTATGGTCTGAAACAAGCACCATGTTGTTGGTATGCTAAACTTGCTACTTCTTTGACTGCTTATGGTTTCTCTTAGTCTCTTTTCGATTATTCTTTGTTTTCCGACGGGAGTGGAGATATACAGATTCATGTACTTGTTTATGTTGATGATTTGATCATTTCTGGTAATGATTCAGAGGCAGTTGACAAATTTAAGAAATATCTTAGTTCTTGTTTTCATATGAAGGACTTGGGAGTCTTCAAATATTTTCTGGGTATTGAGGTAGCTCGTGGTGCAACTGGTATTTCCTTATGTCAGAGGAAGTATGCATTGGATTACAGAGTGCGGACTCTTAGGTAGTAGACCGGCAACTTTTCCTATGAAGTCGAACCACAAGCTTGGGTCCTCTACCAGCCCACCTCTCGAGGAGGGGAAGCAGAATTAATGTCAAGTTGGTAGATTGATCTATCTCTCTTTTAATCACCCTGATTTAGCATATGCAGTACACGTTTTGTTCCAGTTCTTGTAGAAGCCAAGACAAGATCATTGGGATGCAGCACTACGAGTTGTGCGTTATCTCAAGAATTCCCCGGGCCAGGGAATTCTCTTGAGAGCTGATTCAGAATTGACTCTATTTGGCTGGTGTGATTCTGATTGGGCAAGTTGCCCCCATACACGACGTTCTACTACAGGATGGTTGGTGTTTCTTGGTGGTTCCCCTATCTCTTGGAAAACCAAGAAACAGAAGACAGTATCATTATCTTCCGCTGAGGCTGAGTATCATTCACTAACAGCCTTGACATGTGAGTTGAAGTGGCTGAAAGAATTGCTAACATGTTTGGGTGTTCAACATATTTCTTCTATTCCGGTTTACTGTGATAGTTAGTCCGCGTTGCATCTAGCAAAGAATCCTGTGTTTCATGAATGCTCCAAACACATTGAGGTAGATATGCACTTCATTCATGATGCTATTCAGGATGGGACGATCATTATGTCATATGTACGTACTTCTTCACAACTTGCTGATATCTTCACCAAGCCACTCAGGAAGCAGCAGTTTGTTTCTTTGTTGCGCAAGTTGGGCATTTGTGATCTGCATGCTCCAACTTGAGGGAGGGTGTTAGGAATATATTTGTATATATTTGTTTCCATTAGTTTATTATATGTTTCCTAGTATAGAAGATTATATTTATTTCCATTAGTTTATTATATGTTTCCCAGTATAGAAGATTATGTTTGTTTCCATTTGTACAAGATATGTTTACTGGGAAATATAAACTCATTTTTCTATAAATTTGTATCATCTGCACTGTTTTGAATAAGAAGAATTATTTTCCTATAGAACATTTATACCTAATTCACTCAACTGTCCTTCGAGCCAAACAATTTCACTAGTCATATAACTCATACTTCCATAATTGGATTCTGTAGTACTCTTAGACATAGATTTTTGCTTTTTTTTCCAAGAAATTAACGAATTACCCAGAAAAATACATTAACCACTTAAAGACTTCCATGAATCTAGACCAGTACCCAATCAACATCACTATAAGTTGTTAATATTAAATCTGAGTTTGTAGAAAAATAAAGGCCAAGATTTGAAGTACCCTTATGATATCAGAGAATGTGTACAGCTGCTTTACAATTTTGACTTAATTATTGAGTAATAAATGAAATATTAGGTCTAGTAAGATTTAAATGGATAAATTTACCAATGAGTCTTTTTAAAATTTCGGGATCTTCTAATAATTCACCATCAGTAAGACTGAGTTTCAAACCCTCTTGCATAGGAAATATAGCAGGTTTGCATCCTTTCATATGATTATCTCGAAGCATATCTAAAATGTATTTTCTTTGATTTAAAAGTATACCAGACTTTGATCTTGAAACCTCTATTCCAAGAAAATATTTCAGTGAGCCTAAATCTTTATTTGTGAAAGCCTTATGCAAAGCATTTTTCAAATTATTCATCACTGTAGTATCATTTCCAATCAATAAAAATCAACATATGTAACTATGACAGTAAAATAATCACCCTTGTGCATAAAAAACATTGAATACTCTTATCTAGATTGAGTAAAACCCCATTCGACCGAAAATTTTGTCAATTATTTGTTCCAACATCTACTTGCCTATTTAATTCAAACCATAAATTGACCTTCTACGTTTACCTGGTTTGACCTTTTTATAACCTAAAGGTGGAGTAATATACACTTCTTCATCAATATAGCCATGAAGAAAAGCATTATTCATATCCAATTGATGTAAATTCCATTTCTTTATTGCAACCATAGTCATGATAAATCTAGCAATAGTTAATCTTGCTACTGGACTAAAATAATGTTTATAATCTTTACCAGATATTTGGTTATCACCTCTTGCAAACTACTCTGCCTTTGCATATCTGAATATCACCATTAGGTTAAAATTTAGTTTTATAAACCCATTTAGACCTATTAGCCTTTTTGCCAATAGGTAAATTAGTTAATTCCCATGTACCATTATTTTCAAGTGTTTGCAACACTTTATCCATTGGTTCTACCCATTCAGGATGATCCTTTTCTTTATTATAAGAAGAAGGCTCATAAGCTACCAACAAATTATTTAGGCTACATAAATTTTCTTTATCCAAATGGGAAGACATGGTTCAACATAAAAATTAAAGAAAACATAACTGTCAAAATCAAAATTTTGAATGACTCTTGTAGCTGGTTTTGTCATAACAAAATTATCAAACTTCTTAGGATATTTACTAGGTTTAGAAGAGAATCGAAGATTTTGTATTTCGATAACTTAAGGAGCATGATTTTGAGTAGAAGAAGAAATAGTATAATTTGTATCAAATTTTTCAGAAGAAGCAAAATTTTGAGGAAAAATTTCCAATTGGTGTTTTGAGGAATTTGAACAGCTTGTTGATTATTTCTACAGTTTATAAGATAAATTTTTTTTTGAATATCTAAAGCAAGATTAACCAATGGGAGTGAAGTTTCTGGTATTAAGAAATAGAGGAAGGAATCGTATTTGGATCATCCTTGAATGGAAAACAAATTTCTACAAAATAAACACCTCTACTCAAGACAACATTTTGAGTATTAAGATCGTATAATTTGTATCTTTTTTCTAGCATAAGGATACCCTAATAAAATGTATTTTTTGATCTAGGAGCAAACTTTTCAGATAATATCTGAGCAGAAAATCACAGACAACCAATAACCCTCAAATAATTATAAACAGGCAGCAAACAATTACCCCAAATTTTGTAAGGCAAACCAGCATGATGTCTTATAGTTCTAACAGTCTCAAGAAGATGTTTATGCTTCCTTTCTACTCTACCATTTTGTTGAGGATATCCTAGGATACATCTTTGATAATAATACCTTTATTTGCAAATAACACTCTACATAATTCCTGAACAATCTTTGTAATTGAGTTTGAACATACTTAAGAAAAGCAACAATTACAAGATATGCACTTGAGTTTTTGAATGAATCAAATGAGTCCAAGTAGTTCTGGTATGACCATCTAGAATTGCCAAAAATATTTAGCACTAGAAAATGAAGGTCTTAAATATGGACCTCAAAGATCTATATGTATCATGTCAAAGGAATCATCATCATATGAAATTGATTTTAGAAAAGGCATTTTATGATGTTTACCGAAACACAAGCTCATAACTAAAATCAAAATTATTATTATCATCATTGTATGAAATGGAAACTATTAAATGTTTCATATGACTAGCAGAAATATGACCTAATCTAGCATGAATAATTTCAATACTAGGTTTTACATTTGCAGTAATAGTATTATTAGTATAAGAAAATGAAGTATTAGTAATAGAAAATTCGGAAGAACTAACTAAACTGCATGAAACCGAGTTTAAAAGGATTTGCAGAATTTGTATAGACCGAAATGCCATGATCCAAAACCATAATCTTTCTTAGTTGAAGGGTCTTGAAAATAAATTGAAATTTTTTCAACTTTGCACTCACATGATTATCATTTAATAATCTCTCAGTATAAATCAAAATATGTTTAAATTCGGGATTATAAAAGGCATTTTTGAGAATTATTTCAGAATTTAGGTCATTGTGCCAACATATATAACCATTTTAATAGTTCCATTAGGCAATGATATTTTAATTGGATTATTAAGTCGTTTAGGTGAAGCAAAAAATTCCAAATTAGATGCCATATGATCTGTTGGCCCTGTTATATGATAAAACTATCATAATCAACTTTTTCCGCTAAACATTCAATATTTGAAGCTGAGAATGCATCTGCAAAATTTGCAATAGTATACAGAGAATTATTTTTAGATGTAGTTGCCTTAAAATTTTGTTGAATCGTCTTGAGAACTTCATTATAAAGGCCAACAAAATTGTTTGATGTGCTTCAGTTTCTGTAGTCCTCTTCCCTAAATTCCTTCATTATTATTCTGTACATTACTTTCCATTTTTTTATTTTTCTTCCCTTTCAAAGTTGTCCACCATTTAGGGTAGCCAACTAGTTTGAGCTACTATTTAATCATATGCCATTTCTTCTTGTAATATTCACATATAACCACACTTTTTTGCCTCTTAAGATCTTTCTTAATAGTTTGATAAGAAGGCTTAGGAAAAGTTATTATAGCTTGAACTTGAAAAACTCTTATGTCATCATAACAGTAACAATATTAAGTTTATTTTTATTCTCAACTTAGTGTAAAATATAATATGCCATATGTGTTGAAGCCAAAATTTGATCTCAACACCAAAGGTACCTCTAGGATACTTCACCAAACGGTATGACTTGAAATTACGGAGCTACAAACACAGAATAAAAGGCAGAAAGTAAAAAAAAGGATTTTTAAAGTGGTTCGGCTTAGAAATAGCTTACATCCACTATAGAGTCACTTCTCATTATCATATTTGAGTTTGCAAGGTACACACAATATGATTTTACATCCATTTTCTCCTCTCTTTTATGATATTTTTCCCTCTACTTCCTCGAATTCTCCTTGATCCACTCGTATATGTCAATGGAATGATTAAATCCTTCTAAGTATGGAGTTTTCTTTATGGAAATCTTCAACACTTGATTACTTGAACGATTTTGATAACTCCCGTGGAGGATTTCATGTTAGATCTTAGTTTAGATATGTGTAATGGAGGTTAGAATTGCTTGAGATGATGGAGAAAATAGTTGGGCAGCACTTCGTGATGTGTGGAATCGATCCCCAAAAGTATGGAGGCCATGGGGTATTTATAAGAGAAGTTGGAATGAAGTGGTGAGCTGAAAGTCATGTGTACAGGGTTTGGGTCGTTCACGTAGTAATTACGAAAATGCCACTACCAGTTGTTGCCAGCTGTCGCCAGTTGTCTTGACCAAGATGCTCGACTGACTATACTTATGTTTTGCCAAGTGATGAGCGCCCGACCAGATGACGTGCGATCGACCAATTATGTGCGAGCCACTATGGTGTTTAAACATGCTAGTACATGACCGACTGACCATGTTATTGCGCGAGCCTTGCTCGACCGTCCTGTGCACGACCAGGCTATTGCTCATGCCATTACGATGCTCAACCATATGTGTCATGCTCGACCAAACGTGATGCACGACCGGGCTTATGTGCGACCTCTCATGATGCTCGAATCTTAGTGTGCACGAGCTCAGGGTGCACGACCCATAACTTTTGCCACTGACCGGCCAAAAGGGTTAAATGGTGACTGACCCCGATAGATGTGCGAGCCATGATGTTTCTTGATCCATTAAAAAGCTTGACCCATCATTTCGTTAGTGTTTCAATCTATCAGAATGTGCGTGATTTTTAAGGGATAAACATTTTCCCCTCGAAGTTTATAATTTTGATTTGCAAAAATTACAAGCTTCGAAATAATTAAATATACATAATTTGATGGAGTAAACTTGGTTCCTCATGGGTCGTTCGCATATAGCATGTCCAGGTCGGGCTTACACGTGTCATTACAGTTTGGTCGGTCTGGTTGCACATGGTCTTGAACGAACGAGGCTATACATGCTACCATGGGTTGAGCGAGTCTCTTGGATCGAGCTAGCCCTCTGGGTCGAGCCAACCCGTTCACCTTCTTTGCTTTAAATTGCTTATTGCCCTTGATTTTTGTCTTCCATTCATTTTATCGAAGTAAAACATTTGAATGGTGGCTACATTCTCTTGAAAATTCCGCATCCAATCATAGTAATCTCACTCCTTTTCTAATTAGATTAGCATTGTCATTCACTTAGAGGCTCAAATTTTCCAGTGGTACCCATTCCAGCTGCAAGTTCCGTCGATTTCAAACCAAGTCAGAATAACCTATTTTGATTTGAAGTGTTGTGCCTTCTATAGGTGATCCTCGTTTTGTTCTTGTATTGATTTGATTTAAAAAATGGTTGGGGTTTCGAACCAGAATGGTAAATGGGTACGGCTTGAATTTAAATCGAACTTCTTGGTGATTTTTGGGTTTGTAATGATTGGAAATTGGTATGGATCAAATTGGATGGGGTTAAATGTTGTATATGTAAGTATTTGAGGAACTTGATCTATTCGAAATCCTCAAAAACTCTGATTTGAATTGTATGCATATAACATGTTCGATGAAATGCCTGAAACGTGAAACGTTATAGCTGTAAGTTTGTTTGAATAATCCAAGACTTAGAACCCCGTATGCATTTACTTTGATGATGTTTGGAGTCTCTTGTATGAGCTGATTATGTTTTATCAATAATGACCATAATGAATATGGGTTCCTTTTTTGTTGTTGATGATGTATGAGCTCATTGAAACAACCTCTGGTTTTGGTGCTAACTCATGCTTCGACGTCTTGTTTTGATGTTGTATCAGTGTGAATGTGAATACCTCAATCTTTGGAATAAATTTGCGTGTTAACTGTCACTTGAATTTGTGTCTTATTGCATTCACTTTGGGTAGTGATCTTTGTAACTTATTGCTTCTGATCTGCACTCTTAATTATCTTTTACTATGTTAAAATCTTCGGTCTGAATCCAGCAATATCTTGCATAGTTATGTAGGTCTGACTGTCTAAAAGACTTTAGCATGGTTCTGTAGCTTCTTAACACACATACTCGACCCGTTATAGGTTATTCAAGTTCGACCCTTACCTGGTCGTTCATGCTCGACCCCCATCAGGTCGGTCATGCTCGATCCCCATGGGGTCGGTCATGCTCGTTCCCTATGTAGGGTCGGTCTTGCTCGACCTACATCAGTTCGGTCATGCTCAAGCTACACCAGGTCGATCATGCCTGATCCCGATGGGATCGGTCATGTTCGACCCTTATGATGTCGGTCGTGCTCGACCTTCATCAGGTCGGTTATGCTCAACCCCTATATGGGCTCAGTCACGCTCGACCTGTACTGGGTCGGTTATACTTGACCTATTTTAGGTTGGTTGATCCACTTTACTTGGAGATTTCTTTGTGTCAAGCCCTCTTTTGAATGTTGAATCTTCTTACGATGCTAAACCTGTAATAACTTAAACACTCGCATGCTCTCGAGCTTATTATTTTGCTGTTGACCGCTTGCACCAACAACAAATTAGTTTAAATTTTAAGAATAAACACCCAGCGTAACTTATGATTCAAATTGAACGACACATTTTCACAAGATTGTTTTAATTTGATCATTTATAGTTAGATTAAACACTCCCTGCACAAATATGGTCATTCTAGAATCAACTGTCAACGACACTTGGAATTAGTTAATCAGTGCATGTTGATTGTAAATCGCAAGCCTCGTATCTGTGATAACACATATAATTATGCGTATCATTCCCTAGGAAGCGCGTACCTGCGATTTATTTTCAAATATAGTTATTTGTGTGTAGAAATGGTTACTAGACAGCAATCACGCCAAAATCCTGAGGAAGCTACTATGTCTAGTGAGATTGGAAGTTTTGTTCAGGTTACCGGAACTATGTCGGCTATTGCCCCGGGAGTGAATGTCCATCAGGATTTTCCTCAACCCCGGCCTCTTGCCAATGTACCTCTTGAAATATATAAAACAACTCTTTCTTTCAATTCATATCAGAAAATGTCTAAATAATTTAGAATCTCAGAAAAAATGAGGCCAAATTCCTAGCGAAGGAGGATTTTACTGACCTTCCACCCGCTGGGTACATTGCAGTTAACCATCACATGCTATTAAGTGGAGTTGTTCCTCCATTCAATCCATACTTAGAATTAATCCTTCGACGCTTGGCTATTTCCCCATATCAATTACACCCGAATGGTTATTTCATTTTAGTGGGTCTTTATATACTTTTTATGAGGGTCAAACAGCGCGTGCCCACATTTCAAGATATTTGTTCTTTATATAATTTTATGAGTAGGAAGGATCGTCCTTCAATCGTCTTTGTTGAAGGTAAACATTCCAAGATTATCACTGACCTCGTCGAAAGTGTTCAAGGGTTCCTGAACCAATATTTCTATGTCCGGTGCCCTGGAAACTTTTATGGCCGGTGGATGGAAGGAGGTAAACATACTTGATTGAAGTCCTTTATTTTTTTCCCTCCTGAATCTTGATTCTCAAATCTTTACTTACTTTATAGAAATGCCTTCCAACCAGATGCTACCCTTGGTCAAACTCTTCTTGATTCTTTAAAAGCTGTCAATAAGAGTGAACGGAGCAGAAAGTTCTTGATTACAGAAGGATTCCTCCGCCAGTATAACTTGCTTCATCCTTCACGATCTCTTAGGTTAGATCCAACCGATAAGAAAAGAACTACCATCAAGTCCCCTGCTAAGAAAGTTTCTTTAAAAAAGTGCTCAGACCTTGCGGGTAGTAGTAAGACACCTCCCAAGTCTAAATTGACCCTTATCGAGGAAGAAGCGTTCAAACAACGCGAGGGTAAGAGTCTTATGACTTTGTCCGAATAGATCGAGAAGGAAGGTACTATCCTGGGTCCTATGGAGGAAACCGAATAGGTTGAGAAGGTTGAAACTACTTCGAAAACCGTTTCGTACATGATGAAGGAGAATGAGCGGTTTGTAGAGGCTAGAGTTGCTTCTAAGGAAAATTTAGGTACTGAGAAACTTGACGAGAATCCCATTATTCAAGATAGTCAAGGAGAAAGTATCTCAGACACTTTTAGGAATCTAAGTGACCTTAGCTCGGCTAAAGATCTTATCCAGAGCGATATTATGATTTCGGATCCAACAACATCGGTTGCGAAAATTAAAACTACAACATATTCAGCTCGAGATCCTCCTTCTGGGAAAACACTCGCAGACATAGGAATTGTATTTGATGCACCTCTTAAGATTGGTTCTTTATTAGAAGTATAATAGCAAATATTTTATTTATGCTATAAATTCTCAATGCGTTGTATAAGCTTTTTGAATTTGCTTCAGTACTTTCCAATTTAAGTACTGAAACTTTGCTTTGCCCTTTTCCGAGGTTCAGAAATGAGTCACTCATTCACGAAGAATTTTGAACAGAGCACCAAATACTACAATCCAAAGCATCTCCTAAGACCTCAATCATCACAGTACCCAAAACAACCTCACCTGTAACACCCCGAATTTTCTATTAACACTAAAATTGCTAAAATAATAATAAGTGTGTAGAAGAGGGGATGTATCTAATATGAATATAAAAATATTAATAAGTATGTAAGAGAGGGGATGTATCTATTATGAATATAAAAATATTAATAAGTGTGTAAGAGAGGGGATGTATCTAATATGAATATAATAATATTAATAAGTGTGTAAGAGAGGGGATGTATCTAATATGAATATAATAATATTAATAAGTGTGTAAGAGAGGGGATGTATCTAATATGTATATAAAAACAATAATAAGTGTGTAAAAGGGGGGATGTATCTAATGTGTACATTGTAGAATATATATATATATATATATATATATTGCTGAGTGTTTGCTGAGTCACTTCTGACTCATTGCTGAGTCAACAAGATAAACCCCATCTTGTCTGAACGGCTGCGGTTATTTCTAGGTTAAATCTAATGGCCTAAATGCATTCTAAAATCTATAAATAAGTGGGTAGACCCTAAACCTAAATCACTTGTAAAATTAGAGAAGCTACCGTCATGCTGCTGCCATGGAGTTCAGCGTAGCCGTCACAAACTAAGAAGAGGAAGCCTAATCTACTACAACTAAATTCTACTCAACAAAACAAATCAAACCAAAGAACTCTCTCTCTAATTCTCTTCTTTTGTTGGTGAGTATGATGATTCTCACAAGACTATTACAAACTAATTTGATTCAGTTATGAATGGATCACAAGAAAGTGACGTGATTTGTAATTGTAAATTCTATATATTGTGGATCTCTTATTATGTTATTATGTTGTCGTATGATGTAAATTATATATGCTATGTCATGCTATGTTGTAAATTCTCTTATGCTATGTCGTGCTATGTTGAGAATCATGCCAAGCTATGTTATACTATCATACTATGCCATGTTATAAATCATGCTATATTATGTTGTAAAATCATGATGTTGTTGGAACATGCTTAAAGTTATGTTTTTTTTTAATTTAAATGGATCTTGTTTATGGGAATTTGCCTATTAGGTTAGGTGTACCCATAAACTTGAAACTATAATTAAATAAAACTTGAATATGGGAATTTGCCTATTGAGTTAGGTGTACCCATATAAAACCATGTTGTTAAAAAATTAGATGATGTTGATTCACACATGTTCATATGTAAGTTTATGAAAATTGATTGAGATTATATTAGGTGAATTTTGAACAAGTTGACACCTTTAGGTCCATGACATGTATAATCTATGCAAGTTGGACATATGCAAGTTTCACCCCTTATTATGATTCATTTGGTCACATATACATGTTGTTATTATGATAATCTCTTTTATGCTATGAGTTAGGCTATTCGAGTCTAACATATATTTTGCGAATAAACGTTCAAACGTGGGGTAGGGGTAATATTAGGAATTAATAATTTGGGTGCAATTTTGTAAGATTTTGCATACCATGAATGGATGTCCATAATTGAGTCAATTATGGACATTGTTAAAAATTGGAAGTAATTAATAATTCAAGTAGGGAATTATTAAAATTGGGGGAAAGTGGATTATTATTAATAATCAATGCTTAGGACACGAGGTTGGACCCGTTTGTGATGTAAACCTGCCCGGACCCGCCCGGCAAATCCAGTAGTCACAAATGTCGGCCCAATGTGAGAGGTCCTAGGCCCAAACTAAAGCATAACAGTTGTAAAGACACGAGGTTAGACTCTTTTATGGTGTAAGACTGCCCGGACCCGCCCGGCAAATCCAGCTGCCATAAATGCCAGTCTAATGTGAGAGGTCTTTATGAGGTTATGGCCTTAATGAACTAAGAAATACTTAACCAGATAATCATGTAAGGTGGGACATGGGGGTTAAGTAGGTGCCTTGGGTGGCATGAGGAATCTGGTGGTTGCCTTTAGAGGCATTTGAAATACGATTAGACTTAACCAAACACACATGTAAATGAACATGACTAAGTGGGTTAAGTGGGATGGACTAATGGGGACAAGCTTAGGTGGAATGCTTGTGGTAAATAGTGGGGGCCCATTTCAACCAGTATCCCAAAACGTATCTTTGTGGGCTCGACCCAAGTCGAGGACGGGACACGCATACTGGGTTTGACTATAAGAGGCCAAAACAGGGAGCAGTGGCAACGCAAGTCCAACGGGTTTCATATGCGTGTGTGGACCCGGGCTGGTAGGTAAGACGTTGTTGCATCGTGTAGGTATAAGCCGTGCATGTCCGTTGTATCAGGTTGCCACTTTAGGGGAGTGATACACCCCACTGTGGGGCCAACACGGGTATCTACAAGTTAGGGAGCCGATCGAATAATGGGAAGTAGGGTACACCTAGTGGAGATAGGGGCAGGCGGCACCTATGTAGTCAGCTAGGGGTACGTAAAGCCATTGGGAAAGTTTCTAAGTGAAGCTAAGTGGGATGAATCTTTAGGGTGACTGGTGTGGTGCAGTATAGTGTTTATCCTTTAGTATTTAGGAGCGCCTATAACGTTGCCTTTAGCGATTGTCTATGTCCTTAATCTGCTCTTCATAGACATTTTCTTGTTTTCCAGCTTATGCCTTAGTCCAGTTATTTTGGTAATAGTATTGTAGAATTATTATATTCACCAGACTTTATGTCTGACCCCCTCTTTTCCATCCTTTTTCTCCCTTCAGGTCCGCAGGTTGGGCCAAGTTCTTGTGGAGTCTTGTTGGATTGCTTATCTTCTGGAAAGGTTGGACTACTGAAGTAAAGTCCAGCTTGTTATCTTTCTTTTTAATGGCTATTCATGTAATGGGATTATGTACTTGTTTTATCAAGATAGATATTGTACTTGACATTGAATATGGTGTTATGATGTAATCAAACATGTTTTGACTTCTGCTACAATGAAATAAAGTTTTTGAATTTCCAAGTACTATTTTATATCTGTCTTGTTGTAATTTTACTGTTCTATATTCACTTAAAACCTCCATGGAAGTTAATGCATTCCCTTTGTGAGTGACATTAATGGACGTGGGGTGTTACACGTGGTATCAGAGCATAAGGTTACCAGAACAGATAAAAAAAAATTTTAGAAAAATATTTTTTTCTAAAGTATTTTTGGAAGAAGTGCTTTCAAAAAAAAAACATGTTATTTAAAGAGAGTTTTTATGAAAAACATAATCCCAAATAGCCACATCCTTATCTTTATCTTTCGAATTCTCCATTTTGAATCTTTCCTTTTTCGTTTCAACATGGCTGAAGATCTTAATCTCCCAGAAGGTGTGACGATTCCAGGGTGGTTTAGGAGATACTTGGAGGCTAGGGCCACCACTGCAGGCCCAGCGGATACTCCTCCACCCCTAGTTGCACCCATTCCTCCTCCTCCTCCTCCTCCTCGTGTTGACACTTTTGCAAAGACGTGCAAGGAATTCAAGGCTATGGGAGGAAAAACTTTTCAAGGGACTGAGACGTTTGTGGAGGCCAGAGATTGGCTTAAGGAGACTGAGGAATTGTTGGATATCTTTGAAGTGGAAGATGGGAGGAAAGTCCGTTTAGCTGCTTGGTTAATGAAGGGAGAGGCCTCGTTTTGGTGGGAGGTCACTAACGGGGAACGTCCAGTTGATTCATGGGCGGATATCAGACGAAGGTTTGAGGCAAAGTTTCTTTCAAGGGCAGAGGAGAACTTAAATATGGAAAAATTCCTGGCACTAAAGCAAGGGAGCTCATCAGTAAAGGAATATGTCAATAAATTTAATCAGTTAGCAAGGTTTGGCTTGGAGTTGGTGAACACGCCAGAGAAGAAAGCTTTGAGGTTCGTTAGAGGCTTGAATGAACCGTTGCAAGGGTTGGCTATGACCCACATCCCTATGGGAGCCACCTTTGAAAAGCTAGTAGAAATGGCACTTATGCATGAGGATAAGGCAGTTGAAAAGAAAGGGGGTCAGAAGAAACCCCAACAGCAAAATAAGAAGGGTGGTAAAAAACAATAATGGCAAAGGGAAGAAGAAATGCTTCAATTGTGGGACGCCTGGCCATCTCAACAAAGATTGTAGAAAGAAAAAGAAGACTGGTTGTTTTCATTGTGGAGATGCGGGACATTTAGTGAAGGACTGTCCAAAGAAGCGGCAGAGGGCAGGGTCTACCTCGGGAGGACAGGTGCAGGCTCTTATGGCACCAGGGCAGGCAAGGGGGCAAGTTCAGGCTATTGCGGCCCCACCGCTGCAAGAAAGAGGTAGAACAATTTCTGTTGAAAGCTTAGTTTTTCTGTTTGATCATCCTGTCCGTACCTTATTCGATTCTGGCGCATCTCATTCGTTTATCTCTACATCATTTTTTGAATCACTGCACTTGAACACCAGTTTAGTAGAGGATCCCTTGGTCATTTCAAATCCAATTGGGGGTTCGGCTCATTTGACCATGATATGTTTGGATTTGAAAATCTCTATACTTAGCGTTGAATTTAGATGTGATGCTTATGTATTGGGCTTCACGGGCTATGGGCTAATTTTAGGAATGGATTGGTTGTCTAGAAATAGGGCCATTCTTGATTGTGAAAGGAGAGTAGTTAGGCTTGTGACTCGCCTTGGTAATGCTCTCGACATCTTTTGTAATCCCATAAATTCCGTTATGCTAAGTTATCTTGAATCGCTTGACGCGTCTGTAGAGAACCTGCGATCGGTAGAAGTGGTCCGGGAATATCCGGATGTGTTTGAGGAGGTGAAGGGCTTACCTCCAAAGCGGGAGATAGACTTTCGAATTTATCTTGTGGATAATGCTAAACCCGTATCTTTGCCAGTGCGCCACATGGCTCCTCGTGAAAGGAGGGAACTCAATAAGCAAGTAAAGGAGTTGCTTGAGAAGGGGTTCATAAGACGTAGTATATCGGAGTGGGGTGCTCCAGTAGTTTTTGCCACAAAGGCGGATGGGTCTCTTAGACTTTGTATGGACTATAGAGAACTAAACAAGCTTACTAAAAAGAACCGACACCCACTGCCGAGGATTGACGATCTCTTTGATCAGTTAGTTGGCGCCTCCGTGTTTTCGCAGTTGGACTTAGCCACTGGCTTTCATCAACTGAGAGTGGCTGAGGATAGTATAGATAAGACTGCTTTTAGGACTCCTGACGGATTCTATGAATGGCTAGTGATGCCCTTTGGTTTGACAAACGCCCCTGCATATTTTGTTGATTTGATGAGTAGGGTGTTTAGGGAATACCTTAACAAATTCGTGGTAGTCTTTGTGGATGACATCTTAGTCTTTTCTAAGAATAAAGAAGAGCACTCCCTACATCTTAGGGAAGTGTTGGAAACCCTTCGAGCGCATAACCTTAAGGCAAAATTTTCTAAGTGTCACTTCTGGAGGAAGGAAGTACGGTCCTTAGGGCACGTGGTTTCCAAAGAAGGGATAGCAGTGGATCCCGCAAAGGTGGTGGCCATCCAAGATTGGAAGGTCCCTAAAAATGCAACCGAAGTAAGAAGTTTCTTGGGGTTGGCTGGCTATTATAGGAAGTTTATCAAAGACTTCGCAAAAATATCAGCTCCATTAACACGGTTAACGAAGAAGAACCTGGTTTTTACGTGGGACAAAGATTGCGATGATGCGTTCCAACGTTTAAAGAGAGCCTTAACTTCAGCCCCAGTCTTAGTGCTACCAGATGGGAATAAACCGTTTACCATCTATACTGATGCTTGTGGGACGGGACTTGGCGCGGTCCTCATGCAAGAGGGAAGAGTATTAGCCTATGGTGGAAGGCAGTTGAGGGTTCATGAAAAGAATTACCCCACGCATGACTTAGAGCTAGCCGCAATTGTTTTCGCGCTTAAGTCTTGGCGTCACTATCTTCTTGGTGAGAAATTCGAACTGTTCACTGACCACAAATCATTAAAATACTTATTCTCTCATAAGGATTTGAATTTAAGGCAGCAACGGTGGATGGAATTCTTAGCCTCCTACGATTTTGAAATAGCATATACCCCGGGCAAGGGTAACGTGGTGGCAGACGCCTTAAGTAGGAAAAGGTTGTCCTTGAGTCCGTTGTTTGTTGAACGACAAAGCTTAGAATTCATCTCTATGTTTGACTTTAGACCCTCCGTTGACTTAGTACCCGGTCTGTTAGCATCCTTGGAGGTTAGACCTACACTTCTAGGACGGGTTGGTGAGGCACAGCGAGACGACCCACAGTTAGTTGAGATAGTAGAAAAGCTCAAAGGGGGGGGGGGAGTCATCAAGCCATCTTCGTAGGTATACCCTAGACGATAAGGGTTGGTTACGAAGGGATAATAGACTTTGTGTACCACAAGACGAAGACTTAAGGAAGGCCATTCTTGATGATGCTCATTGCTCAAAAATGACCATTCATCCCGGCGGGGATAAGATGTACAAAGATATGAAGCGGGTTTTCTTTTGGGCCGGTATGAAAAAGGATGTGGCCGAGTACGTCGCTAGATGCTTGGTGTGCCAACGAGTTAAAGCAGAACAAAAGAAACCCGGTGGGTTGCTTCACCCATTAGAAGTTCCACTATGGAAATGGGAAAGCATCTCAATGGATTTTGTGGATGGATTACCAAGATCAAGGAAGGGTAACACGGGGATTTGGGTTATAGTAGATAGACTTACTAAAAGCGCCCATTTTATTCCCATGAAAAGTAAGAGGACTGCTCCGTGGTTGGCTTCTTTATACATTAAGGAGATAGTTCGTTTGCACGGTATTCCTTCTAGTATAGTAAGCGACCGTGACCCCATCTTTACTAGCGAATTTTGGAAGAGTTTACAAGAGGCGGTAGGGACTCAGCTATGTTTGAGCACCGCATATCATCCTCAGACAGACGGCCAGACCGAGAGGGTGAATCGCATTCTAGAGGATCTTTTAAGGCTTTGTATCCTAGACTTTGGGGGTACATGGGAAGAGCACCTTCCGTTAGTAGAATTCGCATATAACAATAGCTTTCAGTCTAGTATTGGCATGGCACCTTTCGAAGCTCTTTATGGAAGGCCTTGCCGTTCGCCTACATGTTGGTGGGAATCTACCGATAAAATCCTACTTGGGCCCGATATGGTTAGGGAAACCTCGGAGAAGATTGAGTTGATTCGAAAGAGGATAAAAGCAGCACAAGATAGGCAAAAATCGTATGCTGATAAGAGGAGGACAGATCTTGAGTTTGACATTGGGGACATGGTTTTTATCAAAGTATCTCCGTTACAGAATGTTGTTCGCTTTGGGTCCGTGGGGAAATTAGCACCAAGGTTTGTAGGGCCGTTTCCTGTAAAAAACAGGATTGGGAAGATGGCATATAGGGTGGGGTTGTCTGAGAAACTTAGTGGAATACACGACGTATTCCATGTATCACATTTGAGGAAGTGTTTGCACAAGACCGCGGAGGTGGTAGAGCCAAGCTTGCTTAAAGAGGTGGAAATAGGGCGTGATGCAACAATTAGACGAGCTCCTACATGCATTCTTGGGTCGGAGATCAAAAAGTTGAGGAATCGAGAGGTCAGACTGGTCAAAGTGCAATGGGGAGATGATGAGAGCAACGCAACTTGGGAGACAGAAGAGAAGATGCGTTCGTTGTACCCTTTTCTTTTTGAGGGTATGTCTTTTAATTTCTCCTTTATCGCTTAGCTTATCTTATCTTATCTTTAGTATGTCCTCTCATTAGTATCTTTGACCTTTAGTTAGGATAATCCTATGGTTGAAACATGTGTTTGAGACATGTTATGTATGATGGATGCAAAATGGATGCAAGTGTTTGCTAGTGGTTGCTCGTGGATGCATATATACACACACTTTAGGCACTAGATCGGCTCAGTCACTTCATATTGCATATTGCATATATATGGATGTATTTAGTATAATGGATGTATAATGGTTGTACCATCATATGGATGCTGCATTCGGTTGAATGGGTGTGCACGCATATAGAAGTAGTATGTAAGCAATTAGGATCTTTTGCATACATAATGGATTCATGACACTTACATAATTTGCATTAAGGAGGTCAACTGAATCAGTAGACCGCCTGATTTCGCATTAGGTAAGGACATGTACACACACTTGCATATGATCATAAAGCATTAGAAGTCTTTTAAGGACAATGGATGCCTGTGTATGATGGATGTGTAGATGGACGTTTGGATGGTAGGATATACATTCTTCCAGACTTGAAGATTTCGGGGACGAAATCCTAAAAGGAGGGGAGAATGTAACACCCCGAATTTTCTATTAACACTAAAGTTGCTAAAATAATAATAAGTGTGTAGAAGAGGGGATGTATCTAATATGAATATAAAAATATTAATAAGTATGTAAGAGAGGGGATGTATCTATTATGAATATAAAAATATTAATAAGTGTGTAAGAGAGGGGATGTATCTAATATGAATATAATAATATTAATAAGTGTGTAAGAGAGGGGATGTATCTAATATGAATATAATAATATTAATAAGTGTGTAAGAGAGGGGATGTATCTAATATGTATATAAAAACAATAATAAGTGTGTAAAAGGGGGGGGGGATGTATCTAATGTGTACATTGTAGAATATATATATATATATATATATATATATATATATATATATATATATATAGCTGAGTGTTTGCTGAGTCACTTCTGACTCATTGCTGAGTCAACAAGATAAACCCCATCTTGTCTGAACGGCTGCGGTTATTTCTAGGTTAAATCTAATGGCCTAAATGCATTCTAAAATCTATAAATAAGTGGGTAGACCCTAAACCTAAATCACTTGTAAAATTAGAGAAGCTACCGTCATGCTGCTGCCATGGAGTTCAGCGTAGCCGTCACAAACTAAGAAGAGGAAGCCTAATCTACTACAACTAAATTCTACTCAACAAAACAAATCAAACCAAAGAACTCTCTCTCTAATTCTCTTCTTTTGTTGGTGAGTATGATGATTCTCACAAGACTATTACAAACTAATTTGACTCAGTTATGAATGGATCACAAGAAAGTGACGTGATTTGTAATTGTAAATTCTATATATTGTGGATCTCTTATTATGTTATTATGTTGTCGTATGATGTAAATTATATATGCTATGTCATGCTATGTTGTAAATTCTCTTATGCTATGTCGTGCTATGTTGAGAATCATGTCAAGCTATGTTATACTATCATACTATGCCATGTTATAAATCATGCTATATTATGTTGTAAAATCATGATGTTGTTGGAACATGCTTAAAGTTATGTTTTTTTTTAATTTAAATGGATCTTGTTTATGGGAATTTGCCTATTAGGTTAGGTGTACCCATAAACTTGAAACTATAATTAAATAAAACTTGAATATGGGAATTTGCCTATTGAGTTAGGTGTACCCATATAAAACCATGTTGTTAAAAAATTAGATGATGTTGATTCACACATGTTCATATGTAAGTTTATGAAAATTGATTGAGATTATATTAGGTGAATTTTGAACAAGTTGACACCTTTAGGTCCATGACATGTATAATCTATGCAAGTTGGACATATGCAAGTTTCACCCCTTATTATGATTCATTTGGTCACATATACATGTTGTTATTATGATAATCTCTTTTATGCTATGAGTTAGGCTATTCGAGTCTAACATATATTTTGCGAATAAACGTTCAAACGTGGGGTAGGGGTAATATTAGGAATTAATAAATTGGGTGCAATTTTGTAAGATTTTGCATACCATGAATGGATGTCCATAATTGAGTCAATTATGGACATTGTTACAAATTGGAAGTAATTAATAATTCAAGTAGGGAATTATTAAAATTGGGGGAAAGTGGATTATTATTAATAATCAATGCTTAGGACACGAGGTTGGACCCGTTTGTGATGTAAGCCTGCCCGGACCCGCCCGGCAAATCCAGTAGTCACAAATGTCGGCCCAATGTGAGAGGTCCTAGGCCCAAACTAAAGCATAACAGTTGTAAAGACACGAGGTTAGACTCTTTTATGGTGTAAGACTGCCCGGACCCGCCCGGCAAATCCAGCTGCCATAAATGCCAGTCTAATGTGAGAGGTCTTTATGAGGTTATGGCCTTAATGAACTAAGAAATACTTAACCAGATAATCATGTAAGGTGGGACATGGGGGTTAAGTAGGTGCCTTGGGTGGCATGAGGAATCTGGTGGTTGCCTTTAGAGGCATTTGAAATACGATTAGACTTAACCAAACACACATGTAAATGAACATGACTAAGTGGGTTAAGTGGGATGGACTAATGGGGACAAGCTTAGGTGGAATGCTTGTGGTAAATAGTGGGGGCCCATTTCAACCAGTATCCCAAAACGTATCTTTGTGGGCTCGATCCAAGTCGAGAACGGGACACGCATACTGGGTTTGACTATAAGAGGCCAAAACAGGGAGCGGGGGCAACGCAAGTCCAACGGGTTTCATATGCGTGTGTGGACCCGGGCTGGTAGGTAAGACGTTGTTGCATCGTGTAGGTATAAGCCGTGCATGTCCGTTGTATCAGGTTGCCACTTTAGGGGAGTGATACACCCCACTGTGGGGCCAGCACGGGTATCTACGAGTTAGGGAGCCGATCGAATAATGGGAAGTAGGGTACACCTAGTGGAGATAGGGGCAGGCGGCACCTATGTAGTCAGCTAGGGGTACGTAAAGCCATTGGGAAAGTTTCTAAGTGAAGCTAAGTGGGATGAATCTTTAGGGTGACTGGTGTGGTGCAGTATAGTGTTTATCCTTTAGTATTTAGGAGCGCCTATAACGTTGCCTTTAGCGATTGTCTATGTCCTTAATCTGCTCTTCATAGACATTTTCTTGTTTTCCAGCTTATGCCTTAGTCCAGTTATTTTGGTAATAGTATTGTAGAATTATCATATTCACCAGACTTTATGTCTGACCCCCTCTTTTCCATCCTTTTTCTCCCTTCAGGTCCGCAGGTTGGGCCAAGTTCTAGTGGAGTCTAGTTGGATCGCTTATCTTCTGGAAAGCTTGGACTGCTGAAGTAAAGTCCAGCTTGTTATCTTTCTTTTTAATGGCTATTCATGTAATGGGATTATGTACTTGTTTTATCAAGATAGATATTGTACTTGACATTGAATATGGTGTTATGATGTAATCAAACATGTTTTGACTTCTGCTACAATGAAATAAAGTTTTTGAATTTCCAAGTACTATTTTATATCTGTCTTGTTGTAATTTTACTGTTCTATATTCACTTAAAACCTCCATGGAAGTTAATGCATTCCCTTTGTGAGTGACATTAATGGACGTGGGGTGTTACATCACCATTCTCATCATTTTTAGATTCTGCAACCTCCCTATCAGCCTTAGCAAATTACTGAGCCGCCGAAAACTAACGAGCAAAGGAGGAGGCATCTCCAAGACAAAGAAGATGAGGAGGAAAGGAAACGATGTGCTTGGCTCGGTAATGAGTATGAGCACCCAGATATGCTAGAGCCAAAGAGGAGGAAAGAAGAAGAAAAAGAAAAAAAGAAAAGAGAGAAAAAGTGAGATAGTGGTGGTCAAGGCAAGGATGACTTTCGGAAGCATCATAAGTTGGACAAACTTCCAGTGCCAGATGTTCAGGTTACTTCCAATCAACCATCCTTGGCTTCTCCATCCGTCACTCCAACTCCTGCCGACATTCAAGGGATTATAAATAGTCCCTGTTATATTCCTGAACCAACCAACTTTAGTCTCGCCGGTCGATTCTCGGGTTGGTGTTTAAGAGGATTGTACCTCAATTTAGACATATATCCTTCTGACAAGTGGGACATTCTTGAAGCATTCGATACTTTGAAAGGTTGTATGTTTCCACAATTGTACACTGCCAAGAGTCAACTCGAGGTTTAGTTAAATGCAGCTAGAGGCCATGATGAGAAGCAACTGGGCTAATGGTATGTTTCTGCACACGAACTTCAGAGGCTAAATGGAATCAATATTGATCTAATTGCCATAATAGAGAATGACAAAGCTGAACTTGTCAAGGTTATTGAATCTCGGGACAAAGCTATTACATCTTTCACTCAGAGTGATACAGAGCTAGCGGGCTTAGAGATTGAGAATAAGAGGCTCAAAGAAGAGCTTGCTGCTGCGAAACAGAAGGAAAGCATGCTAGCGACACAAGTTCAAGAGGCTCAATTTTCTCAGCAACTTGCTGAATATCAACTAGCTATAGAAAGGAGTGCTTCTGCCACTTATCAACAAGAGAATGCTACCCTATAGAACAATATTACTTCTCAAAGTATGGCTCTTTCCGTGCTAACTACCAATGTTTATTTTCTTGAAGAGGATAAAGCAAAAGCTGTGGCCGCTTATAAGAAAGCCAAGCAGGAGCTGACGCTATTTTATTCAAATTCTATGTCTACAGCGTCATGAGCCGTGGGAGCCTACGCTACTTGGGAGAGAATTTGGCCATAACTTTAGCTCTTGTTTGGGAAGAGGTACTTAAGATTGATGGAGGCGATCATAATGAAGATGGTCTTATTGAAGATCTTTTAGATAAAGAGTCCCGCAAAGCCTTAGCTGAGGGAAAGATTTGGTTGAAAAAAGTGTGAGGATTGCTAACTAACTTGTAAAAGTGTTTATTTTTACGCTCATATCCTATCTCTATTCTATATAAATAAATATTACTTTGGGTATTTTTGTGTATTTTCACAGGTTGTAAATAAATGTCTCCATCATTCAATTAAAGACTATTTGAATAGAAAATGCTACTTCTTGGAATCAGCAAGTTTTAAATCGCAAAGGAAGTTGTAGCACACTGGTAAATGCCTAGAAAGTTTGGTGGAGTGTTCCGAGTTCAATCCCTGTCAAGTCTTATTTTTATGAAGAAAGGAACACGAATGCTTCACACCCCGCCTCCTGTGTTTTAAAGAATATATGGACTAAGTGATATATTATATATAGTCATATTTATGCGTATATATATAATATGCACTTAATAAAGATTTTAGGAATTTGACATATTCCTCTCAACGAATTCAAATCCAATCAATTGTATTTAATTGCCATGCAAAAAGGAAGGGAAGGCTTTGATTACAAATCTGTAATTAATCACATGCTCATCTTCCCACTGACAGTGCCATACATCAAAAGGAATGCATTGATTATGGATCTTCAATCAAGCACCATGGAAGGATTATTCTTTTTTTCTTTGGAAAGAATTTCTTTTCATATTTTTTTTCTTAAGGCCTTATATTTACATTGATAAGAAGACTACATCCATATAAATACCCCGGGTGTTCATTGTAAACTTATGTTCATTGTTCTATATTCTGTTCTTTTCCATTAATAAAGCTTTTCTTTTATTTTTCTGCAATTTTATTTTCCAAGCAACTTGTGTCGTCTATATAATTAGATTTGGTAGAGCAAAAGTTGTCTATGCAATTTATCTTTCTTATTAGTGATTGACCCTTTGATTAGATTCAACGGTAATCCTAATTTTAATTTTCTGTTGTTTCTGTTTGTTGTTTTATTTTTTTGATAATTTGTTCTTTTTGTATTTGTTGTCGAATTTAGTATTGATCTAATCAGATTCAGATCCATAATGAATTCAATAGCCTTATTTCAAATCTTATCTCCAAATATTGTCTAACTCGCCCACAAAATTACATAAATAATAAATTTAAAATTCCTCTCTATGTTCGACATTCATACTACACAATCTGTGTGCTTGCAGAATTTATTTTAAAATTTGTGCTTTTCTATTACATAGAAAGCATCGATCAAGTTTTTGGCGCCGTTGCCGAGGAGGTAACAATTAAATTTTATTATTTATTTAATTTCCGATTCGTGTTAGTTTTTATTTTCCTTTTGTTTATTTTGTATATAAAGAAGAAAATTCTTGATTAGTTGATTTGCTATTTGACACATTGATACTACAATCTTCTAAACATGAGGAAAAAAAACTTGCCATTTTGTTTTATTTCTTTCCTCTTTTCAATTCCCTTTCCTTTTTGTTCTTTTTTTCTTTTCTTTTTTCCATTTATTTCTTTCCACTCTTCATACAAATTCTTCCTTTCTTTACAAATTCCCCCCCCCCCCAAAAAAAATCATATTTCCTTTTTTTCTAATTTTTCTTCCTTGCAATATTTCCACTGCAAAGATTTCGTACAAAACCTTCCCTTCATAAACAACCGGCATCGACCTGAGTCATAATCTTTATCAAACAACATTCATAAAAACTATCACACTCCACAAAAAATCCATCTTCTGTCTGTCCATCTAATACTGCCTTTCCAACCCATTCAGACACTCAAAACCCACGTTAATTCTTTCACCTACTGCCATAGAAACTCACCCGTCGTCACCAAAAAGCACCTCTGACCACACTAAAATCCACGTTCAAACCCACTTCACACAAACCCTCATATCCACCATCACTTTCTTCGCCATCATGATAATTACATACCACCCTAGTTCTAATTCGTTTTCCCACTCACAACCCAGTACCATCACGTCTCCTTCCATAACCATACCCAATATTCGAAATACACAATTCTCAACCTCTGAAATCGCAATCAACCCATGTCAGACAAGCCGTATACCCGAATCCACTGCCGATTTCAAACCAATTCGAACCCATGTGCAACTTGAAGCCCAAAAAATGATTTGAATCTACCCAATTCGAAGATCAGAATCCCCATATTATATCCAAACCGTAGCCAATTCAAAAAACCCTATCCAATTCAAAAATCGAGGAACCGTTAACAAAATTCGAACCATAGTCGAAATCCAAATTCGAAATTAGCAATCAAGACGAAAAAGGAATTTAAAAGGTAAAGAATTCACGTTGATTTACTTGCGAGATTTATTTCCTGAGAAGAAAAAAAGAGCATATTTTTTTTGGTTTGGGTACTGGTCGAAAAACAAGGGGTATGATATTATTTTTTCTATTTGTTGATTGGGTGCACTGTGCAGTGCTTTGGGAAAATCGGTCCCTTATTTATTAGGAAAGGAGGCGTGCTTGTAATTTTTGGGGACAAGTTTTGTTTAGTTGGGGCGTGAGTATATTTTTTGTTTTTGTTAAGCATGGATTTTTGTGTTTTTTAAGTTCAGTTTTATTGTGTTCAATTTATTTTTTTAGTCTAGTTAGTTCAGTTTATTTTTTTTTCAATTCCAATTTAGTTTTTTTGTTCTTGTTTTATTTGCTTTTCTTTTAAAAAAAAAGCAAATATCAAAAGCAAGAGCCAAGAGAAAATTTTTAGCAATCGAGAAAGGGTTCAGAGGTCAAAGAAAAAAAAAAGAATTCAAGAAATCAATCAAGGAATTCAGAGGTGAACAAATTACAAACACCGGGATTTTAATCGATATAGCTACTCAATTGCTCTGAATGGACATCCATATCCCACTGTAAAATTTTCTAAACTCTACAGTTGCTCTGTTGCAAAGAAAAATATATATAGAAACTGCTTGTAAAAATTTCTACAGAGGCAGCGGCTTGCTTGTACAATAATTTAATTTTCTACAAAAAAAAATTTGACTATTGTGTGGCTGAAATTTCTGAATTAATTTGGTGAGAAACGAATTTCCATAATTACAACAATCACTCTCATCATTTTTTTTCAACAATAAAAATTTGATTTTTAGAATATTTAACTACAAGAGTATATTTTATGAAATTGATTCTCTCACGGGTTTGATCGCTGATACATATTAGTTCAATTTATTGAACTTCTAGCAAAAGAGGTTGCATACTACGTGTAAAACATTGGTCGTATCTCTTTGTATTTATACTATACGTGAACAGCCATAAGACCCTCTTCCCCCCTTCAAATCGAGATTATTAACTAATAAGATATACTTGAATATGTTATTTATTTTGTAATAAAAGCTGCTTGTGTCAACAATAAGTTTTGGATTTTCTATATTCAACAACGATGAGTGAAAAAATTGTTAGCCACCATAATTCTCCTAGGGGTTCTCAGATAAACCAAAACTTTCCAATCGAGATGGATCAAAATCGAATTAATCACAATTTCAAAATCTTAATGTTGAAACGGATAGACCCTTATCTCTTCGAGATCGATGTTACCCAACTAGGACCGTTCAACCTTCTGTCATTGTATTTCCACCCGTTGAAGAAAATTTTGAGCTTAAACATTCTTTTATTCAAGGGGTACCAAAATTCACTGGTTCTGAAAATGCTTATGAATTTTTAAGTGAATTTGAATTGTATTCATCCACAACTAAAATGCAACAATTATCTAACGAATCAATCAAGTTAAGGCTGATTCCAATTACATTACTTGAAAGTGCTAAAAGATGGTTAAATTCTCTTCCAAAGCATTCCATAAGAAGTTGGGATGAATTTGTCACTATATTCTTGAAGAAGTATTTTCCTTTCCATAAAACTCTGAAAAATCCAAACTAAAATAAATCATTTTTCTCAAAATAAAGGGGAAACTTTTTCAAAACACTTTGAAAGATTCAACCAATTTCTATATAGTTGTCCTCATCATGCAATCTCAAAACATCATTTACGTCAAATTGCATATGAAGGGCTAAACTATCAAACTGAACACAGCTAGAATCAATGTATGGAGGGGAATTTATGTCTAAAACTGCCGATGAAGCTTGGGAATTCTTAGAGAATTATTCTGAAAAGGACATGCAATGGGAATCAATTCGTGTTCCCGTCCGTACTTCCACTAGAGGAGTGCATGCCGTGGATCCAGTTCAAATTCCCTTAGAAACTCAAACTCCTCAAATCTTAAAAGGACAACCTCATTGTTACCTTCAAGATCAAGCAAATGTCATAGCTCAAAATGGTCCTTACTCATCGATGTATAACCTTAGTTGGAGAAATCATCCAAATTTCTTGTGTTCTAATCCCCATAGTGTCGCTAAACCATCAAACATGATTCCGATTCCGAATCCGAATCCGAATTACCACGTTCCAATTTCCAATCCTCAAACTTCTCAAGTTTCACCTCAATCTAAGCCTTCAAGTCAACCATATAGGCATTCTAACTTTAAACCATTAACTTAGTCTCCTCAATCTTCTCAAGAAATTTTTCGATTAGAGAAACAAATAAACGATCAAGATGCCAAACTTGAACAAAGGATGAATATGATGAAGGAACTAATGAAAAGTAACGAGAAAGGGAAATTTCCTATCCAACCCGAGGTGAACCCAAAATATAATTCTCATAATGTGAATTCTTGTGAGGACATAAATAATAATTCGGTTAATGCTATCACCACCCTTAAGTCCGGAAAAGCGATTGAAAACCATGATTCTTCTGAACCTTCCATATCTCCATCTTCTTCGAATGTTGGCAATCCCACCATCTCTTCTTCTAATGTCAGCAACCCCTATGATATATCTTCCTCTAATGTGGGCAATCCCAACATCACATCCTCTATACCCTTACCTCCTTCACTTCCTATATCGAAACCTTCTTCTTCGAATAATCAAAATTTTGGAAGAGTCTATAAACCAGTAGCTCCATATTCTCATAGACTTAACAATAAAAAGAAGGATGTGAATTTCGAAAAAAAATTGAAATCTTCAACAACTTCATATCAATATTCCACTCTTAGACACCATCGAACAAATTCCTCAATATGCCAAATATCTCAAGGATCTATGCACCCGAAAACGGGCCACTAATGTTCCAAGGAATGCCTTCTTGACTGCCAATACTAGCTCTGTTTTCTCGAATCCTTCACTAATCAAGTATAAGGACCCCAATTGCCCTACAATCGGTTGTAAAATAGGAAATACTCACATCAGTCATGCCCTACTTGATCTTGGTGCAAGTGTCAATCTTCTTCCCTACACTGTTTATTGTCAACTAGAACTAGGGGAATTGAAACCCACGAACATAACAACTCAACTAGCCGATCGATATGTCAAAAATCCATTCAGTATAATTGAAGATGTCTTGATTCAAATTGAACAATTCAATTTCCCTCTGGATTTCATAGTCCTAGAAACCAAGCCTATTTTGAATCCTGATAGTCAAATTCCATTGATTTTGGGTCGTCCCTTCTTAGCCACCTTGAATGCTACCATTAATCGTAGGAGCGGCCAACATCGACTATCATTTGGGCCCTTAACTATTGAATTGAATGTTTTCCATCAACCTAAAGATTCTGAAATAGGAGAAGTTGACGTGATTGAAACAATTGAAGAAGACACATCAGATTTAGCCCTTCAAGAAGTTTCCCTTACCTCAATAAACGTATTCACTATGTCTTTTGAAGAGCTATTTGAGGACGAGATTAAATTTTTACATGACGAATTAGGGGAACGCCTTTAAAATAATCTTAATTCCATATTAACAAATGAGATTTAAATGCTCAAGTTTATGGGAATTTGATAATCTTCAGTTGAATGGTATAAACCCTTGGCATGACAACATTTTCATCGGAAGGATTTTGATTTCAGAATTCATTGATATGCCTATTGTACCTCACAAATCAAATAAGAAATCGTCATTCATCATTTTTGATAAAGGAAAGTGTGGGGTGAAGAGGAAGAATGATTCATAACAGGACATTCATTTTCATCATAGATTTCATTTTGCATATGATTTTCACATACATATAGTTGCTACATTGCACATATTTTATAAATCATTTTGCATTTAATCCATTTTTAGGTTCTATCTTTCACATTTAGAAAACGTGTTTACAGTGTGGACACTGTTTACTTTTAGTGTGGGGGGAGTCTGCATGACATTCATTTTTATTTTTATTTTCGCTTTCTTTTCACTTTCATTCATTTAGATAAGACCGTCATGCATTTTTGGTCATAGTAACATGACAATTTTTTTTGAAATACGACTCATTATAGACTGATACAACAAAATAAGTTAACAATTGTTAGCCAATTGATAGTATTTTTTTCTCTCAACTAAGATCAAATAAGAAAAATAATCAAAAGTTGAATTTTGAGGGATGATAGTGTAATCGGTACATAGGGAGATTCTTAGGTATGGTCGTGAAGTTTATTCTAAATTGTAGTCTTTGTTTAATAAGTGGAGGACTTAAAATACTTATATTGGCTTTTTGAGTCTTTAAAACTAAGTTCTGTTAAGCCGAATTCGCGTAACTCTGTCTTGTTCTTATATTTTCAATAATAATAATAATAGTAATAATCCAAGGGTATCCAACATTGCTTGTAAATATAGCGTTGGTGTGCAAACCCACTAAGCTCTATCTGACATATTGTTGACAAAGTCAGCATCGATATATCTTGCTCTCATTTTATGAGTTGGACACCTAAGGACTACCGGCATGTTATTGACACAGTCATCGTCGGTCGCACAATCCGCCAAGCTCTGTTCTATCTGTCATGGGTTGTATACCATGGTCCTTTAAGTTAGGTGTAAGTAATTAATCATAAATTTAAATTTTTATAGAGACAGAGAATACGCGATGAAGCCCAAGCACTTCTTGACCTTATTTAGTTGACTAGTCATACACAAGGAAATTAGAATACCACTTTCCGAACCGTGAAAAGGAAACTAAGAATTTATTTCATGGCTGCACTATGTTATCAACCGAACCAACTGGCCAAACTAGAACATAACATTCGTAAACTTAAATTGTATTGAAATTTGTGACAAGTTGAGGTATCTAAACTAAAATCAATTGAGTAGAAATTGTTAACTTAATTTGTTGTACCACTTGTCTGAAACAAGTCATGTTTTCATTTTTTGTTTTCATTTGCGTATGTCCGTTGCATTCATGTAGTTGCATTAGAACCACAACATACTGCATTTGGATTTTGTGGGTAGTATCCGCTGAAAACCCTCATGAGACACCACTTGTCCTACTACAGGCACCTACAAATTTAACGGCTTGTTTCATACGCTCAAAGCAACCGTGTTTCCTATGAAAGTGTGACATATCTACTTTAGTTTTTCATTCTTGTTTTACTCGAGGATGAGTAAAAGATAAGTGTAGGGGTATTTGATTTATTTTTTACGCTCATATCCTATCTCTATTGTATATAATTAAATATTACTTTGGGTATTTTTGTGTATTTTTATAGGTTTTTAAATAAATGTCTCCATCATTCAATTAAAGACCATTTGAATAAAAAATGCTACTTCTTGGAATCAACAAGTTTGAAATTGCAAAGGAAGCTGTAGCACACTGGTAAATACCTAGAAAGTTTGGTGGAGTGTTCCAAGTTCAATCCCTTCCAAGTCCTATTTTTATGAAGAAAGGAACAAGAATGCTTTACACCATGCCTCCTGTGTTTTGAAGAATATATGGACTAAGTGATATTATGTATATAGTCATATTTATGCATATATATATATATATATATATATATATATATATAATACGCACTTAATAAAGATTTTAGGAATTTGACATATTCCTCTCAACGAATTCAAATCCAATCAATTGTATTTAATTGCCACGCAAAAAGAAAGGGAAGGCTTTGATTATAAATCTCTAATAAATCACAAGCTCATCTTCCTACTGACAGTGTCATACATCAGAAGGAATGTATTGATTACAGATCTTCAATCAAGCACCATGAAAGTAATATTATTTTTTCTTTGGAAAAAATTTCTTTTCATATTTTTCTCTCTTAAGGCCTTATATTCACATTAATAAGGAGTCTACTTCCCTATAAATACCCCTGGTGTTCATTGTAAACTTATATTTATTTTTCTGTATTCTATTCTTCTCCATTAATAAAGATTTTCTTTTATTCTTCTGCAATTTTATTTTCCAAGCAACTTGTGTCATCTATACAATTAGATTTGGTAGAGCACAAGTTGTCTTTGCAATTTATTTTTCTTATTAGCGATTGAACGTATGATTAGATTCAATGGTAATCCTTATTTTAATTTTCTGTTGTTTCTGCTTGTTGTTTTATTTTTCTAGTAATTTGTTCCTTTTGTATTAGTTGTTGAATTTAGTATTGATCTAATTAGATTCGGATCCATAATGAATTCAATAGCCTTATTTCAAATCTCATCTCCAAATATTGTCTAACTCGCCCATAAAATTACATAAATAATAAATTTATAATTCCTCCCTATGTTCAACCTGCATACTACACAATCTGTGTGCTTGTAGAATTTATTTTAAAATTTGCGCTTTTCTATTACATAGAAAGCGTCGATCAATTGCTAAGCAACGGGGCTGGACCTTCTAGGGAGCAAGCCTAGGATAAGACCAATATTGAGGCCCCTACCATTCCTGCTGATGCTGAGACCGCTGGCTCACAAACTCCTGTTGATCCTAATATTGCTCTTAAAGAGAAGGACACAGTTGCCGAGGAACACAATATTGAGGGAGGCACTGCTGAGGAGCAAAACGGAGATGATGAGGATGATGATAATGATGTAGACAAATTTAAGGTTGAATACAGAAATATCCAAGGGAATCTTGAAGCCACAGGCAAAATTGAAATGGTTCAATCTATGTTAAACTTAGACTCCCTATGCACTTATTCTGGGACAACTGCATTCTATGCTCATTGTTCATTTATTTTAGGTTTAATCTCACCACAACCTTCCCCCGTTGTAGGCAAGACAATGACAACCGAGGCCATTGTTACTGATTCGACCTTAATGTCGATTCCTTTTGCTCCAGCTACTAATCCTCCTCCAGATGATGCTTCTTTGTTTAGCGCCAAGACACCCAGATTGGTGCGCTTGCCGACTTGAATGATGATGTTGACTATATCCCAGTGATGAAGATTCTAACAACACCGACGAGACCCCAGAAAAAGAAGCTGAAGATCCAGAGAAGTAGAAATCCAAGCCTTCGTCGTCTTCGAGACGTAGGAGAAGGAAGTGCACCATTAGTAAGAAAGGAGGAGTCACCAACCTATCATCCTAAGAGAGTCCCAGTGGCCCGATGATCAAAGATGGGAGCCAGCCAGCTAGTACTCCTCCCCCTTCTTCTACCAAGTTATCTTTAAGGTCTGGTGACTCCAATAATGGGAAGAAGAAGAAGTAGAGCCTACGACTAGTTGCTTTACTTTCGTCATTTCCTTTTATATACTGCATTTATACCGGTTGTATATGCGAGTGACGGTCCTCACTCATCACTTCATGCTTATTACTTTACACACATTTGTGTCTGAAACTTTTGTACTTGACTTTATGTCTAACTTGTGTTGTTGTTGATGTGATGAGACTGTGTTCTGTGTTTTGCTTGTTGTACTTAAGCTTTTTTACTTTAGCTTTATCGTACTTTCTTGTTTTGCATTCCACACCTGTTTCTCTACACATTTATAATACAAGTTATTTTTGTTTAGTAAGTTGTGGCGATCTTATGGTATGTTTTGAGAGCATTATTGATTTGTTTTAATGCGGTGGTGGTGCCCCCATACCAAAAGGTCGTTACAAGCTTTATAGGATGGATGTGATCAATTATACTTGAGTTTCTTGGTTATGGATAAAACACAGGAAGTTCCAACTTTAATGGATAAGTCTATTACTTTCACCATTATGCTTAGAACCCATTGTTCTACTTAGTAATCAAGGATTTTTAGCTTAGTTGACTGGACTCATGCCTTTTTAATTGGAGATATTTCCTTATTTTTGTGCCCTTGCTTGAGAGATCTTATACTTTTGACCCAATGTTTATCTTTTTCTGACTAGTTAATTCAGACATAGGAGATGCTCACTAGGCTGATGTATTCTAGCGTCGGTGATTTCATTAGGTACCTCGGAAGAGGAGGTCTCTGTTAAAATCCAACAATCGTTGCAGTTTGAGCGGATCAGATGCTAATCGAATTAACTAGACACCTTTGAAAAGGTCTTTTGAGTCCGCCATCGACGAGTCTGAAATAATCGAACTCTAATCTAGTCGGGTGCACCTGCAGTGGTCTTTAAATCCCAATGCTTGTCGTAATCGGACAAAGTAATTCCTGGTACTGATGATCAGCAGGGTGCCCCCAAAGAATTCTTTTGCTTCCGAAGGGATCTTTTAAGGCCTGTAAATCGTTGAGTCTATGATCCGCAGACACTAACGAACTAATCAGGTGCCTCCGAAGAGGTATTTGTAGCCAGTCGATTGCCAAGTCTATGATCAGCAGGCCCTAACAAACTGATCGGGCGCCTCGAAGAGGTCTTTAATTAGCTTCATTATATGGGGCTTGGTTATTGCGCAGTTCCATGGGGAGGACACCGGTTCCATTACTAGATGCCTGTTGTAACAAGCTAATCTAGTATGGGGCTTGGGTTGTGAGTCTCCCTTTTTAGGAGTTGCCTCTTTAGTGAAATTTGCAATTCTCTTGTCTTTAAATTTGACGTTGCACAATTTAACTGTCTGAATCTCGGTAGCCTTCATATTTCTTGGCAAGGTGGTGCTTTACACCTTCGTATTTGCTACGAATGGATTTTATGCCACTCACTGCTTAAGCTGTCCCCTATGGGATTTGCTATAAAGGTCACTAGATTTTTTTCAGTTTGCTAGTAGGCAATCGTTCGATGGTCTGTAATCAAAAATCAATTTTAGCAACTTCGAACGATTAATCAGGTATGCACATGTAAGATTTAAGCAAGCAACTTCACTTCTTCATTCATACGCACACAAAGTTTAACTACAATGAATGGAAAGTATTTACAAATTTTATAAGAACATGAATGAAATGTCAATTGTACTAGCGACGTAGATGATCGCTATTCCACACCCTTGGGATTATTGCTCCATTTGTTGTCTTCAATTTGAAAGTACGTCCAAGAGTTTTTGACTTGTATCTAAAGGTCCTTCCCAGCTAGGTCCGAAAACCCCAGTTCCAGTCATTATCTTCTTCAACACTAGATCTCCCACTCCAAAGGTTCTTTTTTTGACTTTCGAATTGAGGTGCCTGGTAACCCTCCTTTGGTGGGCAACGACTCTCAGTTCTTCTTTCCTCGAGTAGGTCAAGTGCTTCGAGCTGCAGCTTCTCATTCTCTGATTGGTTGAAATGAATTTTACGGTGAGTAGGTACTTCTATCTCTAGCGGAATCATAGCTTCGGACCCAAAGGCAAGCGAGAACGGAGTATGCTTCATCGTATTTTTGTGAGTCGTGCGATACACCCATAGTGCAAGTGGAAGCTCGTATACCCAACTACCTTTAGCTTTTTCATGATGCTTGATTATTGATATTATGATTTTGTTTACTGCTTCAACTTGCTCGTTGGCCTGCGGATGAGCAACTGTTGCGAAACTTTTACGAATTTTGTACCTGGTACAAAAACTTTTGAACTTGCCGCTTTCAAATTATGTTCCATTGCCTTTGATTATCTTTTGTGGCATATCGAGTTTGCATATGATATTTTTCAAAATGAAGTCAATCACCTTTCTAGAAGTAATGGTGGTCTATGGCTCTGCTTCAGCCCATTTAGTGAAGTAATCGACAGCTACAATGGCATGTTTGAAATTAGACTTACTATAGGGAGTGCCCCAATTAGGTCAATACCCCAGACTGCAAACGGCCACAGACTGAACATTTGGGTCTACTCCATAGATGGTGCTCTAGGGATCTTTGCGAACCTCTAACATCGATCACATTTCTTGGTGTAAGTTACGGAGTCTAAGTTTATATCAGGCCAGAACTAACCGTATCGCAGAATTTTCTTGGCCAATGTATGTCCTCCCGTATGACCTCCACACTCTCCTCACGAAGTTATGCCAAGATGGCCCTAAATTCCTGTTTAGTCACACATCGAAGCAAAGGCATAGAGAAGCTCTGCCTGTATAGACGACCATCCTGGATGAGATATAATGATGCTTTCCGGAGCAAAAACTTTCATTTCTTCGAATCATCTGGGAGCTCTCCCGTGTGGACATAATTTTTGATCGGAGTCATCCATGAGTCTGGCTCTATGGCAGTTTCCATGATCCAATCTATGTCATTATCATCGATGTTGGGATTCGAAATAACTTCAACAGGAACTAGTCCCAGCATCTCCTGTACTAGCAAGTTTGGCAAGTGAATCCGCTTTCATGTTTTCTTCTCTAGGAATATGAGATATCACATAGTACTCCAAGTCATCGAGAAGTTCCTTGACTTTGGACAAATAAGCTGGAAGATTCCCTCCTTTGGTTTGGAACTCTCCTCGGACTTGGGATACCACAAGCTGCGAGTCGCTGAAGATTTGCAAGGCTTTCAAGCTCAAATCTTTCGCGATTTTCAAACCAGCGAGTAGTGCCTCATATTCTGCCTCATTGTTAGTTGCAGGGAATTCCAACCTTATAGCACAACATATTAATCATCCTTTAGGGATTTCTAGAACTATCCCTGCCCCAGCACAATAATCATTCTTAGCTCCATCAACAAACAACTTCCATCTAACAATTGCTTCAATAGGTTCTTCATTCTCCTCCACTCTGTTTGTGAATTCTACAATGAAATCGGCTAAAGCCTACCCACTGATTGCTCTTCAAGGATGATAAGTGATGTTGTATTGGCTAAGTTCAATATTCCACTTTAACAATCTTCCCGAAGTTTCTGGGCGGAATAAGACTTGCTTTTGAGGTTCATCTGTGAGAACTCTGATAGAGTAGGCTTGGAAGTATGGCCCGGGTTTCTTCGAGGCTATGAATAAACTATACGCAAGCTTATCCAATTTAGGATAATTCAGTTCTGCCCCGGTAAGTTGCTTACTAATGTAATATACAGGCCATTGAACCTTGTCTTCTTCTCGGACTACAGCTGCACTCAAGGCGTGAGATGATACTGCCAGGTATAGGAATAAGCTTTCTCCATCTTTGGGCTTTGATAACATAGGTGGTGATTCCATGTGTTTAATTATCTCCTCGGAAGCTGCTTGGCACTCGGGAGTACATCGAAAATCTTTCTTCTCCTTCTTTAAAGCATCAAACCATGAAATACACCTGTCTGTCTCCCTTGAAATGAACCGAGTCAAATCAGCTACCTTGTCGTTTGGGCTTTGAAGTTCTTTCTTTGTTTTAGGAGCGCATATCTCTCACAAAGCTAAGATCTGAGTGGGATTGGATTCTATTCCATGGGCATTGACCATAAATCTAAGAAATTTTCCAGATGCGACTCCAAATGAGCATTTGGCGGGTTTAGCTTCATCTCATACTTCCTGAGAATGTGGAACATTTCAGAAAGATTCTCCAAATGATCTTCTGCCTTTTTTAACTTAACCAGCATGTCGTTAACATATACTTCCATGGTTTTAACATTTTGTGCTTTAAACATTGCATTCACGAGACGCTAGTAAGTTGCTCCCACATTTTTCAATCCAAACGGCATGACCTTGTAGCAATATAAGCCCAGGTCGGTTATAAAGCTCGTGTTTTCCTAGTCTGGCTCATGCATCATTATTTGGTTATACCCCGAATAAGCGTCCATGAAAGATAAAAGCTTATGCCATGCGGTTGCATCAATAATCTGGTCAATCTTGGGCAATGGAAAACTATCCTTCGGGCATGCTTTGTTGAGGTCAGAATAGTCGATACACACTCGCCATTTGCTATTCAATTTCTTTAAAAGTACTGGATTAGAGACCCATTTTTGTTATGTGGATTCACGTATGAAGTCATTCTCCATCAACCTATCCACTTCCTCTTTGAGTCCTTATATCTTTCAGGTCCTTGTGTTCACCTTTTTTGTTTCATTGGAGTCATACTTGGGTCAATACTCAACTTGTGTACTGCTACATCAGGAGATATACCACACTTATCGGAGTGAATCCAAGCGAAAACGTCCAAATTTTCCCTTAAAAACATAGTCAAACCTTTTTGCAGCTTGAAGCCCAGGTGAGAACCTATCTTCAATACCTTATCCGGATCATCGCCATGAACTGGGATTAAAATTATGGCTTCAGCTGGAGTTGCGCGGTCTTCCCCTGTAATGGTCTTCCTTGAATCCATCTCTTCTTAGGCCTCGCTATGTTCACCAGTATAGGGACCCCGCCCTAATTGCTATAAGGCGGTGTCGCGAATGCGAAGGGGAGGCCCCGCATTCTTTCCCATCTCTTTTCTTTTGGATTCAACCTGCTCTGCCTATAGCATTCCTGAGCCGTTTTTTGATCACCTTTAATCACACCAACCCCCCTTTCAGTCGGAAATTTCATGGTTAAGCACCATGGAGCTAGTGCAATCCTGAAAGGAGTCAACGCTGGCCTTCCAAGGAATGCGTTATAAACTGAAAGTTCGTCCACCACTACAAAAGTTTTTATCATTGCAACCTTTTTCTCTTCTTCGCCAAGTTTCACATGGTCTGTCACGCCTACTAGTTGAGTAGGTTGTCCGGTGAATCCGTGTTTCTTATTCGGGCAGGCTCGCACATCTGCCATAGAAAGCTTCATTTGACTAAATGCATTGATGAAAAGCACATTAATGGATGCCCCACTATCGACCAACACCCTTCTTACTGTTGCCGGACCAATGCCGATAGTGACAACCATGGGATCAACCATTGGTGTTAGCAATCCATTAGAGCTATGCAGTTAAAGCCCAGCAAAATCCCCGCTATAGCCTATAGCGCTCTCCGGCAGCTACGCTATTTCAATTTAACGCTGACGAACAGTAGCACTGCTTAAAGCCCCGCTATTTTCCGCTTCGTCCGCTAAATCAACTCTATTTAGCACCCGCTTTAGCAATGTTAATATACAAAGGATGATTTGACCAATTCTCTTTTAAAATAAATCAAAAAGGTTAATGTAATAAGCTAATTTTATGTCATAAGTACCTTATATAAGATAGAAATCTATAGTCATCCTCGAATCTAGTGTGCATAATCATGATATTCCGTGATTTATTATATAATATAAATTAATATTCATTTTTTTACATAAATGATGTGACGATGATAATTAATCAATTTTAATTATATGGTTTTACATCTAATTAACATTTTTGCACATCCGCCATATCCCCGCTACAACTTTTTACGCCTCTACCGTTATAGAACCGCTAAGCGCTTTAACTGCACAGCATCAGAGTCCTGGTCTTCGAATACTACATCCTCGCCTAAAGTCCTTAGCACCTTCATTGAAAATGTGTTGCTTAGGACCATGCAATCCTCCTCCTTCGAAGGGCTTTTCAGTTCGTTGGCATACTTTTCCATATTCCCCAAACTTCTCCCAACTGGATGAGGTCCACTGGAGATTGTATTAATGACTAATCGAGGATTGACAGGAGCTGGAGGTCTCTTTCCTGATCCAGATTGATCCATAGGAGTAACCTGCCCCTGGGTCGCTTAAGTGTTCTGTGGATTCTTTATGTATTGCTGAAGCCTATTTTTTCGGATTAATTCCTCAACCAAGCTCTTCAAGTGCCTACACTCGTTTGTGTTATGGCCCGACTATTTGTGGAAGCAACAAAACCTTCTTGAACTCACATTAGCATCACCGACCTTCAGCGGCTTCAGTTGCGGATAGTCTTCAGTGTCTTTAGTTGCGAGAAACACATTTTACAAAGTGTCTGTAAGCGGGGTCAACTCAGAGTTTTTGAAGAAGCAGAGCTTCTTGTTGTTCTGGCTGTCTTTAGAATCATTGCCCCTCTTTTGACCTCCAGAATTCTTTCGATCTCCCTGTGCATCGTTGTCTTTCTTTGACGGAGCCTTGCTTCCCTCAGCTACATCCATGGCAAAGGACGTGTCATCTTCCACATAGATATATTCCTCAGCCTTCGCATAGAATCTCTCCAAGGTTTTTGGCTTTTTCATCTTGAGCCATTTTCCGAGTTTCGACTTCTTAATGATAGCGCATTTCAATGCCATTAGAACTAATCAGGGTTTCGGATCCGCCACTTCTAAAGCTGCAGCATTGAATCGAGAGAGGAAAGCTTTAATAAACTCTCCTGGCTTTTGCTCCATGTCATGCAGTGATGTCACGTCTTTGACTTTTGTTGTCTGTAGCCGGAAATGTTCCCTAAACTTCTTAGCCAAAGAGGAGAAGTCATCCACAGACCTTAGAGGGAGCTTAGTGAACTAAAGCGAGGCTACTCTTTCCAAGTACACAGGGAAATATAGATATTTGAGCTCGTCCGTGGCCTAGCCCTGTCCATATGTTGATCGTATTTATACAAGAACAAGTTAGGATCTCCAGTTCCATTATAAGCTTGGATCGTTGGCGGGTTGAACTTTCGTGGGAACTTGATAAACTTGATCCTTTCTGTGAGCGGAGCTTTAGATGGAGCGAACTCCCACTCTTTTTCGTCATCCTTTCGGTCAACACTTTCTTTCATGATCTGTCGGACCATATCCTCGAGATGCTCCTTCTCGTTGCATTGATCCGCAGAGCGGATGTCGTCACCTTTACCGGATGTTCGCTTACTCAAATGATCTCGGCTACGGATCTGAGGCCTGGTGCCTCCCTCATGGGGAGGTGCCCTTTTGGCGGAGCTTGTCACTTTGTGAGAAGTTGATTTCTCAATATGGTTCCGAACAGGTGGTTTTGAATCTTCACGATTGGCCCTGTCTGATTCATCAATCTTATGAACGGATTGATTTCAATTTGGGCTCATAGAGGAAGAATTAGCAGCTTCAGCATGGGCGGCGTTGGTAATGACTTCAGCTGTGGTAGCTTGAGGAGCGAATAGTGTTTCTAGTTTCTTCATCATATCATTTGTTGAAATTTCCGTTTGACTCGTCAACCCAATGATAACTTTATCCAACTCTTCCCTTGTTACACCAGGCCCGACACTATAGGATTCGCCAACCTCAAAGTGTTTGGTAAGTGGCATAGATTCGTTGGCAGCATTATCAGTTTCTTCAACGGTTTTACTCGCGGTTTTCTTTGGTCTTGCCATTATCTTGGACAAGGTTTTGAACTTTGAAGAGAGTTCGTATGTGTTTATCTCTAACTTGAAAAACTCTTATGTCATCATAACAGTAACAATATTAAGTTTATTTCTGTTCACAACTTGCTGTAAAATAAAATACGTCGTATGTGTTGAAATCAAAATTTGACCTCAACACCAAAGGTACCTCTAGGATACTTCACCAAATGGTATGACTTGAAATTAAGGAGCTACAAACACAAAACAAAAGGCAGAATGTAAAGAACAAAGGATTTTTAAAGTGGTTCGGCTTAGAAATAGCCTACATCCACTATAGAATCACTTCTCATTATCATATTTGAGTTTGCAAGGTACACACAATATGATTTTACATCCATTTTCTCCTCTCTTTTATGATATTTTTCCCTGTACTTCCTCGAATTCTCCTTGATCCACTCCAATCTATCAGTGGAATGGTTAATCCTTCTAAGTATGAAGATTGCTTGGTAGAAATCTTCAACTCTTGATACTTGAACAGTTTTGATCACTCCCATGGAGGATTTCATGTTAGATCTTAGTTTGGGGATGTGTAATGGAGGTTAGAATTGCTTGAGATGATGGAGAAAATAGTCGGGCAGCACTTCGTGTTGTGTGGAATCGATTCCCAAAAGTATGGAGGCCATATGGTATTTATAGGAGAAGTTGGAATGAAGTGGTGAGCGGAAACTCACATGTACTGGTTTTGGGTCGTTCACATAGTAATTACGAAAATGCCATTGCCAGTTATCGCCAGCTGTCACTAGCTGTTACCAACTGTCTTGACCAAGATGCTCGACCGACCAGATTTATGTTTGGCCAAGTGTTGAGCGACCGACCTGATGACGTGCGACCGACCAATGATATGCGAGCCACTATGGTATTTAAGCGTGCCACTACACGACCGACTGACCGTGTTATTGCGCGAGCCTTTCTCGACCCTCTTGTGCACGACCAGGCTATTGCTCATGCCATTATGGTGCTCGACCATATATGTCATACTCGACCAAACGTGGAACACAACCGGGCTTATGTGCGACCTTTCATGATGCTCGAATCTTAGTATGCATGAGCTTAGGGTGCACGACCCATAACTTTTGCCACTGACCGACCCAAAGGGTTAAATGGTGGCCGACCCAAAGGGTTAAATGGTGATCGATCGACCCTGATAGATGTGTGAGCCATGATGTTGCTCGATCATTTAAAAAGCTTGACCCATCGTTTGTCATTGTTTCAATCTATCAAAATGTGCGTGATTTTTAAGGGATAAACATTATGCACATTTGGAAGAGGATCAATACTAAGTATAATTACCTTTACTTGATCAAAATCTTAAGACCTGAAAGAAACTGCATCAATTTATTTTTCTGATCAATCTCAAGAAACTTCTTTAAAATTCCACAAATGCAATTATTCATAACACCACAAGAACATTCAGGAAATCCTTTTAATAACTGTAATTATTCCCAAACACTCTTCAGTTTTCCATATCATTCAGATATAGAATTATCATTTTGTTGAGTTAGAGTATGGCTTTTGTGCAGTCCAAACATTTTGGTGCAGTAATCTGACCAAATCTCTCATTTAATTCTTTCCATAATTGATGAAATGAATTAACAAACATAAAACTCTCAGCCAAAGTTTTATCTATTGAATTTATAATCCACGACATCACCATGTAATCGTTATTGATCCATTTTTGAGATAACGACAAGGTACAGTAAGCATTGGAAGAGATCTATTGACAAACTGAAACTTATTTCAGCCACCTTAAAAGTTCTGTACCAATGTAGGAAATTTGGACCCGTAAGAATATGATTACCAAGTTGCATACCTGGATGATCGGAATAAGAAAGGTAATAAGGATAATTGAAGTTAATTCCAAATGAATTAGGAGTAGAAGATTTGTTATCAGAAGTTGAATCATCCTCGTTCTCCATTTTTTGGATCTAGAGATTTGAAGAAGATGAAGAATGATGAACAATCAGTAGCATAAGATCAACAAAATAATCGATCGAAAACGAGCTCTAATACCATAAAAAATTATGTATCTCAGAAATTTGGAAGAAAAAAAATGAAAATATGGAAAAGGAGGAAAGTAATTAATGAAAATTTAACTAATGATACAAATTTGCACTGATTCTCTTACTGGGTAAGAATAAGAATCTGACAATGGTCACTGGTGCCATCAACTGTGCCATGATAATCACATTGCTGTCAAGCTGCTCTGATTTCATGCAATACGGTGGGGCTGCTCCAGACTTGGGGTCGCCATGCTATAATGGCATTCTCAGTCTGTATAACATAATGGTGGACTCAGTGGATAACGAGAGGTTCTCGTGCAGCTACGCTATGGCGTTGATTTTGATATACAATCCTAATGCTACTGCCATTGCTCGACTGCCTAATCTTTGCAGGGTATCCCATTGGTCCTTTTGTTTACTATTAAATGTACATGTTCCTTTTTTTTTAAACCCTTGCCACCCCCACCCCACCCAAAAAAAACACCCCATTTTCCCCTTCTTCTGGCATCTGTCTTTTTTTCCTTATGGGGTAAGCTTGTTGATAATGGTAGTTTCTTGATGTTTGTTGTTTGCGTGAAGATTTCCTTGATGGTGATGGTGGTGCACATTGATCTTAAAGTTGGAAGGTTGATCAGAGCGTGTTAAAGCAATGTGTTTTTTGTCTTTATTGGAAAGTTAAGCAGAGTATGTTGAAGTGTACCATCAAGTAGTAGACGAGATGATCGCGACCAGTAGAATTCCATCATTAGTTGTGAGCCTGAATAAATAGTTTCTTGATTGGTGCCCAAGAACACCTTATGAAGGTGAAAGAGATGACCCACAACATCTTGGATTTGGATCAAATCATACTGGGGAATAGGACACATTTCGAAAGATTTTTTATTTTTAATCTTTAGAACCTATGAGGTCTAAAGGTTTTGTTATGCCTACATCTAATGTTGTTTTAATAAAATAACATGTTTATTACGATATTGTTGTAAATCAAATATTTCATTTCTATCGTATGCTAAAAATTAAACATTTGACGAAATGCTATCATAGATGACAAGATGTATACATGTAAATAAAAATAAATGGATAGATAAGCACATAGGAAAAAAATGAGAAAAAATCTATAAAATAAAATTTCTTTGATTTAACTTAAAGATAAATAAAAGGACAAAAAAATGACTATATTAATATGGATACATGTGTAGGAAGTTATAATTTATCGTATGTTGTTACTTCTATCGTTGACACGCGTTTGGTTAAAGCTATCACACATGAAATCTCTGTTTAACAATACGCTCAAACATCGTCAGCAATCCCAAAGCGATTTGGTTGAAATCGCATCACAAACATAATCTGGTCAGGAGCTCATAATAGATGACCTCCTTTAGGCCCGAAAACATCAATTATGGTGCTCTGCACTGTAACTCTTGTAGCCCTCTGAATTAGCTTCAGGTAGAGCTTTCGTTTGGACAAAACAGACTTATGGTTTGGAAGTTACCCTCATTTCCGTGAACGCTTGTAGAACCGGAAGAACTAGGAACTTGGACTTTTACATGGATGGTACCCTAGATCGGTTTGGTTACTACGACTCGGTTCCCAACGCTGGGTCCAGATCGGATTTGAACGGTTCGGGTCGGGGAGGAACCGATCCCCTTTTTACCTTAGCTTGGCAGGGGCTTCGGCGTGCAAACACCGGATCAGATGAGGCTACTCGACCCGACCCGCCTTGCACCAGAGCTTCAGATACATCAAGGCATCAAGGCTTCGGATGGAAGCCGGACTGGCTCGGGTCGCGGTAGAACGATCCGACCCGCTTGGGGCGAGTTCTGCACAGTTGTATTGACTATTACTATGGCATAACTGCCTCCTTCTTACATGGACCTATTTCCACATGACATACCACGACTTAGAGAGATTTTCTCCACGTTCTCCACTACATTTCGGGATTCTTGGGATGCGCGCCAAGTGGCATCCGACCTGGAGCCTCCTTATGGCTATAAATACACCACTTGAAGGCAAATGAAAGGGTCTTTGGGCTCTAACTCCTCACGGCTCCCACCATTATTCTCCGCAAGGCTATTGCACTACATAGAAGCCAAATTCCATATTATAACACGAGGTTATCGTGTATAATCTTCACTTTTCTCACTTCTTTTCATTGTAAACACGAGGACTTTGTGTATAAATATGAGAGAATTGTAATGTAACTTCTTAAGATTTAAGAAGAGATAAAGTGGACGTAGACTTGGTTTGATCCGAACCATTATAAAAACTTCGTGTGCCTCCTTTTATTTTACGGTTTCTACATTCTGTGATCTGTGATTTGTGATTATGAGGACTTCACACTGCATTTGGGTGTTAGTACCAAATTATAGTCTAACATTTTTGGTGTGCCAGGTAGGGGACACACGATACAACTTCTTCTTCTAGCTTGAAAGGAATCAGATTGCTCTGATTTTGAATCAATGGCCAAACAAAAACTCCCCCGTCCTGAGGATGAAGGCACGAGAAATGAGGCAAGCCAAGAGGCTTCCTCTCATGGAAACCCATCAGCATACTTGGCAAGAGAGGAGATGGATGGCATTCTCATCGAATTGAGAGCTCAAATGGCAAGGCAAGACGATCTCCTCCGAAAACAACAGGAGATGATGGATGAATTCTTTGCTCGGATGAATGAAAGGCCGAGCAACGTACAAGTCGCTGGAGAAAACGCAACCGAAGCTCGAGCAGCCTCAGTTGTGGCTCGAGTGCCCCTGATTGGATCGGAGCCAATCCAAACTACAAAACCTATCTGAGCCGCAGGTCAAAGCATAAATGAGCTCAGGGGCAATCCCCCTCAAACACACACAGCTTCGACACTTACCTTTTTGGATGGAAACGTCATTGGAAATTCAGGCAATGCACGACCAACATCTTCTCCTGTTCGAATGTACAATACGACAACGACCACTGGAATAAACCGGCTCCAAGATGGATCGCACAGGCCTATTCGGATCAGACACCATGACCTAGGTCGGTTCGGGACTCCCACCGATCCGAACCGGATGACCTTCCCGGTCCATAACACTTCTGAAGGTAATGCTGGGGACACCAGCTCAGATCTTGGACATTTGCAGCAGGTTTTCGAAGGCGACCAGCTTGATAATTTGATTCAACGCCTCCTGAGAGGCCAAACTTATCAGAATGACGTGGATGACGTCAATCGCAATTCATTCACACAAGAAATCATGGGTTCCCGTAATCCCCCGGATTTCAAACTTCCAGTTCTGGAACCATATAACGAGAAGACGGATCCTACCGTGCATCTAATGCGCTACAAGCGTCATATGGAAATTCAATCGACATCGGAAAATGTCATGGTCAAATGTTTCCCTCTCTTCTTGAATGATATAGCTGCTTTGTGGATTCGACAACTGGAATCTGAGTCAATCAACATCTGGAACATGTTGGTTGCCTGGTTCATTGAACAGTTTCGGGTCCACATCGCTCGACCCAAGAATGTCATGTCGCTTACTACAATCAAGCAGAGGCGTAGAGAAACTCTATGCTCATTTTGGACAGATTCAACGTTGCAGCAACATCAGTTGATCAACTAGAACCGTCCGTGGTAGTGATGGCAGCAGTATCCGGCGTTCTAGATAACTCAGAGTTCAAAAAATCTTTGTTCGAGACCCACCGCGAATCTCAGTGAATTCTACCTTGATGCGGATAGATTTCTGCGTGAGGAAGATGCAGCTTCCGAAAAGAAGATTCTTGATGTCAACATGCTTAAGGATGGAGGACTGTTAGGAAAAGACAAAAGAAAAGTTGCTGTCAAGAATGACCGCAATACTCAGCCTGGAGAGGGCCCAGATATGGAAAGTACACTGAACTCAGTGCTTCACTACTTGACATCTACATGGACACAAATGGAGCTATTTCATACCCAAAGCCTCCCAAGAGGGAGCCATCGCAAAGAGAACGCGACTCTGGAAAACATTGCATATTCAATGATATGGACGGTCATGACACAAATGACTGCAGGCATCTGCGTGATCTGATAGAGGAACGGGTTAGACGTGGAGAGCTACCCGAGTATGTGAAACAATCGACAGTTCCTGCACCCTTGCTGCCACCATCTGCTCCCCGAAGAGGGAATGAACCTGAATTGAGCTCTCATAGGCTCATCATCAACTGATATGGATTGGATCACTCCGCATTTGCTGCATTTCTTAGGATTTAAGATATGTTTTTTTGCTTTCTTTAGGTTTTCCGATTGGCTAAATCGGAGTACACACGTACGGGGTTAGGGTTTAGCCCCAAAGCGTGCCCTGCACTCGATGACAAACCAATCAGGATTTTCTTTGCTTTTGTATTTTGAATTGAATAAGGTAGGAATTTCCGAGCATGGATTATGTTTGGAAAATTTAAGTATCTTGTCAGGTTATGATAGGATTCTCAATCTCAATTAAAGTATGGCTTATACTTATCTCGAAACCCTAGGTATGGATTGTGCCTAGGGATGGACTACCTTGTTAGGTTGTGGCAAGTATAGCTCTATCTCGGTATGAGTATGGATTGTACTCCGTTGGATTCCTAAGTATGGATTATACTTAGGAATGATGAATGGTCTCGTCAGGATCTGGTAAAAGAACTCAATAAAACTCGGGTATGGTTTATGCTCAGTTTGAACTTCCTGGCATGGCTTATGCCTGGAAGTTTAGATCCCTCGCCAGGTCTTGGCAGGATGATTCGAATGTTCCACGAGTATGGTTTATCCCCATGCATGGTTTATGCTTGAAAAGGTAAAGCAAATTTGTCAGGATTTGACACATCATTTTGGTTCTTACTCTTTGCAGGAATGGATTATACTTGTAGTTGTCAGGACCGACGCGGCCTTGGATTTCTTGGATTATCCAAAACACATCTTCCTTCATTCAGCAAGATATGTTCTGGGGGGCAAACATGTTGACACGCTTTTTGGTCAAAGCCGTCACACGTGAAATCTCTGTTTAACAATATGCTCAAATATTGAGAACCTCATCTGCAATCCCAAAGCAATTTGGTTAAAGTCGCATCACAAACATAAAGTGGTCAGGGGCTCATAATAGATGACCTCTTTTGGTCCCGAAAACATCAATTATGGTTCTTTGCACCATAACTCTAGTAGCTCTCTGAATTAGCTTCAGGTAGACCTTTCGTTTTGACAATACGAACTTACGGTTTGGAAGTTACTCCCGTTTCCATGAATGCATGCAGAACCGGAAGAACTGGGAACTTAGACTTTTACATGGATGGAACCCCAGATCGGCTCAGGTACTACGGCTCGGTTCTCAATACTGGGTCAGGATCAGATTTGAACGGTTCGGGTCGGGAGAGAGGACCCGATCCCCTTTTTACCTCAGCTTGGCAGGGGCTTCGGCGTGCAAACACTGGATCGGATGAGGCTACTCGACTCGACTTGCACCAGAGCTTTAGATACATCAAGGCATAAAGGCATCAGATGGAAGTCGCACCAGCTCGGGTCGGGGTAGGACGATCTGACCCGCATGGGGCGAGTTCTACACAGCTGTATTGAACTATTCCTATGGCATAACCGCCTCCTACTTACCCGGATCTATTTCCACATGGAATATCACGAATTGAAGAGGTTTTCTCCATGTTCTCCATGACATTTTGGGATTCTTGGGATGCACACCACATGGCATCCAAACCGGAGCTTCCCTGCGGCTGTAAATGCACCACTTGAAGGCAAATGAAAGGATCTTTTGGCTCTAACTCCTCACGGCTCCCACCATTATTCTCCGCAAGGCTATTGCGCAACATAGAAACTGAATTCCACATTATAACACGAGGATATCGTGCATAATCTTCACTTTTCTCACTTTTCATTAAACACGAGGACTTCAAGAAGATTTTCTATAACTCTATATTAATGGCAATTGGCGATTGATGGCTTCCTCTTACACTTCTTCTCATCCTCTCGATATCTCTTCATTTCCTCCTCTTCAAACCTCTAAACCTCCTCATAATCCTCCTCCTCTGCTGCCTCCGTTCATGTCCAACCCTCGGTGAAACCAAATTATGTTGCTCTTTTTAATTCGCTTCCCACAAATGCGGGTAATTACGTTCCAATTCAATTTGATATAATTAGGGATGGCAAATGGAAGAAGCTACTGGATCTAGTTAAGGAAGAAGGTACAAAGTATTGGAGTAATCTCCTAGTATGATTCTTCTTGGATGGATCTATGCCTTTTCCGATTGTTGTGAATTTTTTGAAAAATCGCTAGAAATTGTTGGGTGAGTTTAATGTTAAATCGGATGGATTCAATTTCTATTTTCAATTTAGTAATGATTTATATCGTGCTAAAATCCTTTAATATGAACCGATCTTTATCAAAGGCCGAATGTTCATTTTTTCTAAATGGGATCCAATGATAGGTAATTCATAGATGCAAATTTAAAAGGTCCCGATCTGGATTCATTTTTACAAAATTCCTATGATATTGTGGACTCTAATAGGAATCAATTGGCAGACATGCAATGTAGGAAGGTTGATCTGTTTTGATCATAGTACGAATAAGTTCCAACAATTTAGGTATGTGAAAGCTTTAGTAGAGATTACGCCTGATGTTGAATTGCCGGAATTTATAGAATTGGATGACTTAGGCGATTGTCCCCCTGTTAAGCTATCTTACGATTGGAGGCCTAATATTTGCACGTATTGCAAGTGCTTTGGTCATAGAACAGTTGATTCTGATCGTAGATATAAGGATGATGGGGTTGGTGAATGAGATATGATTGTGAGGATTCTCATGAAAATAATATTACGTATAATAGACATAATAAGGGAAGAGATAGAGAAGTATTATTTGATAAGGGGTGGACTAAAGTTAAAACCAAGAAGAAGATGTCATGGCAAAGGAAATTTAATGTTGAAAGCAATACTATTAATAAGGAAAAGGAAACATCAACCATGTAGGATAATAATGCTATGAACAATAAGGATATTTCTATTATGATTTCTGGTGGTTGCCAAGACTCAGCAGGTAAAGCTGCTGAAGTTATTGATGGAGGTCAAGTTAAGAATAGTAATGTATCTGACAATGTTAATCGAAGTAATAATGACAGTGGTTTCAAAGACAATATGGACTATGGATTAAACTCTCTTTTTAGTGATGTGGATGTGGTAAATGAATGTGTTAAGGCTACTGTCGCCACCAAGTCTAAATCGAACATGACAGGTAGTTCTCCTTATGCCTACCTAGCTCCACCATCTCATGTTAAGCTACCGCCCAGTGTTGCTTCTCCAGTCACTGGTTCTGGATTAACTTTTCCAAAAGTTAATACTGCTAAAGTCCCACTTTCCTCGGCTGTTCCTACTAGCTCTCTATCTTCATCCAAAGTAAAAAAGTTGAAGGGAAATTTTTGGGAAGACTTGGATGAGGAAATAGATTACACTCTTGAGGATGTAATGCCTTTTAGCAGTAAATCGGAATCTAGTAAGAGGCATGCAAGGAGCAATCCTATGTATGATCCCTCTATTAATTGATCAGTATAGAACATCATTGTTTGTTGGATTTGAGAAGTTGGTATTTGAATAGTAGTCATAATAAATTTGGAAGCCTTTAATGGTAGTTCCAGTGTAAGTTAGTGGAGATACAATTGATGAAGCCTTGGTATATTAATGGAACAACGACTAGTATCAGATGTTCAGTTCTTTCTGAAGTAATGTTGACGAATTCAAGTTTATTTTGTTTTGTGCATATTGGAAGCATAGATTGATATGAGTGGGTTATAGTTTTGTTTATGTAGACAGTTATACAATATTGAAATTTCATGTTGTGAAATAAAATTTTTGCGCTTACCTTTCAAAAAAAACCATGAGGACTTCGTTTATAAATCTGAGAGAATTGTACTGTAACTTCTTAGGATTTAAGAAGAGATAAAGTGGACGTAGGCTTGGTTTGAGCCGAACCACTATAAAAACCTCGTGTGCCTCCTTTTATTTTACGTTTTCCGCATTCTGTGATATGTGATTTGTGATTGTCAGGACTTACACTGCAATTGGATGCTAGTACCAAATTCCGATCTAACACCTATGTTATCGACATGTTACGATATTAATGATCATTATGATTATTGTAAATTCCCTATTGATATCATGCATGTTTGGACGTACATACTTATGGCACTGAAAAATGTTGAAATGATATGTACTAATATTTAATTTATAAATATTTCACTTGGCTTAAGTAGAAAATCAAATTATAAATACTATTGGTTAAAATAAATTGTTTTATAAATTGAAATTGGTGTGAAACTTAGTAATGAATAGTTAAGATTTAATAAAATAATTTAAAAAATATTTTATAACTCGACTCGATTAGTTAATAAAATCGAGATTTTATGAATTATATGATAATTTATCGATAAACGATCTCGAAATGATTTATTTATTGAATTCGATTTTTCAAACTTGAATATATAATTGATTGAAATTGAGAATGTGAATATTTTGAATATAACAACATTAAACGAAAGTTAATTAATATGATTAATGATTTTGAAGATAATTTGATTTCATTAACATTGATTTCTAGTTTAACTAGATTTTATAGAGTTTGATTTCAAATGGAAATTTAATTGGATTCTAACGGAAGTATAATATGATTTGAATTTGAGATTTGATCTAAATTTGAATTAAATATTTTTGAAATATACAGTATAATTGAATTAAACGGATTTTGTTGAATAAAACCAAATATGAGCCGAATTCGAATTTGGAATGAATTATTAAAATAATAAAATTGGTATATGGAAATTCAAAATTTTATATTGCAATTAAACGTGAAATATGAATCGATTCAAACATATAAATTGAATTGTTAACTGGAATTGATAAATGAAATTGAGAAATAATATTTTTACATAAATATGATAAGTTTAAGGATCTTAAAGGTGAAAGTAAGAGTTATTGGATATATCGGACCTGAATTATTTCAAGTGTTACCTAGGATTTCAGATTTTAAATCAATCTAATGAAATGTGGCTAAATTAGGTTTTAAGATTTGAAACCAACAAAATAAATAAGGATATGAAATTACGAAGCTAGAACTTAAATACAATATTGAACTATTTTGAGATATGATAATGAAAATTAGAATTTGAACTAAATCGATATATGGCTTGAAATATGATGTTTTATTTCAACATAAATAACCACGATGTGTAAAATGATGGTTGGTTGTAAAGAGATTGAGCCGGATACTGTCATACTCTATGTCAATAGTGGGTCCACTTTAACAACTATGTATAAGGAGGATGTTTCAGAATTAAGTAGTTGAATTGACGAACGTTTGCTGAAATGAAATAAAATGAATAATGATGGATAGTCTTACAACTTATGTCATAATTAAAATTACTAAAACAGAAGCCTAAGTCTGGTCATCGCACTACAAGAAGAATAGTGGTTTCAACAGCTGTCAACCGTTGAAAAGCAGTTGGTAGTCGTTGGAAACCTCGTTGGTATACGTACTATATTTGTAACACCCCGTATTTTCTGTGAACTTAAGAATTACAAATCTAAGTGTAATTAAAATATAAAATAAGAATCAGGGAAAGCGGGTTGCGCCATTGCGTTCGCCTCGAAATTCTGCTTGAAAACGAGTCCGAGTTTGCGAGAATCGGAGTCCGTATGACCAAGTTATGGCCCTCCAAAGTTTCAGGAATTTTCAGAGTTCAAAACAGCTCGAATTCGAATTCAAATTTCGAATTCAAAACCCAAAACAGACTGGGCGGGAAATTTCCCGCCCAGTACCCAGGTCGACTAGGGAGTCGACAGGGCAGTCGACCCCCCCGACCAGGTCGACTGGGCAGTCGACCTGGGGGTCGACGCCCCCGACCAGGTCGACTGGGCAGTCGACCTGGGGGTCGACCTGGTCCCCGAACCTGGTTTTGGGCCTGGGTGCATTCTTATGTATCTTGTCTCGTTTTCTGCCAAGATTAGTCTACCTAAACCTATTTAAACAGCCCCAAACCTAGCCTTCTCTACACATAATTCTATTCTGCTTCTACTCTGCCTCTGTTCTAAATAAAAATGGCGTCGCTACTCTGCTGGAATCAAAACTAGAAGCTAATCAACATCAACCTAAGCAACTCAATTCAAGCTTGAAACTTCAACAACGGTTAAAGAAGATCAACTAACGTCGCTACAACTATCTTTCTTTTAGAATCCAATCAAGGCAAGTGCAGTTATTTTCCGATATAAACTTTAATCATAATTGTGACATGATTGTAAATCTGAATTTGAGATTGTGTATGTTTTGTTCTGATCTATTTTATTCAGTATCTCCTCTTCTTTCTGTTCTATAGCCAGGCTACTACGAGCCTGCGCCAATCTCCTAAGAGATTAACGCACGAACGCTAAAATGTTTGGGACAAATAATGAATGTGGCATAATTGGACATGGCTAATCTGTGACTGATTTAAGAAAAAGGACATAGGTTGTAAACTAGATTTAGATCTATGCATATTCTGTGAATTGGAAGAAGAGGAACCATGGTATGTTAACATGTGACTTGAGACATTGGATATAACACGTATTTTGAATTAAGATCTGTTATAACTAGATTGTTGGGCATATTGTTTATATAACAATTCATGATTTGAAAGAGAATATGACTTAGGTGTGAAGACCTATATTAAGATTTGATAACTATCAAATGTGAATAACACCTAAGTAGGAGATTTTTGAATATATGACATGCATTGAAATCGATGGCTATATTTGGTATAATTTATATGTGAATCTTTTGTACTAGGCAAGTTGAACTAAATTGGGACATGTAAATTATGACCATAATCTGTGACATGTAAATTCAATGCAAACGTGGGGTATATGATCATAGTGTAAATCATGACAACTATTTAGGCATGCAAACTTAGGCCAAATTTATAATTAGGCAAGATATGTTTGTGAAACTTTAAGGAATGATTAAATCTGTTATATTTGCCTAATTTGCTAGTTCTGCTATATTTGCCTAATCTGCTAGTTCTGTTATATTGCCTAATCTGCTAGTTCTGTTATATTGCTTAATCTGCTAGTTCTGCTCTACTGCCTAGTCTGCTAGATCTGTTCATCTGCCAAATCTGTTATATGCTAAATCTACTAAATTACTTAATCTGTTGAATCCGTTAAGTCGCCTAATCTGCGAAAATCTGTTATCTGCTAAGTTGATATATTCAGTCTGTTATTGACATAATCTGAATTAGCTATGAATAATTGACATGTATATTAGGCGTGGGCATAAATGGTAAATTATTAATTAATTGGCCGCAAAGATAAACATGGCTAACTCGAGGTTAGAATGAGTTTGCGGCGTAATCCTGCCCGGAACCGCCCGGCACATCCAGTGGCCAGAAACAATAGGTTCTAATGTGAGAAGTTAGTCATAATATGCTTAGACACGATGTTAGGTCTGGCTTGTGGCAGAAGTCTGCCCGGAACTGCCCGGCCCATCCAGCGGCCACAAGCTAGCGACCTAATGTGAGAGGTCTGTGCATTAATAATTAATTAATGCAAATCTGAGATAAAAATGATGTCCAAAATGTGTTGGGTGGATAGGGTTAAACCAACTGGACTAATATATATATAATAAACCCGTTCATGAATCTGTAGGCCCAATACAAAGTTAGACAAATCTGAAATTCTGTTAAATCTGTACATCTGATCCGTTAGTCTGAAAACTTATTGATTTGATTTTCTAATATGTGAACTAGTAAATCTGATCTCTGTATGTCTGAACTTGTAAACAAGCTAATCTGAAATCTGTTAGTCTGGGGACACAAGGTTAGGAGGGAATTTACTTGTGTCATCTGTTGTTTGGGACCCATATTAGTCAGTAACCCTTTATGGTATCAAAACTTTGACCCAACAGTAGATAGGGTCCGGGCACACTTACTGAACTAATTATAAGCGGTTCATTCTGATAATGGCGAGCGGTGTTGATGGTGCGTTCCAACCGGGTCATGTGCGTGCATGGATCCCGGTCTGCCTCTGAGGATGTAAGATGCTGTGACATCTGTAAATAGGTCTGTGCCAATTGGTTGTCACTTTAGGGAGTGATACACCCTACTGTGGGGCCGACACAGGGTATTTATGTGTTAGGGAGCCGATCGCTTGGGGTAGGGTTTTAGGGTACACTTAGTTCTGTATGTTTCTGTTGGTACCGTCTGTTTCTGTTGGGTGGTAACACCTGTCTGTTTCTGTGTGGTACCATCTTTTGGGGCGGTAAAGGCCCATTACTAGTGTACACCTAATTCTACATTCTGTTTTCGTAGGGATTAATATGTTTCTGCTTCTGTCCGTTTCTGTTCGGGTGGTAAAGGCCCATTACTAGCACTCTCTTCTGTGAAAATTATTCTGTACCCGTTTCTGTTTCAGTTTAGACATTAGGGTGACACCTAATTCTGTTATACTAATATTAGTGCAGAGAAGTGTAAAGCAATAGCTTATATCATTCTGTTCTTCTGTTATATCTGCTACACCTGTTACAGTTATCTCTCATCCAGTTTTATTTTCATGTCATGTTATTATTATTTGTTCATAACTGAAAATCACTGGACTTGCCAGACATTTTGTCTGACCCTTGTTGTTTCGCCTCCTTTCTTCCATTTTCCCCCCAGGTTTTGTAGAAGGGAATACTCTTGCTTGATCCAGATTTCTTCTGCTTGAAGTGCTTAAAGTATGGCTTGTCTTCTTCTGTGGGGATTATGATTTTAAACTATGCATTCTGAAGGCTTTTGTACAAGACTGATATTTTGTACTTGAATCCTGATATTGTGATTTGAAAGGATGTAACCAAGCTTATTTCGGTTTCTGTTATAATAAAGTTATAAAAAATTTTCAAGTACTGTTTTATCTGTCTTGTAAGTTTCCGTTCTGTTTACTAAAATGCTCCACCAAAATTAAGGCATTCCCTTTGTGAGTGACCTTAACGGAGGTGGGGTGTTACACTTGGTATCAGAGCTGAAGGTTACCAGATTTGATAAAAAGTTTTGAAAACTATTTTCAAAAAGGATTTAAAAAGGAAGTATTTTCAAAAGTAAAGCTTATTTTTGAAAAACATAATCCCTAAAAGCCATATATCTATCTTTTGATCCTCTGTTTGAATCTTTGTTTCCTTCTTTCTCCGGGGCTCCCGGCTTTCTGGGAGGTAACCTCATCGCGGCATGGTTCTGTAGGCTTGATAAGACTACGACACCGGTCAAAGGGCAAATAAGCGCCCGACTTCCATCTATAGCCGCAGTAGTCTCACCTGCGGCTAATTTTCTTTCGAGCTTTGTAGGATTTTCCGTGCGATGGAGGCCGCTTTCGAGGGACTTGTCAACGTGTTACACACGGATAGTAAAGATGAGAATGAGGGAGTTTGGCTAAGGAGCACAACCCAAGGATGAGAAACTCATGGATATGGACTTGGTTCACAAAGTAGGCAAAAAGGAAGCACAAAAGAAGGAAGAAAAGTCTGATGATAAAGGAGGAGAAATGTGCTTTACTTACGGAAGCTTGACTCATGTGAACAAGGATTGCCAAAAGAGGAAGGACACTCACTTCAACTGTGGTGAGATGGGACACTTCACTCGGGACTGCCCGAAGAAACGGGGGCAAGGACAGAGGACATGACCTACTTCGGGAAGGCAGGCGAATGCTCTCATAGTTGATGGATATGATATAAATAGGAAAAATTCCGTAGAGAGTTTAGTTTCCTTATCTAATTATTGAGTTAGAACTCTTTCCGATTATGGCATTCTGATTCTGTAGTCGAGTCTCTGATCTTTAATACTAGTCTTGTTTCTGATCTGGTTATAGTCTCAAACCTCATAGGGGTTACGACTCATTTGCTGGTGATAGGTTGGGGTTTGAGAGATATCTGTGTTAGGCGTCAAGTAGGACGCATACGATCTGGGTTTTATCATGCTTAGTTTTCTAAGAATCATTTGGTAATCTGATCTATACTAGTAGTCTGTAAATATCTGAATATCTCTGATAAGGTTAATATTTCCAGTTTTGACATTGTTTAAAGAGGGTAATCCTCTGAGTGTCAATCTGATATTGATCTCGGTCTTTGGGATTGATACTTAGGGGAATTATTCTCTCAACCAATGTCTAATGGGAACCAAGTTTTTGTTTTATCTGTACTCGCTTCCATCGTTTGACTGTATCCTATCGATCGAATCTTCGAACTTTAGGTAGAAACTAATGGGTGTAAACAAGTGTTTGAGACATGTTATGTTTGATGGTTGCAAGTGGATGCAAGTGTTTGCTAGTGGTTGCTCG